>CM062297.1:662517102-663117102 GCA_031216915.1 Pictodentalium vernedei | reverse complement strand
ACCAATAGTTTATTCAGTTGTTAATAAACGGTTAAATTGCCTAGCACTTGGGGCCTCCGATTTCTATTTTTGTAGCAGGTTAAGGTATCTTAGTTTAGTTAGTCCATAAATAGTGTTTGCTGATTCCCAAAACGCAAATGGGATACAGTGGAACCCTGTTAATAGAACCCCCCCCCCCCTCAAAAAAAAAAATCAATTAACAAGAGTATTCAATTAACGGGGATTTTGGTAATTTTCCTGTATTCTAGAGATAAACCGAGCGGTTTTTTTTCTATTTTAAAATGTTTTTTTTTTGTTTTAGAATTTCTATTATTTTTTTCACTGCCACATATCATCTGTGTATATATGCCAAAACGAAAAAAGAAGGGAAAATAATTTGGTTTCAAATCATCATTTATGAACATATAGTACGTTTATATTTTATGCAAGGAGAAAATAAATTGTTTTTAGACTGAATTTTTGATATTGAATCCCGTATGAATGCCGAAACGCAAGAAAATCGGTTGCCAAAACATGTTAGTAAAGTGGGAGTGGCCTATTCCATGCAATTATTTCATTGGTTAAACGCAAAAAGCTTGAACCATTTTAGTTAGAAAATCTCAACTGATAATTTATTTTAGAGCGAAATTAATAAAATACACCCTTTAATATGTATCAAATCAATTATTAAGGACATCAGACAAATTAACCTCGCAACACTTCGTGTTTGTACAAAGTATTCTAATTATTCTATTTCTTTGATTTGGGGTATTTTGAATATTTTATTAAAACATGAAAGATGTTGCAAATTTAATTTGTCTGATGTCCTGGCTTTGTTTTGGGACATCCAACACATCTTTAGCCGCAGACAGTTTTTATATAACTTCTCAACATGTCCAGTAATGAACTTATGATGGAAGCACAGTAGCCGATTTTCAGGAACCGCTGGAACCCGTTTCTGCCAGTGTAGTCGTGATATACATTTATTCATTTTCTATGCAACACAACCTTAATTTTGATGTATGGTATGCCCATGTTCAGATACCAGTCTAATTTTTATTACAAGTCATTTTACCAAAAATATACTGGATATCGCAGCTGGGTGTAGCCTTAAGTGAAGTCGCAAGTGTTTCAGATGGACGACATACCATTTGCTAGTCTTTTAAACTATTAATTGTGTGAGTACTATGGTCTAAATGTTCGTACATTTTTGATAAAATCACTTGCTGTCTGTTTGCGTCCAGTGGTCTGGGGTGGGTGGGGGGGGGGGGGGGTGGGGGGGGGCTGAAAGATTTTGCTCGAAAAGTGATTCCACGGGCATCATCGAGGCACGTAATGTCGCGGTGGGTGTGGGAGAATGTGACGCCCCCCCCCACCCCCGCACTGGTGGGAAAAGTTTGAAAAAAATTTTATGACCAATCTATATAGAGTCCCACACGCCAGCTGCCTTTCCAACCTTGTAATTAAGGAGGAAATTGGTTCACGTTTCGGGTGTACCTGGCTGAATGGATGGGCGCGTTTGCGACAGGGAGGAGGCAAAGTCTACGCTTATGGGGTAAAATGTCATCACCCCCACCCCCATCCCCGCCCATGAAGCGCCGCCTATTTGGACCCAAAGATCGTAATATCTTCTCTTTCTGCGTGACAAACCCCACTGCTTCTAACGTACACCATATCGATTTTATGTTGAAAATGTGTTGCCAATTCATACGTTGCCTCGCCAGAACAATACATCATATCCCGATGATAAAAAGAGGTATACTTCTAGTTCTCAACTCTCACATTTCCGTAGATGTAAAGCATTAACTGTCATCGAAGATGAAAATCTGCCACCCGTGGATCACGGAATACCGTACCGCCGTACCGAATACACCAGGATATACACGTTTTAAATTGGAAACACATTTTCAACACTAAATCCATGTGGCATGTACTGGGCCCACTGGATATTCCACACCAAAATAATATTAGGCCTACGGCCCTTGGTTCCAAGTTTGGAAAAGCATTGAACGGATATTTTGAGTATTGTAGAAAAATGGTTAAATGAAGTCATGGAGACGGAAGGGAGTCGATCTATAGTTCACAAAAAGTCAGCTTATCCCAACTAAAATAAATGAATGATAGTCTTTATATAAAAATATAGGGGCATTCCACAAAGTACGATGGGTATTGGGAATATGTTACGGCAGTTTAACAGTTAAACGAGTTTTGCTGATCATCACGACGACAAGATCGCTGTTACGTGTGGTTAATCACTGATAATTCAACAAAAAATCTGAACACTAAATTTGAGTCCGAGTCCGAGTCCTCGATTCAGTATGTGTTTTGAGTCCGAGTCCGAGTCCTCAATTCAGTGTCCATCCTTATAGCGTGGCCCAACTGTTAGCTGTTGGAAATCATATCCATATTAACCTAAACTCAAATATATGAAGATATCTTCTGATATTTGAGTTACGTTAACTTGGATGCCAGTAGTTTCCGGTTTAATTTTGTTTTTTTACAGAACTATAATTTTTCATTTTGTTGATATAATAAATATCGCGCTATTTCGCCTTCGTCTTAATCCTCTCAAAGCCTGAAGAGTCACGGATTCCCAATTAGAGCAAACATCTGTCCCATCGGGCCGAAACGTGGTCGGGCGTGTGGATCGGGGTGGTTTAGCCCCACGTCGGGGAAACTTTGGCGTCCCCACCACCCCCATAGTAACCTCCCTGTGTACGCATATATTTGTTTATTCTGTCCAGCGGCAAAAATAATTTGAAAAAAATGACTGACGAATTCAAATGAGTGGACGCCCGCACGCCTCCATGCATTATTCCTTTGGTAACAAGAAGACGACCGTTCTGCTTTTGTTAATTTTATCGTGTCGTAGCTTACATCCACGTTTAAGATGTTCCGATTTCCGTCTATTTCTTTTTTTATGTGTCCGTATCTATTTTTAATTAATTTAAGCCAACAACAATTTCACCCCCCGTTTTCTTAATTGATTAGAACACGCGTCTACTCTAATCTAAATGTCGTTAGTTGCATATACTGCCAGTGATGGGGAGTCTAGTGCAGATGACGCCGATCCTGAAGATGAATCGCTCGACGTGTTGCACTTGCAGTACGAATCAAACGATAATGCTAAAATGAATGATTTGGGTAAATAGATATTCAAAAGGGAATGTAAACATTCTCTCATTGAAAGGTTTATTTCAAGGGCGATGTCCTTGGATCCTTACTCTTTCTATGTCATATCAAGGTAAACATGAAGAATAGCGGACCCAACAAATTATACAAAAATTACCAAATTTTCCCAACTTTTCATGGTTTCCCTACATTCTTTAGAAAGTTTAGTGTTTTTTCTTTACATATTCATAAACTTTGGGGAATAAAAATCACTTTTTAGCTTGTTTTTTTTACTAGTTTTTAACTTCCAAGACGAAGCAAATAAACTTGCGTGTCAACCAACTTTTCTATCGAAAGTGTGTGTTCGATTTTGAAGCGCACTTGTTCTGCACTGGTACCACAAGGAGAAGTCGGTAAGTACAATGTTTTTTTTTTCACTTTTTTCGTTATTAAGGTAAGTTATTATGTAATAAATGGCACCACGCTCGATGGGGTAGGGTCAGTCTAGCAAGGGTTCAGGTTAGCTAACCCAAACCCTTCCTACACTGACCCTAATCTGTTGAAGACGGTGCGATTTTCTGAACTGATGTGATACTGAATTCTCCACAAATGGGAGGAGACGCCCACCGTGATGTCACATCTTTGACAGTTTCCACTGAAAGAACGTTGCTGTTGATAAACACGATCAGACGACTTTTCCATGCCTCTTTTACGGGGAGGAAAAACTTGGTAAATAATGTCTAAATGTATTAAATACTCAGGGTGTTTGGAACATATTTGAAGAAAAAACACTAAAGAATGTAGGGAAACCATGAAAAGTTGGGAAAAGTTGGTAATTTTTGCATAATTTGTTGGGTCCGCTATTCTTCATGTTTACCCATATCAACGACCTTCCCGATTCAGTAAAATCATCTATAAAACCTCTCGCAGACGACATCCTGAAATTTGAAAACGACCACACAGCGACCCTGTACCCTAAAGACGCAATGAAATTTTCAAGTGCTATATGAGTAATGGAATTTGTTTATTTTGAAATTCCCACCCCTGATATTCCTTAAATTCAAATTAAATATACACAAACTATACATCAAAATGAAGGTTGGAAGGTATAGAAAACAAAAACTATATGAAATCAACTCATGGCGTTGACAACGATTACTAGACAAAATGTTCGATTGCCAAAATGTCCGATGGTTTGACAGAATGTCTGATCTTTTTAGACAAAATGTCGATAGTTTTAGACAAAATGTCCGATGATCACTGGACAAAATGTATGAAAACAAGATTCAGTTACTAACTTACCGTTATTGATTAAGTATACTGGGTTGCCCTAAACACCGGAATCCCCCAAAATACCCCAGAATCCCTCAAATTTACCGGAACCCCCCTAAAACACCCAGAATCCCCTGGAACCCTCATTTAATTTGTCAATTTCGAGAAGGTTTTTGATGGCTATGTGTCCGAATGAAGACGCGGATTAAGACTTAGAGAACACTGATCAAAAAAAAAAAAAAATAAAAAAAAAAATAATATTCCTTTCATGTCTGTGATGAAGACATTTTGTCTCGGCGACAGCTTACCGCTATTTTCTTTTATCTGTTATTATGTGTGTGAATACTGTGATAATACTGCTTTATGACCCCATCCCCACAATCCGATGAGCATTTTTGTTGTAGAGAGAAGTTTGCAAAGCTAATGGTTCACAGGGGTCACGAAATCCTACAGAATGACGCATACTTATTTTGAAAGTTGGAAACAAATCGCCTCTTCAAATTCTTGAACCAAACAGAACAGTCAAATACACCCGTTTTTCGTTTTCAGTGATTCCATTCGTTAGCTGCTTCACTTTAAAAGGTGAACATACTTGAAAATATTTTTTAAAGTCTTCTATTGTGCTTTAAAAAGACATTCCCATGGAGAATCTGGGACACTTCGAGGGTATTCCGGTTGTTTTAGGGGGATTCTGGGAGATTTTGTGGATTCCGGTGTTTAGGGTGACCGAGTATATTCCAATATATCCTGAATATTGGAATTTAATCTCCATGATAAATGATATTATAGGTACAACTTGTTGCAGTCAATTTAATGTAAACTTGACTATAACAACATGGCTGAGTAGTCATTAACGCTTTACCTAACATGAAAAGCAGACGACACTTGCAAAAAAAATTCTTGAATAACTAATTTTTTTCATTTTTTGTCTCAAAAACATAGGTTATGACCCCTCATTGGAACGAGCTCGACGAGCTCGTTCCAACGAGGGGTCATAACCTATGTTTTTGAGACAAAAAATGAAGATATTTTGAAAATTAATTGGCGATTTTTGAGAATAGCGCTGGCAGGTTTTGGCCGTTATGTTGGGTAAAGGGTTAAATTGACGTCAACAAGTTGCTGGTAGTGTTCAACCGATGATCGGAACCGGCCACCACAATTGGCTGATTGTGGGCAATCGAATGACAACGGCTCCTAGAACATCGGTTCAACCGATTATTGCCAAGCATTTTGTGATGATTCATTAACTGCATTTTATTATCTTCTGCATTTATTCGATTGTTAATGAAAAATGAAGTCAATGATACCATTCAATAAAGTTGAGAAACAACCACAGTGTGTATTCTTAATATTCTCTGGACGCCCTTTTGGCCCCTGTTACGGGATATACAAGTTAAACGACATGTAAAGCTTAAATTGAACGTACTTGCGGTAATCACCAGTTTCATGCCGGAAAAGTGAAGACTGTTGGACTCCGCTAACTCAGGTCACAGTAAAATTATCAGTCGCACGCACTTGGGCAGTAAACGTGGCTCTGAGAGCCACGTTTACCAGCCAAGTGTGCCCAACTTGTAATTTTACTGCGACCTCAGTCAACGAAGTTTAACAATGTAAAAAATCTTCAGTTTAATGTAGTTCTTTCGAGCCTCAGCGTGTCTAGTAGTGCACAGTGTTATAATCGGAATTGGCATCAGCATCGGCCGATTGTGAGCTCAAATAACCGGTAATCGGCCGGTGACCATTTTTGGTAATCGGTTGAACACTAGTTGCTGGTATACACCATACTAGAAGCTGACTGTAAGAGCTTTTCCGAAACTGATGTCAGATTCTGGTGTTATCAACATAGTCAAAGCAGAACACAGTTTCTAGTGTTTATGCTGCAATTTGCACTGTTAATTGTAAGATTAGCTATACAGCAGAGTGCAACCCACATGGTTTGATTCCTGGATGTTGTGCAATTACTTCCTCCACAAGTATTTCTGAAGAAGCCATCCTCTGCAGCATTTTTGCTGTGGATATTTTTCGTTTCTGCAGCATTTTCCTCGGCACTGACTGCTGATCGCTAAGGGTGAATTACCACGGCTGCCCACCTTGAAAAGTTGCACTCAGAAATGATACAATCTCCAAATGTAAGCAGCCTTGAAAAATTATATATCTTTTCAATGAACATTTGAAGCATTGCACTTGCATCTCACATTATTGTTGAATATTCAAGATAAATAAAGAGGGTTATTTGATAATTTTTGGAAATAAAAATACATTAGACTATTGGTGTGTTTTTTTGTTGGGAATTCCCTGAAAAATATGTGCATGTGAACAGTATTTCCCTTCCTGTCAATTTTTCTCTCTTATATGTTGCATCACTCCCTGTTTTCAGGTCAGAATAAGTTGTCTGAAGGGTTATACTTGACAAAGATATTTGGATGCCAAAATTAAAGTATTGCGATCATATTTTTTGTTTGTCTGAACTTTATAATGGTTGCCAGTGGGAAAATATTTAGTACTGTGATACCTATAGGAAATACATTTTGGGGCTTCAAAATCTGATTTAGTTTTTACATGTATGTATGGAGATTGTTTCACATTTAAATGTTCATTGGGGGACTACACACCTTAAAATGCTGTTCTGTAATCTGAAAAGTTTGGGGGTGCGATGGCTCAGTAGGTAGATGTGCAGGCTGCAAGCCGAGAGGTCCCAGGTTCAAATCCCCTCTGCGGCAACTGCGTTGTGACCGTGGGCAAGACACTTCACCCCCTTTGCCCATGTGGTGGCACGATGGCATTGTGTTCTAAGGTTTACTGCAGATCGATGGTGCACTTGTCTTCAACCAGTGCTAACCCTGCTTGTGTGGAGTTAGTATGTTGGGGAGCTGACAGTTGTTTGCCATTGCTTGGTGTTTCTCTCCATATGCTCTGGTTCCTCCACCTGTAAAACTGTCGTCATGATTAGCCATTGTGCAGAAATATGTGACCTTAAAAACATCAATAAATTAATAATCTGAAAAGTTATATTTTTGTCACAGTCAGCAATAAAGGCTGTAGATTGCCAAAAATAAGGCTGTTAATGTAAGCAATTTCTCATCTTGAGCAAGTGTAGCCTCCAGGAGCACACTATAACCTCTGCAAATGCTAGATGACAGCCTATTGTACCCTATTAACACATTTATTTAAACCACGGTTCCCCCTCATAGTACTACATGTAAAGACAGAGGATGATTCCAATCTTCCACCCCTTCCCAAATCACCATTCAAATAAAAAGCCAGAAAACCTATATTGCACTTCTCTTCACTGGTATTTAGAAGTTTTTCTCCATGTACTATTAAAAATGTTACAAAACAATTTCTTCATTGAAAAAGTATCTTGGAGCACAAATTGTTTTGGGGAGGGGGCTACAGATGAAAAATAACATAATAAAGTGACGAATGTGAATGAATGGCATTTGTGCATAGCTCCCAATATAGTAGTCTAGTACTAGTGCTATCAGGGTTCCTATGTTACAGCACAAAACTGCAGTAACAATTGTGAAATATGGTTTTCTTCTTGAAACAAGTCCCCCCTCCCACCCATACTGAACCCCTCAGCTGATGAGAAACATTTAGTATTCACTCTCAGATTCTTATGATTTCCTTTGGGACTGCAGCACTTATGGCCCACTTGAGCTTTTTCTGTTCAGCAACCTTGTCCTGGCTCTTCTCATTATATTTTTCATTACATGTATATCTCAGCCAGTACCCTTATGTAGACTTCCAAAATGAATGAAATGTGTGACTCCATATCTGTTTGTCTGTCTGTTCATCAGACAAAGTGTTTCTTTGATTTTCATTTGCCTGGCTCTACATTTTCAATAATTCCTCTCCCACCTCCCCCATATACTGTACAGATGCAGAAAAATATATTAAACATCAAAAAGCACTACATGTATATTCTTGAAGCAGATATCTGATTCATCCTCTTTGGAAACATATTTTCTACAATTTCACTCTTTTGGTCAGATTGGGTGTCTGTAGGGATTAAAACCAAAGTTGTGAAAGTGCACTGATTGGTAATTGCAGAACAAGCACAGCACTACCGAATCAATATTTGATGGTTTTAGACATTTTAACAGTGCCATGCGTCAGTGTGCGATACCACAGGAGCAGTACTGGTCATACTAATCGTGCTATCATGTATCCATATCTATTCTGGGGTATGTGCCTGTTTGTGTCCGTAACTGTTCTGATGTTGGTGTTTCCAGTGAGTATGCAAGTGTGGTGTAATTTTGCAATGTGATTTTTCTGAGTTGGTTGTGGCAGATGGATTATGGTGTTTATTTGGTGTTTTGGGACCAGTAGTTTACTTGCGATCTCTTTGTCCTACATGTACATGTACTTTGTGAAAAAGTGTATCCACAAGTCTTGAATCACAGGTTGTGGCTTAACCCTTTACCCAACGTAACGGCCAAAACCGGCCAGCGCTATTCTCAAAAATCGCCAATTAATTTTCACACTTTTTTTCATTTTTTGTCTCAAAAACATAGGTTATGACCCCTCGTTGGAACGAGCTCGTTGAGCTCATTCCAACGAGGGGTCATAACCTATGTTTTTGAGACAAAAAATGAAAAAAATTAGTTATTCAAGAATTTTTTTGCAAGTGTCGTCTGCTTTTCACGTTAGATAAAGGGTTAAAGTTAAAATATTGGTACTAACCATTGGATATATATTTTGTATTTTGTATAACCCAAATCACCAGATAATTTTTATTTGGGAACTATTCTATGTCAGTGGTCTCTTGTGGTCTCATTTTAGTATGACCCCCAAATATCAGAAAACCTCAGTGGAATGAACACAAACATGTCATAATAACACTTCAGTCGGCTGCTGATTTGTCATGGTTCTTAGGTGTGGAAGCCTTGATTAACCCTTTACCTAACAAATCGTCCACATCTGCCTGTGTAATTTACAAATTGAGCAGTTAAAAAAAATATTTAAAAAAAAATTCAACAAAACTGTATCATTTTAGCCTTCTTAGGAATGAGCACATCAGGTTCATTCCACAGAGATGGAAGGGGGGGGGGGGGGGGGCGGGGGGAAGGGGCGGGATACATGATATGGTTTTATTGAAATTTTTTGATAAATTTTAAAAAGCAACAATTAAAATAATCAGTTTTGGTATCCTGTGTGTTATGTAAAGAGTTAGCCTAGCACTCCCAAATGCCTCCATGTCTCTTCCCTCAAGCCTTTAGATTACCCCAGTTTCACACTGTTTACATGTGTGCCCAAATTAGAGAAGGTGTGAAGACATCAAGAAAAATATATAAATTTTCTTTGTCTCTTCCCCATTTGAGAAAAAGTTCCATCATAATATGACCATAGAAATACAAAGAAAGGCATGGCTATAACACACAAACACACAACAGGATAAGACTTATTTCTGCTTTCAATGTGCCCAAAATAGGGCAAAATGGTGTGCCCAAAATAAATGAATTTAAGGGCCTGTCCCTCTTCCCAACGAACTGTGTGATGATATGCATACATCATTCTTCCAGGCCTTTATATTACCCCAAATTCAAGCTGGTAAAGGTGTCCCCAAATTCGGAGATGGCTACCAACAGCTTGTTGTAACATTCTAAAAAGAAGATATTTGTTAAGAAATACTTTTGTACCATGCAAAATAGGCCATAGGAAGCCCTGTTGTGTATTCTATTTGTATGTAAATTGACTAATCATGTAGTTTCTCATATTTTGGGGACATTTTTGACTTGAATCCGGTGTCCCTAAATTAGACTAATGTAAAGCTCTGATTCTTCCCAATTTCACCGATATGCATACTAGCCCTCTCCTTTGTGTCACCCAATAGCCACATGTCCCTCATTCTCCCATTATATTCCCAGTAATCTTATTCTGTTAGACCTGGTTAGACTGGTATTTTGATGATTCTAATGGAAAGTGTTCCAGGCTCTTCATAACTCCTAAATTAAACATTTGGCACTCCCTTTGCACTGTCTTTATCGATTTTTTCCTCAGCTCCTGCGACCACGACCTTGGCTTAAACAGGAGTGACCCTCCCACTCCAAAAGGTGTCCTTAAGGTACTCTTCTCAAAACTTGGCTTCTCTTCATCCTGCAGGCCTCCCGAAAAGACCTCTTTCCGTTGAGCAAACTCCTGGTCTTGGTGTTGAAGTGTAAATATAACAGATTAGAAAGAAAAATTGTTTGACAATTTAGATTCTCAAAAAACATCTTGACAAACTACAGTACCCTGCAACATCCACAAATAGCTGAGTCTTTTTAAATAAAGTAGTTACCTCCCTTAGACAGTAAATTTATTTTTTTTTGTCTATCAAACTTTCATACTGCAAAATTTCCTCTAATGAGTATTGACATTTTTTATTGACACAATCATACACAGTGCCACAAAGTTCAATTTTCCCTGTAAATGATGGATTTAAAAGTAAAAGCAACCTATTAGTCTGGCAGTCAAACCCACTTTTTTTTCACTCCTGCGTGTTTTGGCATCTAAAGTTTTTTCTGGGTGGTTTCCGATAGTTTAGATATCCCACATCCATATTTCATCGGCTGGCTTCCTATCAGCCTTGAGGAATTTTAAATATTAGGCCCGAATAACATGGCTGCAAAAATGACCAAAAAAGTCACGTTTCGAACATTTGAAAGATTTAGCACAAATTTCATCACCTACATGTAAACTGGCATATTATTTCCTGATCAGCACAATGTCGCAGAAATCGTTGCATAAAGAGCATTAACTATGCTAGATATGGCCATAACTATTTACAAGATATGCAAGCTTTGCCCCAAGACATTCACGAACATTTCATGAAAAGAAATCATGTAATGAGACATATAGATGGAATTTGGAGCAACACGTACATCGAAACCACATTCATGCCTTATGGACATGGTAAATCTGGAATAATCGGCATAACTTTGAAACCACAAACTCTCAAAGTCTGGGCTGTCAGTCTTTATACATGCAGCCTTTTAGTGACTGACGTTTCTCGATTGAGGGATTTGGTGTTCGAGTTTAAACCAGTTTCACAAAGAAGAAGCCAAGAGTAGAATCACTGCTGACAAACTTGATCGAGATGGCCTCAGGAGCGAACTGGATGTAGTTATTAATCCCTTGAATCCAAAGCAACACCCGAGTGAAGTCATGAATATCACCACTGGCAGGATTGGGCCAGCATCTGTACATGTAAATGTTTACATCCCCCCCCCCCCCCCCCCCCCCCCCAGCTCTGGGTCAAGAGGAGATGGTTGTTTTCAAGAGGCGGTTACCATGACACAATTTCCACACCAGTGGTGACAATGTCCATCATGAAGAAGGTTATAGAAGTAGGTGAGACTCATGTTATAAAAGTAGGTGAGACTCGCCCATAGCTCTGGGTCAAGAGGAAATTGTTGTGTTCGAGAAGTGGTTACCAGCAGGGTTTTATAACATGATTTCCACACCAGTGGTGACAATATCCGCCATGAAGAAGGTTATAAAAGTAGGTGAGACTCACGTTTATGATTGCAACTTGATTTATTTAAGGATAATGGGTCTTCAGTCGAGTATGAGAGATATTGACATCAAGAAAGTGATCTCTTATGAGCTGATGCCAGTTCCAACTGCACTGTTCAATGAAGCTGGTGATTTGTGGATACCAAAATCGAAGTCAGACCTAAAAAACACAAACTGCGTGAACAATATCAGCAAGGAAATCCACACCGACAGGCATAGATGTTTGCAAGGTAATTGATGGATGTACCCTATGATGGATTCCTCACTGACTGGGCCCGAATAAACTTTGCAGCCCTATTGTGATGGATATCGTTGAAAACTTTCAAGAATCTGTGAAACAGAAGTTGTTGTTGGGCGGCGTTTATCTTATTTTCGACAGGTACAACTACAACGAGTTCGGCACAAAAAGGTGTACAAGGACTCACAGGGGTGCTGAAAGCTGTTCCGGAGAATTCAGGTTGAGTGCAACATCAATATTGCCGACTCAGAAACTTGTGCTGACCATCACTGAGAATAAAAGGCAGCTTATCAGTATAGTTTGTCAGAATTTCAAGTCACATAAGAATTTTGGTGGTGAAAGTACTAAGGGTCACAAACTTGTCGTTACTACCCAAGACAACGTTCCAACTAAAATTAACAAAGGTGTCCTCAAAAAAGGCATGACATGAAAACCAAGCACAAAGAAGCTGATAATACTATAGTTCAACAGGCAATGAAATTTGCTGTGGATGACAAAAATTAGGTTGCTGTTCTTGCAGACAACACATGTGTATACCCTACTCCAGCACCACTATCTGGAATTTTTTTCTGATTTTTGTCATCATTTTGTCTGCCATGTTGGATTTAGGCAGCTTGATTTTTGCACGAAATATAAAAGGTGTATCAGATGGATAAGAAAGATGCTAGTTTGTTTCAATCAGCACTCCACGTTGGTTTGTAAAAATGGCCGCCATTTTTAAAAACCGAAATATCCCAAATTCCTCATGGCTGACAAAAGGCCAGCCGATTGATTCTTCAAATGGGTGTTGTGGACAACCATAATTCGCTGAGAAAAAAAACATGCAACGGTGCATTGGCTGCCGGACTATATCAAAAATATGAGGTTCAAATTTACTTCACAAAAATGAATTGTAATACATGAATGATCTTGTCGTTCTTAAAATAACTTTCTTAGTGTGTCGTCAATCTTGTATTATACATGTATTTGCCATTGCCTTAACCAGAAATGGGCTGTATTGAAATTTTGAGTTTGGTATCAGTTTCAGTATTTTTAGAGGGGTATTCCATGGTAGGGGTTCAGTATTTGGTATCTGACTTGACAGAGATTTGCTGATACAGTTAAAACTAGAAGTCCTGTCAGAAACTGTGCGCTTATCTAGGCTTAATTGCACGTAGGAATTGCGCGCAATTGCGATTTCGAATGACATCCAAAGCACGGCAGGTTTTCCTGGTTACTCATAGCAAACACAGGCAATGTTTCTGCCAATGGACCTCCGGGTTACCCGGAGGTCCATTGGCTGAAACATTGCTCGTGCGTAGGCCATATGTACAGAATTTGATAGCCTTACTGTGGTCATAAGGCGTAGATTAATGCGCAGATCGACGTGCTATTTGTGCGCATTTCATGACAGGACTTTTAGTTTTAACTGTACTAACAAATGGGAATTCACTCCAGGAGAATACAGAATAAGCTGTTCTGGTATCAATGTACCACAGTGCTACAGATGCTACTGCCAGTGAGCTCAACATTGACATTCTTTGTCCAAGACAAAGCATATCTACATTAATTTTGTGCTTCTTCCCAAAACACCTTAACCTTTAATGGCCTATTTCAGGCTTTTGTGATCTCAGGGCATGTGCCCTTAACATGCCTTCATTAGGTCCTGCTGACAATAAACAAATCATCTGTGCTGCCTTAACACACAGCCAACACTTGTCTAGAAATCACTTAGCACTAAACAACTGAATATGCAGAGGTTGTAGTCTAATGGAAATTCAGGACATTTGCCCAGGTCCTTAAGGGATAATAAAACTGGAAAGAAAATCGGTTACTTCTTTAATAAAAATGAATACTTCAGCTACTGTCAAGCCTTGTCAAGGTCTTAGAAATAGAGAATGTAGTAATATTTGAAAATACAGAAGGTTTAGACATTCAGTGGTTTGGTTTGTTTTTTTGGTATCCCCATGATATTAGTATCGGTATGGTTTATCAGTATTTTGCCAAATTCTAGCCTTAACCCTTGAACAACTGGGCATTTTAAAACCATATATGTATGATAATAATTTCCAGTCAACTCTTCGCTACATGCATAAATGTTTATGAACATTATACATGTACATGTACATGTTTATGCACTAACAATCATTCTTTTGGGTGTATACAGTAACCTATCAAAAATAGGAGGTTTTAAATGACTTCACTGAAGTTCACTCTTTCTTGGAATTGCCAGCTGCCAGCTGAATCAAGCATATTTTACATCTGATTTCAAAGGCAAATGACAGGTTCTTCTTTAACCCTTTATCTAACATGAAAAGCAGACGGCGCTTGCAAAACAAATTGCATTTGTAAAGCCATCTTGCACTCAAGGGCTGAAATACACCACCACCCATGCTATTATGTAGATTACATGTTTGAGGCCTAAAACATAAAACAAACCAAGAACATGAACTTTTGGTGACAAAGAAATAATTACAAAAATAAAAAATAAAATAAAAATCTGCCATCCACAAGCAATTTTACAAAAAATGGCCTGAGAAACTGAAGATCTACTCTGTGGGGCCTTAGTAGCTTCTGTATTAATGTTTGCAATTCAATTTGAAGGTAATATTTCTTATTCTCTGTATGTTTCTTCTCCAAGACAAATTCATAATTGAAATCCTCACAGCATAAATTTTTCCTATGTCATGGGCCTTGCACCCTTTCTCCATGAGAACTGAAGAATGTTTACTATTTATGTAGACAAAGCTTGACCGGAACCACAGCCTGGGGGATATTTTTATATTTGTCTACTTGTACATGTACAGTTAAAACTAGAAGTCCTGTCACCGACTGTGCGCTTATCTACATGTAGGCTTAATTATGCGTAGGAATTGCGCGCAATTGCCATATCGAATGTTTTGCAAGGTAATTGATGGATGTGCCCTATGATGGATTCCTCACTGACTGGACCCGAATAAACTTTGCAGCCCTATTGTGATGGATTTCGTTGAAAACTTTCAAGAATCTGTGAAACAGAAGTTGTTGTTGGGCGGCGTTTATCTTATTTTCGACAGGTACAACGAGTTCGGCACAAAAAGGTGTACAAGGACTCACAGGGGTGCTGAAAGCTGTTACGGAGAATTCAGGTTGAATGCAACATCAATATTGCCGACTCAGAAACTTATGCTCACCATCACTGAGAATAAAAGGCAGCTTATCAGTATAATTTGTCAGAATTTCAAGTCACATAAGAATTTTGGTGGTGAAAGTACTAAGGGTCACAAACTTGTCGTTACTACCCAAGACAACGTTCCAACTAAAATTAACAAAGGTGTCCTCAAAAAAGGCATGACATGAAAACCAATCACAAAGAAGCTAATAATATTATAGTTCAACAGGCAATGAAATTTGCTGTGGATGACAAAAATCAGGTTGCTGTTCTTGCAGACAACACATGTGTATACCCTACTCCAGCACCACTATCTGGAATTTTTTTCTGATTTTTGTCATCATTTTGTCTGCCATGTTGGATTTAGGCAGCTTGATTTTTGCACAAAATTTAAAAGGTGTATCAGATGGATAAGAAAGATGCTAGTTTGTTTCAATCAGCACTCCACATTGGTTTGTTTGTAAAAATGGCCGCCATTTTTAAAAACCGAAATATCCCAAATTCCTCATGGCTGACAAAAGGCCAGCCGATTGATTCTTCAAATGGGTGTTGTGGACAACCATAATTCGCTGAGAAAAAAAACATGTAACGGTGCATTGGCTGCCGGACTATATCAAAAATATGAGGTTCAAATTTACTTCACAAAAATGAATTGTAATACATGAATGATCTTGTCGTTCTTAAAATAACTTTCTTAGTGTGTCGTCAATCTTGTATTATACATGTATTTGCCATTGCCTTAACCAGAAATGGGCTGTATTGAAATTTTGAGTTTGGTATCAGTTTCAGTATTTTTAGAGGGGTATTCCATGGTAGGGGTTCAGTATTTGGTATCTGACTTGACAGAGATTTGCTGATACAGTTAAAACTAGAAGTCCTGTCAGAAACTGTGCGCTTATCTAGGCTTAATTGCGCGTAGGAATTGCGCGCAATTGCGATTTCGAATGACATCCAAAGCACGGCAGGTTTTCCTGGTTACTCATAGCAAACACAGGCAATGTTTCTGCCAATGGACCTCCGGGTTACCCGGAGGTCCATTGGCTGAAACATTGCTTGTGCGTAGGCCATATGTACAGAATTTGATAGCCTTACTGTGGTCATAAGGCGTAGATTAATGCGCAGATCGACGTGCTATTTGTGTGCATTTCATGACAGGACTTTTAGTTTTAACTGTACTAACAAATGGGAATTCACTCCAGGAGAATACAGAATAAGCTGTTCTGGTATCAATGTACCACACTGCTACAGATGCTACTGCCAGTGAGCTCAACATTGACATTCTTTGTCCAAGACAAAGCATATCTACAGTAATTTTGTGCCTTGTTCCCAAAACACCTTAACCTTTAATGGCCTATTTCAGGCTTTTGTGATCTCAGGGCATGTGCCCTTAACATGCCTTCATTAGGTCCTGCTGATAATAAACAAATCATCTGTGCTGCCTTAACACACAGCCAACACTTGTCTAGAAATCACTGAGCACTAAACAACTGAATATGCAGAGGTTGTAGTCTAATGAAAATTCAGGACATTTGCCCAGGTCCTTAAGGGATAATAAAACTGGAAAGAAAATCAGTCACTTCTTTAATAAAAATGAATACTTCAGCTACTGTCAAGCCTTGTCAAGGTCTTAGAAATAGAGAATGTAGTAAAATTTGAAAATACAGAAGGTTTAGACATTCAGTGGTTCGGTTTGGTTTTTTGGTATCCCCATGATATTAGTATTGGTATGGTTTATCAGTATTTTGCCAAATTCTACAGGCCTGGCATTCTGAAAAATGCAGGAGGGCAAAAAATCGCTCTCCTCAATCAGCTTAGGAGAGCAATTAGCTTTACACAGCATTTTAAGTATCCAGTTGAACGAACTCATTGAAACTGAAACCAACAGACTACATCAGTGATTTTATTAACTTTACTAAGGTAAAGCGAAATCTCTTAGACATCTAGATGTCTCACTCAACAACCGAACACACACTTTACAAGACCTGTGTGTGTACCCAGACCTGTTGTCCAAGAAAGTCATACGCCTACCACTACCACCTTCAACCCCCCAAGGGGGGTTGAAGGTGGTAGTAGTAGGCGTATGACTTTCTTGGATAACAGGAACAGGTCAGATCTGCTTGAATCTACAGTCACATCCTGGTGCAAGTGCTTCAAGTGACAGGATAGTAGTAATGGTAGTATATTATAGTGTCAATATTCCTTGAATAATTACCCCTCAAACTGTGATGTCAGTTGTTGAACTTGAAACTGACAGAAAAAAAAATATTGCTGTGACCCATTTTGCTTCAAATGATTGCACCTGTGTTTGGGTATGGTTGCAGCCATTACCTCTTACCACTAAACCACTTTCAAAATGAAATTACGTGATGTTATGTGACTTCGAAGTTAAATTACATTTTTGCTTTACAACAAAAATTTAATGTGTGCATAATACATGTAATCTCAATCATCCCAGACCAAAATATTTAGGAGGGCAATTTTTCGCTCTCCTTAATTCTTTCAGGAGGGCAGTAAGGAGAGCTAAAAAATCGCTCTCCTGAAATTGCCAAGCCTGATTCTAGCCTTAACCCTTGAACAACTGGGCATTTTAAAACCATATATGTATGATAATAATTTCCAGTCAACTCTTCGCTACATGCATAAATGTTTATGAACATTATACATGTACATGTACATGTTTATGCACTAACAGTCATTCTTTTGGGTGTATACAGTAACCTATCAAAAATATGAGGTTTTAAATGACTTCGCTGAAGTTCTCTCTCTCTTGGAATTGCCAGCTGCCAGCTGAATCAAGCATATTTTGCATCTGATTTCAAAGGCAAATGACAGGTTCTTCTTTAACCCTTTATCTAACATGAAAAGCAGACGACGCTTGCAAAACAAATTGCATTTGTAAAGCCATCTTGCACTCAAGGGCTGAAATACACCACCACCCATGCTATTATGTAGATTACATGTTTGAGGCCTAAAACATAAAACAAACCAAGAACATGAACTTTTGGTGACAAAGAAATAATTACAAAAATAAAAAATAAAATAAAAATCTGCCATCCACAAGCAATTTTACAAAAAATGGCCTGAGAAACTGAAGATCTACTCTGTGGGGCCTTAGTAGCTTCTGTATTAATGTTTGCAATTCAATTTGAAGGTAATATTTCTTATTCTCTGTATGTTTCTTCTCCAAGACAAATTCATAATTGAAATCCTCACAACATAAATTTTTCCTTTGTCATGGGCCTTGCACCCTTTCTCCATGAGGACTGAAGAATGTTTACTACTTATGTAGACAAAGCTTGACCGGAACCACAGCCTGGGGGATATTTTTATATTTGTCTACGTGTACATGTACAGTTAAAACTAGAAGTCCTGTCACAGACTGTGCGCTTATCTAGGCTTAATTATGCGTAGGAATTGCGCGCGATTGCCATATCGAATGGCATCCAAAGCACAGCAGGTTCTCCTGGTTACTCATAGCAAACACAGGCAATGTTTCTGCCAATGGACCTCCGGTTACCCGAAGGTCCATTGGGTGAAACACTGCTTGTGCACAGGCCATATGTACAGAATTTGATAGCCTTACTATAGTCATAACACGTAGATTAACGTGCAGATCAACTTGCTATTTGTGTGCATTTCATGACAGGACTTCTAGTTTTAACTGTACATCATGATTTCAGGGTTTGACAAAGGTGGCTGTGAGAGTTTGTGAAAAAAAAGTATGCAGTTAACCCTTTACCTAATTAATAACCAATATCCAGCGAGTGCTTTTCACGAAAATCATCATGCAATTATTCATTTCAATTTTTGCCTCCAAAAAAATTCCATAGCCTTTGAATCCTCATTGGAACAAGCTTGTTCCGATTAAGGGTCATAAGCTACATGTACATGTTTGTTTTTGAATAAAACATTTTTAAGGAACGTTGTGGCTCAGTGGTTACGGCATTGGACTTCAAACACAAAAGGTTCTTGGTTTGATCCCCACCAGTGGCAACTGCATTGTGTCCTTTGGCAAGGCACTTAATCCTGATTGCCCATGTGTTTGTGGTGGGGGAGGGGGGGCACTGTGGCACTGTGTACTAAGGTACATATATACTGCACATTGATGGTGCACTTGTCTTCAGCCATTGCTAACCCTGCTTGTGCAGAGTTAGTACATTGGGGAGTCTGACAGTTGCTCGCCACTGCTCAGTAGTTCTCTCCAGGTACTCTGGCTTACTTACCTGTAAAACTGGGTTTAACATGTGGTGACCCGGCCGTTGAAAGTGTCATTAAAATTAAAAATTAAAATTTTTAGTTACTATTTTGCAAGTGTTATAATGTCAGGTAAAGGGTCAAAAGAGGACTGAGACTGAGATTCTGACAGTGTGCATATACATGCTTTACCAGAAAGTTTGCAAAATGTTTCTTATATCTTATTATGCCTTCCTCCCCTACCCCGTCTTAGCTCAGTTGGCATGTGTTGATTGAAGTGTGGGTGTGTGTGTCCGAGCCAATAACTCGAAAACTGTTCGTGCTGCAAGTTTTACACAATTATAAAGGACAATGGGAGGATGTATCACACACCAATCCTGTGTCTGTAACTCCATTGACCTTTCTTGTTTTTAGCTCATCTTGACAAAGTCAAGCAGAGCTAATCTCATTGCTCTCCGTCCGTCGTCCATCAACATCATGTTTTGGTCTTCTCCTCCAAAGCCACTGGGCCAATTCAAGTGAAAGTTTGTGTGAGTGATGGTCCCAAAGGGGCATTTCATTTTTGTTCAACTCAGCATGCCCAGCCCCATAGGGAGGGAGTGGGGGAAAATGCTCCAAAATATTTTAAAAATCTTCTCAAGAACCGGTGTGTACAATGACTTGATATTTACTATGGAGCTTCCATATGAGGTGTAGAATCAAGTTTGTTCAAACGAAGTTCGTGAAGTAATATTTGGCTTTGTAATAGGAGGGGTAAGATTTTTGGCCCCGCCCAAAATTTCTATTTTTCTGAACCGATGGTCCGGTATGAACCAAATTTGGTTTGTGGTAGTATTGGGTCATAAGTACTTGACCCATGCAAAAAAAAAAAAATTCCTGCATCCCCATGGGAACATGGGAGCTAAAAATAGAAATATTTTCAAACGCCCATATTTCCCAAACCCCATGGAACAGAGAGCTTTTGTTTGGTATGAAGTATCCTTATGACCAGTAGAATTGAGTGATAAAAAAAAATTGCCATCAGTTTTGTTAGGGTGTTCTGTAATGGGCATCGAAAAAATGCTGAGTCAGCATATTTGCAAAAATTTTAAAAAAATTTTTCTCCAGAACCAATCATCAGAATCTTTTGATATTTGGTATACAACATTCATAGGGGGGGGGGGGGGGGGGGGGGGGGGGGGGGCAGATAAATGTTTGTTGAAATAAAGCTCATTGGTTCATATTTGGGCTCTCTACAGGAGCCTGAAGTTTTAACATAGGGTAATATTCTTTAAAAATCTTCTTCTTCAGAACCACCAGTCAGAATCTTTTAATATTTGGTATACATCATTGTTATGAGGGTCAGATTCTTGATTGTTCAAACCAAGTCCCTAGGTTAATATTTGGGCTTCCTACAGAAGCCCAAATTTTATCTTTGTTCAATATGGAGGGTAATTTAAAAAAATCTTCTTCAGATCCATCAGTCAGAATGCTTTGATATTTGGTATGCAACATCTCTACGGGGTCAGATTCAAGTTTGTTCAAATCAGGTCCCTAGGTATATATTTGGGCTCACTATGATAGCCCAAATTTTTACTTAGTGCAATATGAGGAAATTTCTTTAAAAATCTTCTTCAGATCCACCAGTCGGAATGCTTTTATATTTGGTGTACAACATCTCTAGGGGGGTCAGATTCCAGGTTGTTCAATTTGAGTGCCAAGGTTAATATTTGGGCTCCATATGGGAACATGAAATTTAACTTAGTACAATATGAGGGAATTTCTTTAAAAATCTTCTTCTTCAGATTCACTTGTCAGAATGCTTTCACATTTGGTGTACAACATCTCTAGGGGGGTCAGATTCAAGTTTGTTCAAATCGGATCCATAGGTTAATATTTGGGCTCGCTATGGTAGCCCAAATTTGAACTTAGTGCAATTCGAAGAAATTTCTTTATAATTTCTCTTCTTCAGATCCAACAGTCAGAATGCTTTCATATTCGGTACACAACATCTCTAGCGAAGTCAGATTTAACTGTGTTCAAATCAAGAGCCTGGGTTAATATTTGGGCTCTCTATGGGAGCCGGAATTGGCCATTTTGCTAAAGAATTAAAAATTTTGTATTCAGTACCCTCCAGAGGTACTATGATTAAACCACATAGGTTGTATCAAGGGGCTTCATAGGGGAGCTCTACATTTTACTTATGATCAACTGAAGAAAAGGCATGATGCCCAGATTATTTTTGTCACTCCTGAGGGACTCAAGGATTGACAGTGTAGCCTATGGAGATGGCTTGCTTAATGTAGACTCATTCTTGGACTCTGTTTAAATTGTGGTCTGTACAAGATGAGCGCTTCATGCCCAGAGGAGGGGCCTCTTGTTATTATTGTCTTTGTTTTTTTGCCTTCCAAACAAGCTGATAGCTCCTCATAAGAACAAGCTTGTCAAGTTCCAATGAGGGGTCATAAACTATGTTTTTTAATCCAAAAATTAAATTGCTTGTAGTTTTTCAAGAAATTATTTTTCAATTGTTATCTAGTCAGGTTTGTTAAAGTGTTAAAAGTGTGCAGACAGTACACATGTACATTTATTGTACAATAAATTTCACAAAATATTTTTGACTCCTGTTCAGTCATGGTTAACTTTCTGTGAACTTAATTGTTTCATGAATTATGGAAATGAAGTCATGGGTTTTCTGAAGCAGATGTGTCTTTATTTTAGAACAGACAGCCATTTGTCCTGTCAGTCAGATACCAGTTTTTCAAGTCATTAGGAGAAAAGTTAATTGTCAGTCTGAAGTGTCATGTGTTGAACTGTTTTCCATTACTTTCACATATGTGGTTCCTGTGGAACAGATATATGTGAATATATGTATTAACCCTTTACCTAACAAATCAGCCTCATCTATCATTGTAACTTACTGAATGTGCATTTGAAAAAAAGTTATTTTCAACAAAATCGTATCATGTGACCTCTCTTGTCAAGTTCCATGAGAGGTCACATGATACGGTTTTGTTGAAATTTATTTAAACATTTGAAAAAGAATAATTAAATTAGGCTAAAGAAAATTAATCTTTTGAATCTCAGGCAGTGGCACATTCATTTTTTGGCCTGCATTCCTCATATTTATTTTGGAGGCAAAATTGAAAATGTCTGAAACTATCATAGGGTGTGATTTTAGCGGTATCACATCGCGATGCAATGCAATGCAATATATCACATACATGTACATTGATACATTATTGTTATTCTCTTCCCGAAATGCGACATGATTCTCATATGTACATGTATGTACAAAATAAATACTTATTTAACAGGTTGAGGGCTAAATTAGTTTTGGTGGTCTGAATTTGTTCATCAAAAATTGTTTTATTACAAATTATTGGAGATTGCCAACATGAACTCTCCAATAATTTGTAATAGAACAAATTTGTATATACAAACTATTATTTATGTTTGACTGAATACGAAGCATGGGTAAGGAAAATGTTGGCTTTTTCACTGGTACCCTCATTTTTTTGAAAGGTCTGATTGTGGCTTCTAGCACTCAACCAGTTGAAAAACTCATTATTTTTGATCTCCATTTTAGTTGTTCAGTATTGATTTTGAGTTGTATGATGGCTGTTACAAAAAAAACCTATCAGTGAAATCAGCATGGAAGCTCTAGTATTTAATATTAGGCTCTGACAACTGGATTTTAGGCATCAGCAACAATTCCATCAGGAATAAAAATAAAAACCACTCTCCCTCATTCGTTAAAAAAAACTGCCTGAGAATCAATTATTTAATTTTGTATGGCCTTACAAATTTTGATATCATGTGCATCGGGTAAAGGATGCCTCCAGATAATTCTAGATGAGAACATCCCCTTTTGGTCGCGATCGTTCAGTGGTGACGGCTGCCCGAGCCCAAAACCTGAAAGCCTTTAGCACAGCTACAGGTCGTATTTATGAAGGGATTTCATTGTAACTTGGTAGGATGACTCAGTATGATGTCTAGGTGAGGATGTCCCCTTTTGATTGTCATCGGTCAACCATGATGGCTATACAGACCCAAAGCCTGAAAACCTTCAGCACAGTCCACAGGCCGTATTTATGAAGGGATTTCTTTGTAACTTGATAGGATGACTCGTTTTTGGAAGAATTTCACTGTAACTTGGTAACTTTGGTTGACATACATTAACTGTGAGGGTCACATTAACCCACCCCTCAATTCTTTAGTACAGTCTACACCTCAAATTATTTTTATTGAAAACAGCATACAGGGAACAGAATTAATTATTCAAATTAACATATTCTCAATTATCACAATTCTTGTAGTATTTCATAAACATTGAACTTTATCCTTTTCACAGTCAAGATAAGCTACATTGTCATTGACACTTTCATTGTGTGCAGTGCTGGCTGGTCAGCTTAACTTGACATAGTCAAGATAAGCTATTGCCATCACGCGTGCGGAAGTCTGTTAGTCTGTGAGTCTGTTAGTCTGTGAGTCTGTGACGTCTGTTCACATTTTCCTTTAGCACGGGCTACACCCCGCAGTTCTTGTCTGATCGTCACGAAATTTCATATGCAGGTTTGGGGTCATGTCTAGATGAGAACATCCCCTTTTGGTTGCGATCGGGCAACCGGTATGGCTGCCCGAGCCCAAAACCCGAAAACCATTAGCACAGTCTACAGGTCATATTTATGAAGGGATTTCATTGTAACTTGGTGGGATGCCTCTGTATAATGCCTAGATGAGAACGTCCCCTTTTGGGCATGATCTATCAACTGTGATGGCTGCCCAAGCCCGAAACCCAAAGACTTTTAGCACAGTCTGCAGGTCATGTTTAATGTGGAGGGATTTCATTGTAACTTGGTAGGATGGCTCCTTATGATGTCTAGATGAGAATTTCCCCATTTGGGCATGATTGGGCAACTGTGATGGCTACAGGGGCCCGAAGCCCGAAAACCTTTAGCACAGTCTAGAGGTCATATTTATGAAGGGATTTCATTGTAACTTGGTAGGATGACTCCAAATAATGTCTAGATGAGAACGTCCCATTTTGATCGCGATCATGCAGCCTTGATGGGTGCCGAGCCCAAAAACCTTTAGCATAGGCAAAAGGTCATATTTATGGAAGGATTTCATTGTAACCTGTTAGGTTGACTCCATATAATGCCAAGATGATGACATCCCCTTTTGGTCGTGATTGGTCAGTTGTGATGGCTACAAGTTCCTGAAGCCCGAAAACCTTGAGCACAGTCTACAGGTCATATTTATGAAGGGATTTCATTGTAACTTCTTAGGATCACTCCAGATGATGTCCAGATGAGATTGTCCCCTACTGTTGCGAACATTCAGCCATGATGGCTGCCCGAGCCCGAAGCCCGAAAACCTTTAGCACAGTCTATAGGTCATATTTATGAAGGGATTTCATTTAACTTGGTAGGATGACTCCAAATAATGTCTAGATGAGAACGTCCCATTTTGATCGCGATCATGCAGCCTTGATGGGTGCCGAGCCCAAAAACCTTTAGCATAGGCAAAAGGTCATATTTATGGAAGGATTTCATTGTAACCTGTTAGGTTGACTCCATATAATGCCTAGATGATGACATCCCGTTTTGGTCGTGATTGGTCAACTGTGATGGCTACAGGTGCCCGAAGCCCAAAAACCTTGAGCACAGTCTACAGGTCATATTTATGAAGGGATTTCATTGTAACTTCGCAAGATCACTCCAGATGATGCCCAGATGAGATTGTCCCCTTTGGTTGTGATCATTCAACCATGATGGCTGCCCGAAGCCCGAAAACCTTTAGCACAGTCTACAGGTCATATTTATGAAGGGATTTCATTGTAACCTGGTAGGTTGACTTCATATAATGTCTAGATGAGAACGTCCCCTTTTGGACACGATTGGGCATCTGTGACAGCTTCAGGGGCCCAAAGCCCGAAAACCTTTAGAACAGTCTAAAGGTCGTAATTATGAAGGGATTTCATTGTAACTTGGTAGGATGACTCCAAATAGTGTCCAGATTAGAACGTCCCCTTTTGGTCACGATCGTTCAGCCTTGATGGCTGCCCAAGCCCAAAAACCTTTAGCATGTCTGTAGGTCGTATTTATGGAAGGATTTCATTGTAAGTTGTTAGGTTGACTCCATATAATGCCTAGATGATGACATCCCCTTTTGTTCGTGGTTGGTCAACTGTGATGGCTACAGGTGCCTGAAGCCCGAAAATCTTGAGCCCAGTCTACAGGTCATATTTATGAAGGGATTTCATTGTAACTTCATTGGATCACTCCAGATGATGTCCAGATGAGAATGTCCCCTTTTGGTTGCGATCTTTCAACCATGATGGCTGCCCAAGGCTAAAGCCTGAAAACCTTTAGCACAGTCTTCAGATCATATTTATGAAGGGATTTCATTGTAACTTGGTAGGTTGACTTCATGTAATGTCTAGATGAGAACAGCCCCTTTTGGACACCATTAGGCAACTGTGTTGGCTACATGGGCCCAAAGCCCAAAAATCTTTAGCACAGTCTACAGGTCATATTTATGAAGGGATTTTATTGTAACTTTGTAGGATCACTCCAGAAGATGCCCAGATGAGAATGTCCCCTTTGGACGCAATTGGGAAACTGACGGCTACAAGGGCCCCAAGCCCGAAAACCTTTCGCACAGTCTACAGGCCATATTTATGAAGGGATTTTAATGTAACTTGATAGGATGACTCGTTTTGGAATAATTTCACTGTAACTTGGTAACTTTTGTTGATATATGTTAACTGTGAGGGCCACATATATTAACTGTGAGGTCATATTAACCCACCCCTCAGCTCTTTAGTACAGTGTACACCTCATATTATTTTTATCATAAACATAGCATACAGGGAACGGAAATGAACATATTCCCAATTATCACAATTTTTATCTTATTTCATAATCCTTTCATAAACATTGAACATTATCCTTTTCATCAAACACAACACACAAGTTAAGCTACAATGTCATTGACACTTTCATTTTGGCTGCTACATTGGTAAAGGGTTAATTACTTTCACATTTATATTGCAGCATCTGAAATTCTACAGTGCTGTGGGGAGAAAAGCAGAAAGATAATTTGGATCAGATTGCGACCCCAGTGGATTTTAATGTGTACCTTAACCCTTTACCTACCAGGAAAAGAAGACGACACTTGCCAAAAAAATTCTTGAATAACTAATTTTTTAAATTTTTTGTCTCAAAAAGATAGGTTATGACCCCTCATTGGAACGAGCCCAATGAGCTCGTTCCAATGAGGGGTCATAACCTATGTTTTTGAGACAAAAAATACTGAAAATTAATTGGCGATTTTTTGAGAATAGAGCTAGCTGGTTTTGGCCGTTACTTTGGGTAAAGGGTTAAGTGCATGTATGGAAACATTAAGTTTCTGTTGAACATTTTGTTTTGTGAGAAAAATAGAAACTTCTCTGGTATTGATACTGTAATTTTTCACACGTCTGGCTACAGATTAAAAAAAGGGTTTGGGTTTTACAGGCAATCCCTCGCTGAAATTGAACTTCCTCCTTGAACGTATGAAATCATGAATTTTACCTTTATAGATTGACTCATATTTAATTCCATCAAAACATGAGTAAACAACAGTGTCTGTTTGTTATATTGGCTTGTGAACATCTAGTTTGCACAGTTCTGTTCAAATTAACTCGATTATCATGTGGTCATTATTTTTTATTTTTTTGGAAAATTGTGCTCAATAAAACAAACAGAAAAATTAAAAATAAAAGTTCCCACTCTTATTAATTTGAAAAATTAATTCGCTGTGAACTAATTGTTTTTTTCTGTTTGACTTATAATTTGATTTTCCACTCATCCTGCATACGTGGAAATGTAATCTCACCATGGCAAGTGCATACATGTGTACGTGTAGTTCAGTTTTCAAGCCTTATTTTTTTCATGAAATTTACATGTACATGTACTTTCAGTGAGAGTTTCTTATTATGTCTCCCCTTCCCAGAAGGGAGACATATTGTTTTAGTGCTTCTTCTTCTTCTTCTTCTTCTTCTTCTTCTTCTTCTTCTTCTTTTCTTCTTCTTCTTCTTCTTCTTCTTCTTCTTCTTCTCATACAAACTTTGTCCGGGCCATAACTTTTTTGTCTTTTGACCTACACCTTAGATACGTGGCATGTGGATGTATCACCATGAACCGGTGTGCAGTGTACCATAGTGACCTTCATGTGACCTTGACCTTTGACCTGAAGGTCAGATTTATGCACTTTTTCAAGGGAAACCAGAACTTTTTTGTATTTCGAGTCAGGCTTTAGATATTTGGCATGCGGATGTATCACCATGAGCTGGTGTGTAGCGTACCATTGTGACCTTCATGTGACCTTGACCTTTGATCTGAAAGTCGGATTTGTGCTTTTTTTCAAGGAAACTTTGTCTGGACCAAAACTTGTTTGTCTTTTGAGCCAGGCCTTAGATATTTGGCACGTGGATGTATCACCATGAGCCGGTGTGTTGCATACCATTGTGATCTTCATGTGACCTTGACCTCAAGGTCAAATTTATGTACTTCAAATAGGCAGTAATTGTCCAGACCAGAATTTTATTGTTTTTTGACCTAGGACTTGGTTATTTGACATGTGGATGTGTCACCATGAGACCGCATGTTGTCTACCTCGATGACCTTCATGTGACCTTGACCTCTGACCTTAAGGTCAAATTTATGTACTTCAAATAGGGAATAATTATCCAGACCAGAGCTTTTTTGTTTTTTGACCTAGGACTTAGATATTTGACATGTGGATGTATCGCAATTAGACTGCATGTCACATGTAATCATGACCTTCATGTGACCTTGACCTCAATGTCAAATTTATGTACTTTAAATAGGGAGTAATTGTCCAGACCAGATTTTTTTTTTTTGGACATGTGGATGTGTCACCATGAAACTGCATGTCTGCTACCTTGATGAACTGCATGTGACCTTGACCTCTGACCTCAAGGTCAAATTTATGTACTTCAAATAGGGAATAATTGTCCAGATCAGAACTTTTTTGTTTTTTGACCTAGGACTTAGATGATTGACATGTGGATGTATCACAATGAGACCACATGTCATCATGACCTTCATGTGACCTTGACCTCAAGGTCAAATTTATGTACTTTAAATAGGGAGTAATTGTCCAGACCAGAATTTTTTTTTTGACATGTGGATGTGTCACCATGAAACCACATGTCCGCTACCTTGATGAACTGCATGTGACCTTGACCTCTGACCCCAAGGTCAAATTTATGTACTTCAAATAGGGAATAATTGTCCAGATCAGAACTTTTGTTTTTTGACCTAGGACTTAGATGATTGACATGTGGATGTATCACAATGAGACCACATGTCATCATGACCTTCATGTGACCTTGACCTCAAGGTCAAATTTATGTACTTTAAATAGGGAGTAATTGTCCAGACCAGAATTTTTTTTTTTGACATGTGGATGTGTCACCATGAAACCACATGTCCGCTACCTTGATGAACTGCATGTGACCTTGACCTCTGACCCCAAGGTCAAATTTATGTACTTCAGATAGGGAATAATCGTCCAGATCAGAACTTTTTCGTTTTTTGACCCTGGACTTAGATGATTGACATGTGGATGATATCACAATGAGACCACATGTCATCATGACCTTCATGTGACCTTGACCTCAAGGTCAAATTTATGTACTTTAAATAGGGAGTAATTGTCCAGACCAGAATTTTTTTTTTTTTGACATGTGGATGTTGAGCTAGACCATAGATATTTATAACCCCGCTCCCCAAAGGGGAAGTTGGGACATACTTGTTTATATATAATTTGCAGTGCATTAAATAGAAAAGAAGGGGAGACATATGTTTTAGTGTGCTAAAAGAGTTTCTAGTTTTTTCTAATAATAATTTTAACATTTTGGAAAGAAAGCTTTAACATTACAAGTATTGTGTTTGAACAGTTTGAATGAGGAGTAATTATGAATTAATGGAAGTTTATATTTTAGCTGTTGATGACTTGAAATCTCCAGCCAAGGAATCTAATGAACCTGTCAAAGAAATTGAACTGGAAGACTATGTAAAACCCAAATCGAGTCAGTCATGTGAGATTTCGAAACCAAAAGTAAAGAAAAGAAAACAGACAGTGAAAATTGGCATTCCAGCTCTCCAAGAGGTAGAATAACTTTATTCACACACACTATGATGTGCTTGTATACAAGAAGGGTAATTCAGTATGAAAACATATTTACATGTATGGAGTAAGTTTACACCTGGAAGTAACTTTTATCCCCAAGCACACTGGTAGAGCAATAGAGTTTTCTTCAATCACTGTTTTTCTCTTGTTATGCCCCTAACTTGAAGACCTCCATCCGTCTGTTTGTCTGTCCGTCCTTACCAACATTTTCCCTTGTATCTCAGCCACTGCTACTCCGATTTTAATGATAGTTTTTGATGTGATAGAACATCATGGGGGAATGATACCTATATAGCATGAGTTTCTTCCACACATTTTTTCCAAAGTTATCAGGAGTTATAGTGCTTTTTCGACTTCCTTCCGTCCAAACATTCCTGTGTAGCTCAGCTACAGCTACTTAGTTTTGAATTATATTTGATACAGTGATAGTATAACATGGGCGTAATGATAATTGCCTAGAGTGAGTTTCTTCCACACATTTTCTCCAGAGTTATGGCCCTTATTCCACTTGGAAATTTTGAAATTCTATTCTGTACAAACATTTTCCCTTGTATCTCAGCCACTGCTGCTCTGATGTGAATGATATTTGGTGTGGTGCTAGAGCATCATGTGGTTACAGTACCTGTGCAGCAGGAGTTTTTTCCACACATGTTTTCCAGAGTTAATGGCCCCTTTTCACTCTTTCGACTTAGAAACTTTTTGCAGTCAGGGGCATTAGCAGTGCTTTGCGATGTAGGCCATTTGTTTAGCTATGAATTTAACCAAGTATATCTTGTTTGACAAGGCTCACTGAGCTCTGTCAAACAAGGTACATTTGGTTAACTACCCAAACTGTATTACGGGAAATATATGCTGCTAAAAACTTTGCCATTTTGACATCAGAACTTAGAGGATTAAATTCTGTGAAAAAGTATATGTAGCATAAATTTGTGGATAAAGGATGTCTAGGGTCACCCAGGCTGTACACTGGTATAAATGTTGATTGTACTTCCAATGCTCTAAGCCTTTACCTAACAAGGCTAGGTGATGACACAAAATGCAATTTTCAGTTTTTTGCCGCAGGAAATTTTGCTTATGACCCCTCAGTGAAATGTGCTCAACAAGTTCATTCCAGTGAGATGCATAGGCTTTGTTAGTCCCCTACCGGCATCGCCGGAGTGGACTATAGGTTTGCACTCTGTCCATCCGTCAGTCTGTCAGTCACACTTTAGTTTTCCGGAGTTTTTTTGGAAATGCTTCAACGGAATGATTTCATTTTTGGTAAACTACTATAGAACGATGACTTACAGATCAAGGTTGAGTTTCATGCTGATTGCATTATTCTTGTGTGAGTTACGGCCCTTGGAGATATGGGAAAAAGACCAAAAATATCAGTTTTCCAGAGTTTTTTTTGGAAATGCTTCAACGGAATGATTTCATTTTTGGTAAACTACTATAGAACGATGACCTACAGATCAAGTTTGAGTTTCATGCTGATTGCAGTATTCTTGTGTGAGTTACGGCCCTTGGAAATATGGAAAAGCACCAAAATATCAGTTTTCCGGAGTTTTTTTTGAGAAACGCTTCAACAGAATGATTTCATTTTTGGTAAACTACGATAGAACGATGACTTACAGATCAAGTTTGAGTTTCATGCAGATTGCATTATTCTTTTGTGAGTTACGGCCCTTGGAAATATGGAAAAGCGCCAAAATATCAGTTTTCCGGAGTTTTTTTTGGAAACGCTTCAACGGAATGATTTCATTTTTGGTAAACTACTATAGAACGATGACCTACAGATCAAGTTTGAGTTTCATGCTGATTGCAGTATTCTTGTGTGAGTTACGGCCCTTGGAAATATGGAAAAGCACCAAAATATCAGTTTTCCGGAGTTTTTTTGAGAAACGCTTCAACAGAATGATTTCATTTTTGGTAACCTACTATAGAACGATGACTTACAGATCAAGTTTGAGTTTCATGCTGATTGCCTTATTCTTGTGTGAGTTATGGCCCTTGGAAATATGGAAAAGCGCCAAAATATCAGTTTTCCTGACTTTTTCTGGAAACGCTTCAATGGAATGATTTCATTTTTGGTAACCTACTATAGAATGATGACTTACAGATCAAGTTTCATTTACACACTGTCCATCCATCCGTCAGTCTGTCAGTCAGTCTGTCAGTCTTACTTTAGTTTTCCGAACTTTTTTTGGAAACACTTCAACGGAATGATTTCATTTTTGGTAACCTACTATAGAACGATGACTTACAGATCAAGTTTCTTTTGCACTCTGTCACTCTGTCAATCCGTCGGTCTGTCAGTCAGTCTGTCAGTCATACTTCAGTTTTCCGGACTTTTTTTGGAAATGCTTCAACTGAATGATTTCATTCTTGGTAACCTACTATACAACGATGACTTACAGATCAAGTTTGAGCTTCATGCTGATTGCATCATTCTTGTGTGAGTTATGGCCCTTGGAAATATGGAAAAGCGCCAAAATATCAGTTTTCTGGACTTTTTTTTGAAATGCTTCAAGGGAATTCATGAGGATCACATCTAGGTTATATCATTTGTATAATTATTAAGGCTCATTAGTCTGGTAGGGGACATTGTATTGCTTCAGCGATACATGCACTCTTGTTAATAACAATATAATAACACTTCAGCTGGCTGTTGATTTTTAGCTCAACTTTGACATAGTTAAATTTTTAGCTCAACAATGATATAATCAGGTTATGCCATGGCCCGTCGTCCTTCATCCGTCTGTCCTTGGTCAACAATTCAATACGGGTCGAGCTAGAGGCCCTATTTAGAAATTCAAGATGGCTGCCATTGGCCATTTTGTACCGAAATTAGGTACAATCAGTTTTTTGTACAGAACTTCTATATGACTTGGGCTAGAGGACGTATTTATGAACCAATCTTTATGAAACTTCTTGGGTACCTTTGTTATCACTGTGGGGCGACAACGAGTGTTTTTGGGTGCAGTACGGAATTCAAGATGGCCACCGGCAGCTACTTTGTACAGAAATTAGTGCAATCAGTTTTTTGTACAGAACTTCTGTATGAAAGTTCAGATTTGAATAAATTTTTGTATGAATGTTTAGTAACATGGAATACATTACATATAATACAGGGTTCTTTCTCGTGCAGAAATTATGCAAATTAGATGAAGTTTGATTTATTCAGCGCTACTTATACACAGTAAGTGCACATGTCAATTCGGCTCGGGCTAGAGGCTGTATTTATGAATCGATCTTCGCAAAACTTCTTGGGTACCTTTGTTATCACCTTGGGATGAGAACAAGTGTTTTTGGGTGCAGTCTGAAATTCAAGATAGCTGTCGGCGGCCATTTTATACCAAAATTAGGTGCAACCAGTTTTTTGTACAGAGCTTCTAGGACTACATTTGTTATCATCATGGGACGGTAACGAGTGCTTTTGGTCTCGGCTGTGTTAATATTTGGTGTTGTTTGGAGAGGGTAAACATTATTAGCACAACCCAGGTTTTTGTTTCCAATGAGAAAAATAAAACCTCCTCACCCATGGGAACCCTATGAGCTAAAGATAAAAAATGCAAATACCTATATTTTAAGAAGGACTGGACAAATATTTATTAATTAGTAGGAATCAACCGTAGAAGGGTTTGAATCAAACAGGCCAAAACAATTGCTAACATTTGGCTTATGATGCACCATATAAGGATTCCCATTGTAACATTAACACCATGGATATTTCTTTTCTAGTTTAGCATCTAACTGTCACCCACCATTACAATACTTTACCTGTACATTTTTACATGCTATGGTCAGTATTTATGTTCAAACCTTTACAATACTTTACATGTACCTTTGTTATCAGGTCATTACCTAGATGCGTGTCATTGCTGTGTCACATACTATACATGTACATGTCTTACACAAGTTGAGCTACAGTGTCATTGACACTTTCAATCATTATTCTCAAAGGAGAAGGCCTTGATTATCCCTGTCTTCTAAATGCATCCCCCTTCCCCACCCCCATCTCTCTACCACCACCCAGAAATTGTACTTCTTTCTACTGATTTCAATAATCAGCTTACTAACCCGCTCCTTTTTATCACACACCTACTAATGTAAAACACATGGTTTCCACTTTTCTACCTGTATATATATATAGTTGTATCGCGCATGTGGTGATACAAAACACATTCAGGTTCATTTCCAATGTAAACAGAGAAGGAACCAGTCTAAATAAATTACGTCATCATTGGTCGAATACACCAGAGTCGAGATCGCTTGGAAATTCCAAGTTCCTCATTTATATTTGTTTACCTGGGATATTTAAACAATCATATTCCAGTAAGAAAATTTCAAAATAAAAATAACATTCTGACTGCTTGTTCCTTGACAAATACTTTCCACAACTGGTCATATAATGATGGAGTGTGCTAAACTTATTAGCTATTTAAAAACTTTTTGTTGTGTTTAGCCAATATTTGAAGTTTGATCATCATGACTGTGACAATGATCGCTGTCAATTGGTTTTGACCAATTTAAAGCCATAAAAATTAAAAAGCAATTTAGGGTGGGACCCCCTGCCCATTAACAGTAATGTCTTCTTGGCAACGAAGGAAAGGCAGTAATTATCAACTTAGAAAGTGCTTTTACTTCAATTTTCGTGTAGACTGGTTGTTACATTGGAGGTGTGTGATAAATACAGAACCGCACATACATTTGAATGGGTTAAGAATTATCGCACTTGATTGCTTTTTCCCAGGATATCACTTGATCAAACAATAACCACCTACATTTAAATGGGTTAAGAGCCTTTGGCTCGAGTGCTATCCTGGGCCAAAGCAATCAAGTGTGATAATTCTTAACCCATTCAAACATATGTGTGGTTCTGTATATGTATCAAACAATCATTACCTATCCTTCATTCTCTCATCCCACTTCCTCATTATACTTCCAGTAAATCTTGTTCCGTTTGTCTGACATTTTGGATATTCTAAGTGCTCCATGATCTCCATTACTCTTAAATTCCACATTTGGCTCTCCTTGTCACTTTCCTTCTCTATTTTTCTTTTAAATTTCAGTGATATCAATCTTGTTTTGTACAGCAATGGGGCAAAAAATTGAACAAAAATAGCAAAATTTGGATTGCAAGTTTTATGAATGGAAGCTGACTAGATTTGGATATTACTTTAAATAAATGATTAAAGAAAATTTAAGTGATTGTTTCAGTAAATCACTTTTCCTGTACTGTTCATTGATTTATTGTATTCCGTCCAACATGTAATATGAATAATAATCTGATTCACCTGTTTTTGACCAACTATGTCCAAAATGACCTAAAATTAGTTTTTCTGAACCCTATTCCACACTCTCCGACGAGGTCACCAAAGTACAATGAAACCCTGTTAATTGAATAGAGAATTTGTTTCTGAAAATTATTCAGTTAACAGGAGTATTCAAATAACAGGGATTTTGTCATTTTCCTGTATTCTAAATATAAACTGAGCATTTATTCTATCTATTATATCTGTTTGACAGAGCTCGTGGAGCTCTGTTAAAAAGATTAAATGCCTGTATTTTATGTGCTGAGGAAAACAGTCTAAGAACATGGGGATTATGGTGATTGTTGATGTAATGTCTTGACTGATTACAGAATTTTTTATTCAAATAAGAGTTTCCTCTTTAACCTATATACAATTAACAGGTCAAATTTGTAATGTTTGGTAGTTAACCAGGGATAGTGCTAGGATTTCCTCAATGCAAGGTCTATGATTCTCGACGGGAGGGCTACATTAAAAAAGTACATATAGTTCTCAGGCAATTAATGTTTCAAATCAATGAGGATGAAAGGCTTTTATTTTAGTCGAGTTGTTGGTTTCCGGATGATAACTTGATAATGGTTTGACCCACATTCATGAAGCTTCATAGGTAGGTTGGCCTCGGCTAGAGGAAGAACCCTATTTATTTTGGACTCACTACGTCAATGGTGAAGGTCACAATGACCTTGAACATTCAAAATCATAAACAATTGGTTTCCGGATGATAACTTGACTATGGTTGAGCCCACATTCATGAAACTTCATATGTAGGTTGGCCTTTGTGAGAGGAAGAACCCTATTTATTTTGGACTCGCTAAGTCAAAAGTAAAGGTCACAGTTACACTGAACATAGTAAATCAAAACAATTGGTTTCTGGATGAGAACTTGATAATGGTTCGACCCACATTCATGAAACTTCATAGGTAGGTTGGCATCAGTGAGAGGAAGAACCCTATTTAATTTGGACTCGTTAGGTGAAAGTCAAGGTCACAGTGCCCTTCAACATAGTAAAGCCGTAAACAGTTGGTTTCCAGATGATAACTTGATAATGGTTCAACCCACATTCATGAAACTTCATTGGTAGGTTGTCCTAGTTGAGTGGAAGACCCCTATTTATTTTGGACTCGCTAGGTCAAAGACCAAGGTCACAGTGACCTTGAACATAATAAATTGTAAACAATTGGTTTCCAGATGATAATTCGACAATGATTCCACCCACGTTCATGAAACTTCATAGGCAGGTTGGCCTTGGTGCAAGAAAGATCCCTATTTATTTGGAATCACTAGGTCTAAGGTCAAGGTCACAGTGACCCTTCACATAGTAAATTGTAAACAACTGGTTTCTGGACGATAAGTTTTTAATGATTAAACCCACTTTTGTGCTGTCACAACTCGACATTGGATCGGTGACCCTATCAACATTTTTTATTTCTTTTATTTGTTAACTGGTTACATGCTGGAAGCCCATATTTGGACTCCATTCCTAAATGCAGGTGACATAACATAAAGAAGTCATATCCTGTGGATGTGGGTTCACATTAACCTCGAATTGAATTTATTCTGTCTGTATTTCTTTTGCCTTGTTACAATTTATGGCCAATAGGCACTCTCCCATATATTGTAACAAGGCAGAAACCTGTGAATGAATTTTGAAAATCCCCCCCAAATTTAAGACTCAGTTGATAAAGAGATATCTAATATTATTATATACTTTATAAATAACCACATTTCTATTGGCTGGATCTTATACACATGACTGGTACTCAAAAATCCATGTTTTCCAGTGAATATTAACTTTCTAAATATAGCTTTTGGAAATCCCCTCTAGTTCTATTTCAATCGATGTGCATGCACAGTTAACCTGATTTCCATCTCATTTTTATGCTATTCTGCAAATGATAACTATTTTAATGTTAAATAAAAGTATTTCTGGTTGATATAATTGAACTTTTAGTTGACAAATAGAAGACTGTTTTTTTAGGATGGTGTATACAGGCCTGGAAATAAGGAATGAGTTTCGTAACCTGTAAATATGCCTAGGTTACGCCTAATTGATCGTCGTAACCTGTTTAAAGTTGGTCATCATATCAGAATTTTGAATTTCTGGGTTCAAAGACCCCCATTCCCTTGCATCTGAGTGCCTCAGCGGCCGTATTTCATCTAAATTTCTGGACACAAATTTTTTTTTTTTCTTTATCCACAAATATCGAAAATTGAAAAAAATTGCCCAATGCCCAAAACAGGTTGGAAAATATTCAGAATGCATAGCTTAGCTTACCTCGAAAATGGGAAATTATGGTTGTACAAAATGGTGCAAATTGCGGCAATGTCAACATTGGTGAAACATCACATTCAGGCATATCAAGGAAGCTAACTATCACATTTAGACTACAGAACATAGAGCGGAGCAGTCTGCCATTCCCGAAATTAAAATGAGAAAAGAGCCATTTCAAATGATTAATTGAATGGATTTCTTCGCATTTGTCAATAGTATTCCCCATAGAAAGACCTTTCAGGTGATGGGTCTGGACCATCAAGTTTATGAAAGAAGTTTGTCAAGTGGTTGATCACCGTTTCAAGTTGAGATTCTTGACACAACAGTGAAGTGATGATCTTTTTTTTTTTGTTCCGTTCGTGGTAAAATGTGATCCCGAACAATTCCGTGGTTACGTTTTTTAAATCATCGTAACCTTCCCGTAACCTGAACGACTGTTCGCGACTTATTTCCAGGCCTGTGTATATAATAAAACAGTTATGGACTGTTGTGGTGGTGAATATGATGTGATATGAACCTAAAAAACTTACATTGACCGAGGCAAATACATGCAAATAAATATACATCATCAAAAAAGGTAAAATTTTACAGTCTCAGGATTTTATACTGACTTTGGAAGACACTGAGAGCCAATAAAAATGTTCAACAATTGGTTCAATTTTATTGAGGGATTGCCAGAGAACCAAAACCATTTTGGCCTTATGAGAAAAATTTGCTACTTGAAATTTCCGTATTTTGACATCAGTGTGAAGAAAGTTAAAAGACAAGGCTTTTTACAACCCCATTGGCATTTTTTTAGTTGATGGTGTTGTTACCCAAGGTTGGGAAGTAAAGCAATTAACCCTTCACATAATGTAATGTTCATATCCAACCAATTGCATGCCCAAAAATCCCCATTCACATTTTTCAATTTTTGTCACCAAAACATAGCTTATGATGCCTCATTTGAACAAGCTCATCGAGCGTCTGGCAAACAGTTGTTATAAATGTAATGTTCATATATAGCCATTTCCATGTCCAATATTATCATTTTGGGAACAGTTCAGAATATGGATTTTTGAAAACATTGGTGAAAATCTACAAACAACTGAAGACTCCATATTATTTGTGACTCCGGCAGCAGTTTCTGTGGATGAACACAAAATCCTATGGGAGCCCAAATTTTAACTTTGTGCAATACGTGGAATATTATTTAAAAATCTTCGTCTTCAGATACACAAGTCAGAATCCTTTCATATTTGGTATACATCATCTCTAGGTGGGCCAAATTGAAGTTTGTTCAAAACGAGTTGCTCGGTTAATATAGGGAGCCCAAATTTCAACTTAGTGCAATATGAGGAAATTTCTTTAAAAATATTCTTCTTCAGATGCACCAGTCAGAATCCTTTAACATTTGGTATACATCAGATTCAATTTTGTTCAAATGAGTCCCTGGGTTGAAAATTTTTGGTCTGGTTCAGGCTTAGAAATTTTGGACCAATATTCGGGGAAAAAAATTTCTGATTTTTTATGCGTTTTGTTAAATTTTGAGGCAAAAATAAATGTTTAGTCTGAAAATTTTGGGTCCGGTTCTGACTTGGAAATTTTGGTTCAAAATTTGGGAAAAAATTTGGGAGGTTTTTATGCATTTTGTTCAATTTTGAGATGAAAAAAATAAATTTTTAGCCTGAAAATTTTGGGTCTTGGGACTCATTTTAGACCAAAAGTCAGGAAATTTTTTTGCCTGAAAATTTTTGGGTCTGGCTCCGACTTGTTTTTAAAATCTTCTTCTTTAGGCCCAGTAGTCAGAATGCTTTCATGTTTGGTATACAACATCTCTAGGAGGGTTAGATTACAGTTTGTTCAATCCTAGTCCCTGGGTTGATATTTGAGCTCCCTAAGGGAGCCAAAATTTTAACTTGGTACAATATAAGGAAATTTCTTTAAATCTTAAAAAATCTTCTTCTTCAGATCCACCAGTCAGAATCCTTTCATATTTCGTATTCAGCATCTCTTGGTTGGTAGCTCAAATTTGTTCAAATCTGGTCCCTGGGTTATTAATTTGGGCTACCTATTTTTAACTAAGTGCAATATGAGGGAATTTCTTTTAAAATCTTCTTCTTCAGATCCACCAATCAGAATCCTTTCATATTTGGTATACAATATCTCTAGGTGGGTCAGATTCAAGTTTGTTCAAATCGGGTCCCTGGGTTAATATTTTGGCTCCCTATTTGAGCCCAAAGTTTAACTTAGTGCAATGTGAGGTGATTTCTTTAAAAACCTTCTTCAAATCCACCAATCAGAATTCTTTCATATTTGGTACATGACATCTCAAGGGGGATCAGATTCAAGTTTGTTCAGTTTGAGTCCCTGGATTAATATTTGGACTTTATGGGTGGGGTGGGGTGGGTGGGTAGTGGCAGGGGGGCATGTTATGTTCAGGTTTGTTCAAATCCATTCCTTAGTGTTTTTCCATAAAATTTGCCTCTCATGACTTCATTCCTTTGCAGTGTTGATGAACCATGTCTAGCTGAATGTGGCCCCAAATACGTCTGAGCCACTTTGACAGGTGAGCGATTAAGGCCCCTTGGGGCCTCTTGTTTTCTTTTTGTTCTCCATAAGGTATTTTGCAATTTATACAACCCTTGAGAACCATGTGTGTATATTAGGCTATAAAATTATTATTATTATTATTTATTCTTCCATCCTTAAAGCTTAAAGAAAGTGACCCAGCCTAATGAACATCTCATAAAACTCCAAACAACACACACATGTACAATAACTACCATCACCAACAACATCAGTACTAACAACAAGATTTTTGGTTTAAAAGATGCAGATGAAGTATGGGCTGACAGAAACACATAGGATATGAGTGGTTGTTTATTGATTCATATTTTTTTAGAAATTTGACTTCAGGTATATCCAAATGTTCTAAAGTTTTGGGTATCTTTCAAGGATTCAGATGAAGAAGATGATCAAAAGCCAGCCAAGAAAAAAGTCCTTACTTCAGCTGTAAGTATATATGTAATTGTTTTTACTCACATCTGTTTTTAGCTCACCTTGACAAAGTAGTTAAGCTGAGCTAATCTCATTGCTCTCCGTCCGGCGTCCGCTGTCCGTCAACACCATGTTTTGGTCTTCTCCTCCAAAACCACTGGGCCAATTCAAGTGAAAGTTTGTGTGAGTGATGGTTCGGAAGGGGCATTACATTTTTGTTCAACTCAGCATGCCCAGTCCCATAGGGAGGCAGTGGGGAAAAATGCTCCAAAATATTTTTAAAATCTTCTCATGAACCAGTGGGTACAATGACTTGATATTTAGTATGGAGCTTCCTTTTGAGGTGTAGAATCAAATTTGTTCAAACAAAGTTCGTGAAGCAATATTTGGTTTTGTAATGGGAGGGATAAGAATTTTATACCCCCACTTTCGAAGAAAATGGGGGTATACTGGATTACATGCATCCGTCCGTCTGTCCGTCCATCTGTGCATCCGTGTGTGAGTCCGTTCGAAAGTATTCATAACTTAAGTAAATTACTATATTTTTATACTGTACCAATGACCCAGACATAGCTGGTGCTAACTCTTAAAATATAGGGCCAAACACAAATTTTGCCCCCCAATCCCCAAAATTTGCATCTAAAACTAAAGAAAACGTGTCCTGAAAGGCCCTCCACACTTCGCCCCTACTGCGCATGCGTAGTGTCAAGGACGTTCCGAAATTGGCGCCATTAATCATTCTAAGTTTGGCCCTTCATCAGTTAACATCTGACTGATCTTTGTGCTTATAAATCTCAGTTTAAATGATGCCAGACACATAAATATTAGTGAAATGGTGATTCTAAGGAGGATAGAGAAGGAGGAGAGGAAAAGAATGTGTGACAGAATATTATCAGGGCTGTAACTTAAAATTTTTTAATGAAATTATGTTAAGTTACCTATTTTCAAGGCAGCAGCCATTTTGTTGTCATTCTGATTATTTAGTTACACTGTTTTTTTTAAGTGTTTTCCTCTCTCCCTGTCCTTTAAGTTCCCCCTTGCTATTCTCCCATGCTTTTGGCATAGTTTCTGTAATTATTATTACTAAAATTTCTTGGGAGTTTTAGCTGAATAACAGAATTCTGTTCTTTCCCCATGTTTACGTCTTCACCTACGGGTGGTTAGGCGTTGTGTTCTGCATCTACCATCTGATGTTCTGCAGTTTCTTCCCTGGAAGTCTCTGTTTTGCATCAGATAGTGTATTTTTGGTAACTGATTTCGGGCCTGGGTGCCTGGAGTCTTATTTTAGTGTTTTTACACTCATTGTTTACATTTACAACAGCCCTCTGTGTGAGGGGGGGATTTCTAAAGAATAATATCTTGATGTTATTTTAATCATAACTAGATACATTATTATTGTTCGTAAGTGTTGAATAAATTGTTTAAAATATTTTTAAAATTTTTGTCCACACTTAGGCTTGGGATCCATTGGGGCTCAACGTTACTTTTCAGAAACTTGGGCTGTTCTGAAAAAATATTTTTTCAAAATATTTTGATTTCAGTTATTTTTTCTATATTAATGGATCATATTATTATTATGTATTTTGATTGCCAGGGGTTAGGGCGAGTACCAGGACTTGTTTTCTTTTCACATTGAAAGGATATTGATCAATTGTTTTAAGAGGAAGTCTTCCTCTGATTTTATTATCATTCTATATGTGGTCAGTGTACTCGCATTAACTCCTGTTCTGTATCGTATGATTTCGATGACAATATGGGAAGCGTATGTCACGGTATGTTGTTGGGGATTTGGACACTCCGGTCCTTTCCCCGCAGGGTCACTCTACTTTATCAATTTCTATTTCAGACGATCAAGATTAGGGTGATGTATCTGTGATGTCTTCCAACAGTGTGCCTCCGTCGTCACAATTAATGAAGGGCTAGCGGAAAAGTGCTCATGTAAATACGCCAATTGCCTAAGAGGACCCTAGTAGGTTCGACGGCCTTTGACGTCCGCTAGCTCGCCCGGTGTAGCGTCCATTCACCGAATGGTTCGGCAGCCGGGTTCGTCCGTTGCGGTCTAGAAGGAATTTTGGGGTGTTGCGAGCACTATAAATTAACTTAATGCACACCCAGTGACGGCGGATCGGAGGGAGAACGCAGGAAGCCTTTTAGTCCGGTTCATAGCTCGTTCCGGTCCATCCGGACGGCAAGCGAGAGAGGCCCCTCTCTCGTTCAACAACATCTGGCCCCAGATGTTGTGGTACAAGATGTGTTGCAAGCGGAGCATACATCCGTCGCTCGGGACGCTCCGTTGTATAGGCAGTCCGCTGAGACTGCTAAGGCTTCCTCTTCTCGTCAGCGCACACGACCGCACCTTGGCTGCGTGACCGCTGATATATTACCAGCTTCGCCGATGAAGGATTCTTCGGCGACCAGGTCACACCATCCGGTAGCCAGGGACACGAGGCCTGCAGACTCCGGACGTTCGCATAGGAAGTGTGCGGGAGTCAACGTACACGGAGCTTCCGGCGGCAATGCATCGTAAGACCGCTACTGCACAGGCCTCGGGAACGGACGTGCTTTCCTTAATAGCACAGTTTATCGCAGCATCCCAGCATCAACTGAATCTGTCGCATATATTTTATCCGACGATGCTGGGTCGGGACGCTCCGCAGAAGCGGGTACGGACGTCCGAAAGTTTCATCCGGTCCGACGGGATACCGAAAGGGATTCGGAGGATTTCGAGCTTTCCCTTTCGGAACAACATATGCTGTTGTGTATGTCATCTGACTTGGTCTTCTACAGCTTCTTTCGTCGGACCAGAATGCTGCGATGCCGGATAAAAAACTGATAGCGTCGGTGGACTTAGAAATTTTTGGTTCGGTTCAGGGACATCGTCCCTCAGTTCCGACATAGTCCAATAATGTCACACAAACTTTCGAATTATTGAACGACGCTATATATATTATTATTTTATGCTTGCTATCCAAGCATTTCTGGTTTCTTGTTCGAAGAGTTATGGAGATGTCTTTCAAAAGTGTGCCTCTGTCGTCATAGTTAATGAAGAGTTAGCGGCAATAAGTGCTCATGGAATATGTCTATCGCCTACGGAGTGACATTCGCTAGCTCACCCGGTGTAGCGTACATTCATCGAATGGTTCGGCTGCCGGGTTCGTCCGTTGCGGTCTAGGAAGGAGATTTGGGTGATGCGAGCACTTTAATTACTTTAGTACTCACCCAGTGACGGCAGATTGAGGACAGATCGGAGGAAGCCTGTTAGTCCGGTTCCTGGCTTGTCCAGGTCCGTCCGGGCTGTGAGCGAGAGAGGTCCCTCTCTCGCCCAACAACATAGGGGACCGCATGTTGTGGTTCAGATATTTTACATTCGGAGCATATGTCCGTTGGTCGGGACGCTCCGTTATATTGACAGTCCGAGAGACTGTCTTTAATGCTTCCTCATCCTCACAGCAGGGCACACGACCGCACATTGGCTACGTGACCTCGAGTATCCGATCAGTTTCGGCATTCAGTGATTCCACGGCGAATAGGTCGCGCCATCCGGTAGCCAAGGGACACGAGGCCTATACACTCCGTTCGCTCGCATATTGGTAGTATGCACGGGGTAACGATCACGGAGCTTCCAGCGGCAATGCATCGTAAGACCGCTTCTCCTCAGGCCTCAGTGACGGACGTGCTATCCGAGTTAGCACAGTTGTTTCGCAGCATCCCAGCAATTGACAGTTTCTCGGTCGAATCAGGAATTATCTGATGGCGCTGGGTCGGTGCGGTCCGCGGTTGCATCAGCTACGGACGACCGAACGCTTTATAGGGTCCGACAGGATGGCGAAAGGGATTCGAAAGATTTCGAGTTTTCCCTTTAGTAGTATCGGAAGATGCCTTTCATATCTTCTGGCATTATCTTCCAGTGATTATTATTTCGGACTTCATTGCTGCGATCTTGGATAAGAGACTTATAGCGTCATTGGACTCGGATTTTTCGATCGGTTCAGGGACATTGTCCCTGACTTACCGACGCAGTCCAATATTGTCATTACAACATGTGTTTTATTTTTCGACGCTATATATATATATATATATACAAGCCTGCTACTAAGCATGATAGTTTAGTTTCTTGTCCGCGTTGCTCATTTCTGCCATTTTATCATTTATACAAATAGTTTATTTTGGCAGAGCAGGGCATACCGAGAGTTCATATGCGTCTAGACGGTGTGATTAAAGACTGCATATATTCTTTTTCGCCGTTTATGTCTTTTCCAATTTCAATGTTGGGAACGACATTATGTATAGTAGACTTAACTTAGACGCTTTATTATACGTAATCCGCCTTACTGAGGCGTTATCATTACGTCTTCAAGAAAAGATTTACGGGATATTATTCTCAATGTAATTTCTTTTGAGGGCAGTAGTTTGTTCACGTATAACTCCGCCCTTCAGTGGCTGATTGGAGTTAGTTAGACGTGACGCAGCCCTAGCTACATCCACACGCGTGGATAGTAAGGTTAAGAACTCTCTCAGAGTCGCTTCGTTCTCGGAGGAGCTTCTCTTTGACGGCAACTTTTCGGCAATCCATGAATTGCTCGATTTATACGTTCTCTTGTCTATCTAGTGTTACAAGAGATTCAGACTGGGGCAAACATTCGGTGGTTGACTCAGAGAGTGCCGCCGCAGTTGCCGGACCCGAGTGTGGCTGTTATGACGGTTGCCAGTCAAACAGATTGGGATATAATACTGATCCCTACGGATTCGAAGTGCCAGGGTCTTTGGGTTCCGCAGTCTTTTAGCAATCAGTTTTACTTCCGCGGAATAATGTTCTTTAGGCTTGCTTTATGTCATTGCATGAACATTATTCAGAAACGCATGCCCAAATTCCTGTCCTTTAATTCGACAGTAGTGGTGTATCTCCGGAACCAGGGAGGCACTCTTTCGTTTCCGTTATTCAATTTAATGGAAAGAATCCGTCTGTTGGTTATAGTACACCAAGTTCAGTTTTGGTCCGTCATATTCCGGGTCGTCTGATTGTTTTATCGGACTCCCGTTCTCTTACGGGTCGCTTGTTGCTGTCAGAATGGACTCTCAACAAACAAGTATTCAATCAGATTTGCTATCTATGGGAGCGCCCAATGATGATTTATTTATGACACAGCTTGCTAATCAATTGCAGACGTATGTGTTGGCTTGTCCAGATCTCTGAGCTAATATTGTTAACGCTCTATTGATCTATAGGACGGAATGATAGGATACGCGTATCCTCCGGCGCTGTTGTTTTAGCAGGTATTGCTAAGATAAACAACCACAATACATTTCTGTTGATAGCATCTCTATCTTCACAGAGATCATGAGTAATTTACTCTCCTGTCTACTGTGGGTCTTAACGTGAAATCTTCCTCTATGTGAGGATCTTTTTCACTGGGTAAATCGTGTCATCTTTATCACAACCAGCAAGGTCGCAACCTTCATGTATTCTGTTGTGTGGTCCGTATTGCATTGTAAGCACTGTACTGGACGAGCTTTGGACGCGATTTCTTACTATAGGAGATCCTCTTCTTCGCTATTCTATGCGGCTAAAGTGGAGGCTCTTCCGTCGTGGTGTAGGGATCATTATGTTCATATTGTTGATTCCTCCATACTACTCATTGCTATTTTTTAGTATACTTGTTTCACAAGATCTACTGCAGCCTGTTATTATTTAGGTTATAGGTTTATGTTACCTCATACCTATGCACTCTACGATAGTTTACAATTGAGTCTTTTGTCTCTTTATCTAAGTCAGTTAGTAACTTTTTGATAAATAGACTTAGAATCTTTAGATTAAATTCCTATACGGATTTTAACTTCGGTTCTTATTTAGCTAAGTAATCATTTGAGCCTCTGGAAACAGTAGTTTTCAAATTCTGACCTTTTAGACAGTAATTCTGTTGGTTTCTCTTTTACTGTAGAGTCAGTGAGTTTCATGCACTATCGATGGATGATTTTCACTTTCATAGTTTCGGAATCAATACTTCCGTTACTATTTAGGTTGGATTGTTGCATAAGAGTTAGGCTCCTATTATCCGGAACCTATTATTTTAAGGTCCTTCCGTCTTCGTATGGGCATAGGCCTTTACTCTTTCCGGGTACAGTTTATGTATTTATAAACAGATATCTGTTTATTACAAAGGGCGTAAGCTTCTTCTGTCTTTGATGTCTAGTAGAAGGACGTTACGCTCCATTTTATTGTTAATGGATTATTTATTTATTTATTTATTTATTGATGTTTAAGGTCACATATTTATGCACAATGGCTAATCATGACCGTGACAGTTTTACGGGTGGAGGAAGCCGGAGTACCCGGAGAGAACCACCGAGCAACGACGAGCAGCTGCCAGCTCCCCAACATCGTAACTCGCGTTAGATTGGTTGGAGACATGCGCACCATCGACGTGCAGTACGCCATAGTACACGGCGTCATCGTGCCCCCACGCGGGCAATGGAGATGAAGTGTCTTGCCCAAGGACACAACGCGGTTGCCGCAGGTGGGATTCGAACCGAGGACCTCTCGGCTTGCAGCCTGCACCTCTACCAACTGAGCCACCGCGCTCCCATTTTTAATGGATTCTATTAACTATCGGTACTGCTTATGGTATATCATTGACTTAGCAGTTGTGCTTAAGATTTCGGCTCATGAAGTAAGAGTTCTTCTACTTCTTGGGCTTACATTAATAGTGTCGCTATTATAGATTTTTAAAGGCCGCTCATTGCGCTCAGCCATCCACATTCATGAATTTTATCTTAGAAATATCGAGTCCATTTCTGGAGGCCTCTATTGTTAGGTCTATTATCTACTGCTCAGAATGTCATTCACTTAACAGTTGCTACTATAGCTAGGTAGGCTGTCTGTTTCGGCAGTGTCTCCGTTCGGCTGCCCTCTTCGCTCTGGGCTATTTGACCCAGGGCAAGAAAAAGGGGGGGGGGGGGGGGGGGAGGGTGTTCCCTTGGTTCACCTGTTTTACTATGAAAACAAGGGGATACCTCCTCCGGAGTTAGTAATTCTGAGCTGTTATTGGGATGGTTGTTTAGTGAGAAGTTTAGGTTTTTAAAATTCATTCAAGTCTTAGTTTTTAAAGTATAGCTTTTGAATATTGCATATGTCAACGGACATGATTATGCAATCCTCAGACACTTTTAGGAGTATAAGAGTCTCTATTCTCTAGACTTACTTTATTTATTGGCTTACTTTAAAAATTATTAGTATAAGGATTATATTGGATATTAATAGAGTACATGGATGTATGAAGCTCAATTTTGGAAGGTGTTGTATCTTTCTAATTTATCATAAATAAGAAAGATACATGTAAGGCCTATTACTTCTTTTTCCCTACAGGGGATGACTCTATTTTATTTTATTGAGCGTATTCCATTTTGCTCTATGTCCTTGGCCCTCCAGCCTTTTTACTATTCAGCTATGTCTGGGTCATTGGTACAGTATAAAAATGTTAAAAAATTTATAGTAATTTATATATTTTTTATACTTACCAATGACCCAGACGGGGATGGCCCTCCCAGGAGTTGGGAACTCTTGCCTCCCCGCTGAGTACATAGCGCTTACCAGGCACTGGTTATTAGAATGATTAATGGCGCCAATTTCGGAACGTCCTTGACACTGCGCATGCGCAGTAGGGGCGAAGTGTGGAGGGCCTTTCAGGACATGTTTTCTTTAGTTTTAGATGCAAATTTTGGGGATTGGGGGGCAAAATTTGTGTTTGGCCCTATATTTTAAGAGTTAGCACCAGCTATGTCTGGGTCATTGGTAAGTATAAAAAATATATAAATTACTATAAATTTTTTAACTTTTTATAATATTTGTTAGTCATAGATATGCCCACACTAGTTATTTTTTTTTTTTTACTTTTTTGTTTTTATTAGTTGTTCACTTAGAAATTGTGTCCGTCCGAGCCAAATTTTGTCTGTTCAGCCTGTATCTCGGGTATCGAATGTTCTATTGCAATGAAATTTGCCATGAACACTGCTTATGGTATAGGCTTTAAAAAAAGGATTCAACGATATTTCTCACATTCTCCTTTTTAGAGTTATCCCCCTTTTTTGACTTAGAAATTGTAGGAAATAGACATTATTTGTCTGTTCAGCCTGTATCTCAGGTATGAGTTATCGGATTTTGGTGAAATATGGCACGCAGTTTGCCTATGACAAAGGCTTCTGCCTCATTGCATAAAACTTCCAAACACCAAGCAATTTACCATACCTTTTGACTTAGAAATTGTTGGAAATTGTTGTAAACTTTTGAAAAAAATGGGAGGGGGGAGGTGCATACTGGATTGGGGTTATCGGATTTCAGTGAAATATGGCATGCAGTTTGCCCATGACAAAGGCTTCTGCTTCATTGCATAAAACTTCCAAACACCAAACAATTTACCATACCTTTTGACTTAGAAATTGTTGAAAACTTTCGAGGAAAATGGAAGGGGGGGGGGTATACTGGATTGCGTCCGTCCATCTGTGCATCTGTCCATCAGTCCATACAAGAATATTCATAAATGATATTTGTTAGTCATAGGTATGCCCACACTAGGCGGTACACCACGTGGGGGTATGCACCGGATGAATGTCCAGCTCTTGTTGGCCCTGCCCAAAATTTCTATTTTCTGAACCGATGGTCTGATTTGAACCAAATTCAGTATGTGGCATTATTGGGTCATAAGTACTTGACTCGTGCAAAAAACATTTCCTGCATCCACATGGGAACCCCAAGAGCTAAAAATAGAAATATTTTCAAACGCCTATATTTCCCAAACCACACAGAACAGAGAGCTGTTATTTGGTATGAAGCATCCTTAGGACCAGTAGAATTGAATGGTAAAAATGCCATCGGTTATGTTAGGGTGTTCTATAGAGGGCATTGGAAATATGCTGAGTCAGCATATTTGCAAAAATTTTTAAAAATCTTTTCTCCAGAACCAATGGTCAGAATCTTTTGATATTTGGTATACAGCATTCATAGGGGGTCAGATACAAGTTTGTTAACATAAAGCCCATTGGTTCATATTTAGGCTCAATACAGGAGCCCGAATTTTTAACTTATGGCAATATGGGGAATATTCTTTAAAAATCTTCTTCAGAACTACCAGTCAGAATCTTTTAATGTCTGGTATACATCATTGTTATGAGGGTCATTATTCAAGATTTTTCAAACCAAGTCCATAGGTTAATATTTGGGCTTCCTATGGAAGCCTAAATTTGAACTTAGTTCAACATGGGGGATAATTTTTAAAAATCTTCTTCAGATCCACCAGTCAGAATGCTTTCATATTTGGTATACAACTTCTCTGGGGTGGTCAGATTCAAGTTTGTTTAAATTGGAACCCTAGGAAGATATTTGGGCTCGCTATGGTAGCCCAAATTTTAACTTAGTGCAATATGAGGAAATTTCTTTAAAAATCTTCTTCTTCAGATCAACCAGTTGGAATGCTTTCATATTTGGTATACAACATCTCTAGGGTAGTGGGCAAATTCAAGTTTGTTCAATTCGAGTGCCTGGGTTAATATTTGGGCTCTATATGGGAACCTGAAATTTCAGTTAGTACAATATGAGGGAATTTCTTCAAGAATATTTTTCTTCAGATTCTTCTGTCAGAATCCTTTCATATTTGGTTTACAACATCTCTAGGGGTGTCAGATTCAAGTTTGTTCAAATTTGTTCCCTGGGTTTAAATTTGGGCTCCCTATAGTAGCCTGAATTTTAATTTAGGGCAATATGAGGAAATGTCTTTAAAAATCTTTTTCAGACCTTCCAGTCAGAATGCTTTCATATTTGGTATACAACATCTCTAGAGGGGTCAGATGCAAGTTTGTTCAAATCGGGTCCATAGATTAATATTTGGGCTCACTATGGTAGCCCAAATTTTAACTTAGTGCAATATGAAGAAATGCTTTCATATTTGGTATACAGCATCTCTAGTGAGGTCAGATTCAACTTTGTTCAAATCGAGAGCCTGGTTTAATATTTGGGCTCCTTATGGGAGCCGGAATTGTCCATGTAGCTGAAGAATTAGAAATTTTGTATTCATTACCCTCTAGAGGTGTGTAACTAAGATTAATCCACATAGGTTTATCAAGGGGCTTCATAGGGGAGCTCTACATTTTACATTTTGATCAGTTGAAGAAAACTGAAAATTGAAGAAAAGGCATGATGCTGACTATTTTAGTCACTCCTGAGGGGCTGAAGGATTGACAATGTATCGTATGGAGATGGATTGCTTAATGTAGACTCATTCTTGGACTCTGCTTAAATTGTGTTCTGTTCAGGCCCTGTCGGGGCTCTTGTTTTATTCCCCGTGGGAACCCTGGGAACTGAAGCAGTGTTCATTTACTGTGATAAAAAAGCTCTGTTTTACTGGTAAAATAGGACCCTGTAACCAGTGCCTTGGGTAGAAATCCTCTAAAATGGGCAGCATGGGTATAAACAATTGAATTGACCGCTCGGCCGCATGTCCCCCGAAAAAAAGGTGCGCAATTTGAGGTATTTGAAAAAAATAAAATTTTTCGAAGCCAAAAAAGGGACATAACACTGACAAAAACTGTCGGACCAAACCCCGAATCAAACTTGACCTGTATTTTATGTCGTTACACCTACATACCAACTTTCATTTGATTGGGCCAACTATAACTAAAGTTATCATCGGGAAACCGAAAAAATGAATTTTCAAAGTCAAAAAAGGGGCATAACTCAGGCAAAAATTGTTGGACCGCACCCCAATTTGAACATGACCTGTATTTTATGTTGATACACCTACATACCAAATGTCATTTGATTTGGCCAACTATAACTAAAGTTATCATTGGGAAACCCAAGTTGGATGGATGCACAGGCGGACAGATGGATTGCGGCTATTTTAATAGTCTCCCAAAAGAAAAAATTGGGGGGGGGGGGGGGAGGGGGTTGGGCAATAAATAACTCCTTTCCATGGGGAAGCTAACAATATGCATTTAGTCTGTCGTCGTCGTCTGTCGTGAACTTTATTTACATTATCGACTACTCCTCACAAACTACTGGATCAAATTGAACCAAATTTGTTGTGCATGTTCCCCATCATATGTCATTTCAAACTTATACAAATAAACTTGCCACACCCACAGGGGGCACCCTGATAGCACCCATGAATTTCTTTCCAAAATTCAAAAATATCTTTCTTCTTCAGATCCACCAGGCAGAATTCTTTCCTATTTGGTATACGTCATCTCTAGGGGTGGGGGGGGGGGGGGGGGTGGGGGGGGGGGTGGGGGGGGGGGTGGGGGGGGCAGATTCAAGTTTGTTCAAATCGGCCCCCTGGATTGATATTTGGGCTTACTATAGAAGCCCGAATTTGAACTTAGTGCATTTCAGGCAAATTTCTTAAAAAATCTTCTTCTCCAGATCCAGGAGGCAGAATCTTTTGATATTTGGTATGGAACGTTGTGGGGGTGGATCTGATTCAAGTTTGTACAAATCGGCCCCCCTGGGTTCATATTTGGGCTCAGTATAGGAGCCCGAATTTGAACTTAGTGCATTTCAGGCAAATTTCTTAATTTCTTTAAAAATCTTCTTCTCAAGATCCAGCGGGCAGAATCTTTTGTTATTTGGTATGCAACATTGTGGGTTGGATCTGATTCAAGTTTGTTCAAATCGGCCCCCCTGGATTCACATTTGGGCTCAGTACAGAAGCCGCGAATTTGAACTTAGTGCATTTCAGGCAAATTTTCTTAAAAAATCTTCTTCTCCAGATCCAGCAGGCAGAATCTTTTGATATTTGGTATGCAACATTGTGGGGGTGGATCTGATTCAAGTTTGTTCAAATCGGCCCCCTGCGTTCATATTTGGGCTCAGTATAGGAGCCCAAATTTGAACTTAGTGCATTTCAGGCAAATTTCTTGAAAAATCTTCTTCTCCAGATCCAGCAGGCAGAATCTTTTATCTTTTGATATTTGGTATGCAACATTGTGGGGTGGATCTGATTCAAGTTTGTTCACATTGGCCCCCTGGATTCATATATGGGCTCACTATAGAAGTTTGAATTCAAACTTAGTGCATTTCAGGCAAATTTCTTAAAAAATCTTCTTCTCCAGATCCAGCAGGCAGAATCTTTTGATATTTGGTATGCAACATTGTGGGGTGGATCTGATTCAAGTTTGTTCAAATCGGCCCCCTGGGTTCATATTTGGGTTCAGTATAGGAGCCCAAATTTGAACTTCGTGCATTTCAGGCAAATTTCTTGAAAAATCTTCTCAAGATCCAGCAGGCAGAATCTTTTGATATTGGGTATGCAGCATGCTTGGGGGGGGGGGGGGGGGGGGGGGGGGGGGGGGGGGGGGGGGGAATGTTTTGATATTTGGTATGCAGCATCCTTAGGGGGGGTGAGATTCAAGTTGTTCAAGCCATGTCCCTAGGTCCATATTTGGGCTCACTGTGGGAGCTTGAATTGTAACTTAGTTTGAAATGAGGAATTTTCTTAAAAAATCTTCTTCTTCAGATCCAGCAGTCGGAATGTTTTGATATGTGGTGTGTAACATCCTTAGGGGGGGTGAGATTCAAGTTTGTTAAAGCCAAGTCCGTGGGTCCATATTTGGGCTCTCTGTGGGAGCCCGAATTATAACTTAGTCAATATGAGGAATTTTTCTTTAAAATCTTCTTCAGATTCAGCAGTCGGAGAATGTTTTGATATTTGGCATGCAGCATCCTTAGAGGGTGAGATTCAAGTTTGTTCAAGCCAAGTCCCTGGGTTCATATTTGGGCTCACTGGTGGGAGCTCCGAATGATAACTTAGTTCAAAATGAGGAATTTTCTTTAAAAATCTTCTTCTTCAGATCCATCAGATGAATGCTTTTTGATATTTTGTATGCAGCATCCTTAGGGGGGGTAAGATTCAAGTTTGTTCAAGCCATGTCCCCAGTTCCATAAAATTTGTCTCTCATGACTTCATTCCTTTGCAGTGTTGATGAACCATGTCTAACTGAATGTGACCCCAAATACTTCTTTGAACCACTTTGGCTGGTGAGCAATTAAGGCTCCTTGGGGCCTCTTGTTTAACTAACACTGTACATGTATTGGTCCAATCCACAGGATTTTTTTACTTATTGCTGTTGATTTCCTATTTGTCCTCCTATTAAAATAGCCAGTGTCCGTCCATCCCACTTTGGTTTCCCAATGATAACTTGTAGTTATAGTTGACCAAATGGTGTATCAACATAAAATACAGGTCGGGTTCGAATCGGGGTGTGGTTCGACAATTTTTGCCAGAATTATGCCCCTTTTAATACCCCCTCCCCCAGCAGGGGTATATAGGAATTGCCTTTACCATCTGTCCGTCCCGAAATTCAATCATGAATAACTTGTAAAGTACTTGGTTGAGTGACTTGATATTTGGTAATCAAGTGTATCCTATTGCTGTATACTCATAGTGAAATGCAGGTGGTGTGCAAGATTTTATTGCCAGAGTCATTGCCCTTTATGGACTTAGAATTTGTCCGCTTTGAAATTAATTCATGAATAACTTGTAGAGTACTCAATGGAATAACTTCATATGTGGTGTGCAAGTCTATCCTATTGATGTCTACCAACAGTACAAGGCAGATGTTAATGCAGTGTATTATTGTAGAAGTTATTGCATTTTATGGACTTTGATTTTGTACGTCCCAAAATTCAATCATGAATAACATGTTTAATTAAGGGTACCTCGATGGTGTAATCAACCCCACCCACAATTTCTAATGTAGACGGTTGAAACTTTAGGATATGGTACACATGTCTTGCAGATGCGGAACATGTATAAAGTCTGCAGAAAAATATTTTTTTCACAGAGTTATCAAATCAAGTCACTCTCACATTTGGCTATCCATGGTATTGCAGGCGGGGGTATATGCCACTCTAGAATTTGCTCTAGTTTGACATTGAAAACTGTGTTTTAGTTTCCAACCAATAACTTGAGCTGTAATTGATTGAATCAAATAAAATTTGTTGTGTAGGTGTATCAACATAAAATACAGGTCATGTTCAAATCTGGGTTTGTTCCGACATTTTTTGCCAGAGTTATGTCCCTTTTGAGACTTCAAAAAATTCAATTCTTTTTTTTTTTTGGGGGGGGGGGGGGGGGGGATGTGTAGCCAAGCAGCCTTTTATTATTTATTCATGAGGGTTTAAAAGCACTTTCAACAGCCAGGGTCATATCATATTGTATCGGACAATTTTTCAGATAGAGGAAGCTAGAGTATCTGGAGAGAATCACCAAGCATTGGTGAGTAACTGTCAGATTCTCCAACTAACTTACCCACTTGGGTAACTGTGATTAAGTATCTTGCCCAAGAACACAGAGCAGATGGTGCAGGTTAGGACCGATCCTTCAACCTTTCGATCTGAAGTCCAGTGCTCTTAACAAATGAGCAAACAGGCTCACCGGTGATTAACTGCATGTATCAAAATGGGCTTAGAGTGAGAAACATTTTACTAAGAGAATTAAATGATTTAAAGTGATGACTGTAAAATGATTGAGTTCCTACTTATTAACACTTTAACTATCGCAACAGCCAAACGTGGCCAACGCTATTAACAAACATTGCCAGTCACAATTTTATTATCTTTTCATTTTTTGTCCCCAAAACATAGCTTGTGATCCGTCATTGAAACAAGCTCAATGAGCTTGTTCCATTGAGGGGTCATAAGCTATATTTTTGAGACAAAAAATGAATATGTTCAGTCATTCAAGAAATTTTTTGGCCTGTGTCATCGGCTGTTCTGGTTGACTAAAGTGTTAATCTATAATTGTCACAGGTGGTATTGGTTGCTATCAATTTTAATTACACGCTAAACAATAGATTTTCGAAAAATTGCGGAAAGATAGAAATTGCATCCTCCAGTGTGAAGATATAGAAATTTTCATATTTTTATACTGTACCAATGACCCAGACTTAGCTGGTGCTAACTCTAACAAAACCAGGGCCAAACACAAATTTTGCCCCCCAATCCCCAAAATTTGCATCCAAAACAAAAAGAAATCATGTCCTAAAGGACCTCCATACTACGCCTCTACTGCGCATGCGCAGTGACGCAGTCGTCCCGAAATTGGCGCCAATTATCATTCTCTGTTTGGCCCTTCATCAGTCAACATCTCACTGATCTTTGTGCTTGTAAATCTCAGTTTAAAGGATGCCAGACACGTAATTTTTGGAGAAAATGTGATTCTAAGGAGGATAGAAGGAGGAGAGGAAAAAGAAGTGGCAAAAAATAATCAGGGCTGTACTTAAAATTTTTTGATGAAATTATGTTAAGTTGCCTATTTTCGAGGCATGGGCCTCTTGTTGTCATTCTTGCTAATTGTTGCACTGCTTATTCAGTGTTTCCTCTCCCCTAGCCTTCTAAAGTCCTTCCTGGCAATTCTCCCATGCTTTTGGCATATTTTTGAGAAATTTCATTTCTTAAATTTCCTGGGAGAGTTGCTTGGTTACAGAATGTTTTCTGTTATTTTCCCCATAGTTACGTTTTCACCCATGGGTGTATAACGTTTGTGTTCTGCATCTTCCATCTGATGTTCTACAGATTCTCCCCTGGGAGTCTCTGTTTTGCATCAGATAGAGTGTAATTGATGACTGATTCCGGGCCAGTTTTTTCAGTGCCTGGAGTCATGTTTTCTAGTGTGTTTACACTGTTTGTTTTCATTGGCAACAGCCTTTTTTGAGGGGGGCTGTTTGCCTTTGTGGTAGTTTATCTCATTATAAGATACATTTATATTATCCGAAAGTGTCTCATTAATTATTTTATATAAATTTAAAATTTTTGACCACACTTTGCCATCGGATCCATTGGGGCTCAACGTTACTTCTCAGCAACTTGGGCTTCTCTGAAAAAATATTTTTTCAAAATTATTTTGTTTTGCAATTGTTTTTTCATTTATTAATGGATCATGTTATTATGTATCTTTGTGTCAGGGGTTTTTGCGAGTAACTAGGACTTATTGTTGTTCTTTCACAATGAAGGGACGTTGTTCAAATTGTAATAGGAAGAAATCTTCCTCTGACTTTCATGATCATTGTATTAATTGTAGTCAGTGTTCTCGCATTAATTCCTGTCCTATATGTGAACATTGGGATGAGAAACATTGGAAACGTGTGTCACGATATGTTGTTTCTGGAGAAAGAGCGATGCCGGCTCTTTCTCCGCAAGGTCACTCTACTCTCTCAGTTTCTATTTCAGAGGAACCAGAACAGGGTGATGTTTCCATGTTATCTTCTTCAAGTGTGCGTCCGTCGTCACAAATGAATTCAGAGCTAGCGGCAAAAGTGCTCATGGAGATTAGACAAATGTTGTCCGCTAGCTCGCCCGGTGTAGCGTCCATTCACCGAATGGTTCGGCAGCCGGGTTCGTCCGATGCGGTCCAAGAGGAAATTTGGGTGATGCGAGCACTATAAACATAATAGATGCACCCCCAGTGACGGCGGATAGTAAGCGAGAACGGAGGAAGCCTTTTAGTCCGGTTCATAGCTCGTCCAGGTCCAGCCGGGCCGCGAGCGAGAGAGGTCCCTCTCTCGTACAACAACATCTGGGACCAGATGTTGTGGTACAAAATGTGTCTTTAGCGGAGCATACGTCCGTCGCTCGGGACGCTCCGTTGTATAAGCAGTCCGCAGAGACTGTTAAGGCTTCCTCTTCTCGTCAGCGCACACGACCGCACCTTGGCTGCGTGACCGCCGATATATTACCAGCTTCGCCGATGAAGGATTCTTCGGCGACCAGGTCACACCATCCGGCAGCCAGGGATTCGAGACCGATGGACTCCGGACGTTCGCATAGGAAAAGTATGCGGGAGCCATCTGATGCGGAGCTGCCCTCGGCGAAGCAGCGAAAGACTGCGCCTCCGCAGGTCTCGACGCCGGACATTCTTGTGCAGATAGCACAGCTTATCCCAGCATCCCAGCAGCCGACAGAAACGGTGTCGGATCGAGAATTATCCGACGGTGCTGGGTCGGTACGCTCCGCCGATGGTGAAAGGGATACGGATGACTTGGAGCTATCCCTTTCGGAACAACATAAAGCTGCCGTGGACTTCATCCGGCACTTTCTCCCTCAAGTTGTTCCGTCGGGCCAGACTGCTGCGCTTCCGGACAAGAGAATTATAGCGTCATTGGACTCTGAATTTTTTGAGCGGTTCAGGGACATCGCTCCCGAGTTTCCGTCGCAGTCCAATAATGTTGCTAGAACATTTGAATTATTGAACGACGCTATATTTAAACTTGCTTCCAGGACGGGGAAAGCAGGTTTCTTGTCCGCTAATACTCTCAACCTGCCTTTCATTAATGCAAGGAATAAATTCGATACGGCAGGACAGGGTATACTGAGAGTTCCTCTGCGTATGGACGACGAGGCGGAAGACTTAGAGCTATCATTACCGTCGTCAGCTTCTATTCCAACCGCGGTGTTGGAAACAGCTATTGCGTCTAACAGAGCCAATTTAGATGCCTTATCTTACGCAGATCACCTTACTAAGGCGTTATCACTGCGCCTTCAAGGGGAAGAGTTTCAGGATATACAATCCTCTTTAAGACTTCTTTCAAGGGCAGTAGCTTATTCCACGTGTAACTCCGCCCTTTCAGTGGCAAATCTGGAGTTGGTTAGACGTGACGCAGCCCTAGCTACATCCACACTAGTGGATTCTAAGGTGAAGAACTCTCTTAGAGTCGCTTCGGTCTCAGGAGAACTTCTCTTTGACGGCAAGCTTTCCGCTATTTATGATAAAATTAAAAAGAAAGCTAATGATTCTCTGTTGTTCAGATCGGCTCCTAAGAAGTCGGATACAGCAGACACGAATAAGACAGGCACTTCTGGGTCTAATGCGCCCAAGAGAGGTTCCTATAGAGGTTCCGGTGCGTCCTCTTGGTCTTATTCGAGAGACCGTCAGGATAGCGACTCTCGTTCGGGACGTCCTTCAGGCCGGGACAATCGGTCGGACGCCCCGAGGTCGACGAGGCGAGGTGCGGGTCGTGGAAGACGTGGTTTCTCCTACCGCAGGCCTCGCAGGTCCAGGAGGTGATGGCTTAAACCTCTATCGCGTTCCGGTTGGCGGAAGGTTGTCGAGTTTTTCACAAGAGTGGGCGTCGATTACGGACGACCCTTGGGTGAGAGGAGTTACTTCGGAAGGTCTAAAGATATCCTTCAAACGAAAGCCTCCATTAACTCGAAGTCCAAAGTGGACTCATCTTCCGTCAAATCCACAGAAAAGAGACGCTCTGTTATCAGAGGTGCAGTCTCTTTTAATGAAGAACGCGGTAGAGGTCGTAGAAAACCAGGAATCTCTGGGATTCTACAGCCATCTGTTTCTGGTTCCGAAACCAGACAGCTCGTTCCGTCCAGTCATAGATTTGAGTTGGATAAACAAGCTGATCGTCGCTCCGAAGTTTTATATGGAGACGATTCGATCGGTCAGAGCGAGTATTCGGGTGAACGATTATGCAATGAGCATAGATCTCAAAGATGCGTACTTTCACGTCATGGTACATCCGACATTCCGAAAGTATCTACGCTTTGCAGTCCTGGGAGTGGTGTATCAATTCCGGGCGATGTGCTTCGGATTGAATCTAGCACCCTGGGCTTTCACTCGGGTAATGAACTCGGTAATGATCTACTTCCGAGCTCATTCGTCTGCGGTAACGTCGGCCTACCTGGACGACATTCTTCAGAGGTACGGCAACGAGTTAACGCTTCAGAACGATGTTCAGAATCTTCTTCTATTGCTCCGACGTCTCGGTTTTATAGTAAACGAGGAGAAGTCGGATCTGGTGCCGTCCAAGTCATTCACTCATCTGGGAATGAGCTTCGAGACGCACAACAATCTCGTTCGTCAGCCGTTAACCAGAGCGAAATTAGTCAGTTGTTACGCTCGCTATTGTCTGCACGCAGACAAAGTCACGGCGAGAGAATTTATGAGACTGATAGGTCTGTGCGGAGCCGCCGCGGATCTCATTCCGATGGGGCGGCTACGCACACGTCCTCTTCAAATTTTCCTGACTCAGAATTGGAGTGTGAAAATTCATTCGCTCGATGTAGACGTTCTCTTGTCAGATCAAGTGAAACAAGAGATTCAGACTTGGGCAAACATTCAGTGGTTAACTCAAGGAGTTCCGCTGCAGTTGCCGGATCCGAGTTTTACCGTTATGACGGATGCCAGTCAAACAGGTTGGGGTGCATCATTAATCCCAACGGATTCGAGATGCCAGGGTCTTTGGGATCCGCAATTCCTGTGCAAGCACATAAACATCAAGGAAATGATGTCAATTTGGCTTGCGTTACGTCACTGGATGGACATTATTCACGATGCTCATGTCCAAATCCTATCCGACAATACGACAGTAGTGGCGTATATACGGAATCAGGGAGGCACTCATTCAGTTCTGTTGTTCAATCTAACGGAAAGAATCCTTCTGTTTGCGTTAGAACATCACGTTCTTCTTTCGGTCCGTCACATACCGGGTCGTCTGAATGTGCTAGCAGACTCCCTTTCACGAAAGGGTCGCTTGTTGCCGTCGGAGTGGACTCTCAACAAACAAGTATTCAATCAGATTTGCTACCAATGGGAACGGCCAATGATAGACTTATTTGCGACACATCTCAACAATCAGTTGCAGACGTATGTGTCTCCGTGTCCAGATCCAAGAGCATTTGCAGTAGACGCTCTGTCAATCCCTTGGGACGGAATGATAGGATATGCGTATCCTCCAGCGCCGTTAATTCAACAAGTATTGCTAAAGATAAAACAATCTCAATGCAAGATTCTGTTGGTAGCATCTCTGTCGCCACAGAGACCGTGGATAAATCTACTCAGGTGTCTGTTGTGGGACCTACCGCGGAAGCTTCCTCCACGAGAGGATCTTCTTTCGCAGGGGAAATCGCGCCAACTCCATCACAACCCGCAAGGTCTCAACCTTCACGTTTTTCCGTTGTGCGGTCCTTCTTGCATGGCAAGCACTTTACAGGACGAGCAGTGGACGCGATTTCTAACTGTAGGAGGACCTCCTCTTCGCTAAACTATGCGGCTAAGTGGAAGGTTTTTCGTCGTTGGTGTAGGGATCATTCTGTAGATATATTTGATCCCTCTATACCAGACATTGCAAACTTTCTAGTATACTTGTTTGACGAAATCAAACTGCAGCCTGTTACTATAAAGGGTTATAGATCTATGTTATCTGATACCTATGCACATCATGATAGTTTACAAATTGGATCTAATGTCTCTTTATCGAAGTTGGTTAGAAACTTTTCGATAAATAGACCCAGAACTCTTAGATTAATTCCTAAGTGGAATTTAGCTTGGGTTCTCCTTAAATTGAAGGAAAAGCCATTTGAACCTCTTGGGACAGTAGATTTCAAATTCTTATCTTATAAGACAGTTTTTCTCTTAGCTTTCTCTTCTGCCAGAAGAGTCAGTGAGCTTCATGCACTATCGGTGGGTGATTCTCATTATCGTAGTGTTGGGAACACTATCACCTTCACTACTAATGTGGGTTTTTTAGCTAAGAATCAGGCTCCTAATAAATATCCGGAACCTATTGTTATTAAGGCTCTTCCGTCTTCAGACGGGCGTAGGCCTTTACTCTGTCCTGTTAGAGCACTACGTATCTATAAACAGAGATCTCAGTTTATCAGAAAGGGACGGAAACGTTTCTTTCTGTCTTTGATGCCTAATAGAAAGGACATTTCAGTCCATTCTATTGCTAGATGGATTCAGTTAACTATCCGTACTGCTTATGAAGATTTATCTTCTTCTCAGCAGTCTGTGCTTAAGATTTCTGCTCATGAAGTAAGAGCTCTTTCTACTTCCTGGGCTTATGCTAATAGTGTTGCTATTACAGATTTAATGAAGGCTGCTTATTGGTCTCAGCCATCCACATTTACGAATTTTTATCTCAGAAATATTGAGTCCATTTCTGGAGACCTGCATTGTTTAGGTCCGTTATCTGTTGCTCAGAATGTCGTCCACTAAACAGTTGCAACTATAGTTATGCAGGCTTTCTGTTCCGGCAGTGACTCCGTCCGGCTGCCCTCTTCGCTCTGGGCTATTTGACCCAGGGCAAGGGGAAGGGGGGGGGGGGGGCGGGTGTTCCCTTAGGTCACCTGCTTTATAGTGAAAAGCAAGGGAATGCCTCCTCCAAGTCAGTATTTCTGAGTCGCTTCCGGGATGGTTTTAAAGTGTAATATTAATGTTTAAATTCATTCATGTCTTATTTTTAAAGTGTAGCTTGGTGTGAAGCATTTGTATATGTCAAGTGTCAAACGGGCTTTAATATACAATACTCGGACACTTTTAAATGATTATAAAGAGTCTCAATTCTCTGGACTACTTTATTTATTGGCTTGCTTTAAAAATAATTAGTATAAGGGTTATACTGGATGTTAATAGAGAACATGAATGTTATTGTGCTCAATTATTAAGGGTAGTGTATCTTTCTAATTTAATATTAAATAAGAAAGATACATGTAAAGCCTAATACTCCTTTTCTCCTTAAGGGGTTACCTCTTTACTATATAGTTGAGCTTATTGGATTTTCCTCTATGTCCTAGGCCCTCCAGCCTGTTTACTATTCAGCTAAGTCTGGGTCATTGGTACAGTATAAAAATGTTAAAAAATTTATAGTAATTTATATATTTTTTATACTTACCAATGACCCAGACGGGGATGGCCCTCCCTGGAGTTGGGAACTCTTGCCTCCCCGCTGAGTACATAGCGCTGACCAGGCACTGCCAGTAAGAATGATAATTGGCACCAATTTCGGGACGACTGCGTCACTGCGCATGCGCAGTAGAGGCGTAGTATGGAGGTCCTTTAGGACATGATTTCTTTTTGTTTTGGATGCAAATTTTGGGGATTGGGGGGCAAAATTTGTGTTTGGCCCTGGTTTTGTTAGAGTTAGCACCAGCTAAGTCTGGGTCATTGGTAAGTATAAAAAATATATAAATTACTATAAATTTTTTAACTTTCACAGTATCAATCAAAATGGCAGCTTTCAAAACATCACTTCAAGGTGAATATGAGTCAAATATCACTGGAAATGATCAATTTGTTCTAAAAACGTATAATGAAAAGAAAATCTAGTGTTTTTGAGTGGATACCAATAATTTCCAGCAAAAATTCAACACATATTCACCTTGAATTGATACATGAAACCTGCCAGCTGAATCAGATCGCTTGACACTACCTGTCCGTGTATCGATCAGATCACTTCCGCTTCTCAATGCACTGTTTACTTTCATGCATCAATTCAAGGTTGAAATAAGTGGAATTATCAATAGGAATGATCAGATTCTTATAAAAAGCATAAAAAGAAAATCTAGTGTTTTTGAGTGGATACTGAAAATGATCTTACTTGTGACCGAAAAAAAATGGTTATTTTCGCTCACGCAAGTTCTCGCGAAAATTAAACATTTGTCTTGGTCACTCATGAGATAATTTTCGGTATCCACTCAAAAACACTAGATATCCTCTATATTTTGTTAGTTACTTGACTTCTGTCATTTACATGTCTTGGACAAATATGTGCTGATGAGCAGGACTTACAGTTGTCAGATTTACATAACATTTACATCGCTGGGTATATTTGTATACAGCGTTGTAAATGTTATGTAAATTTGATGACTTTGAATCACAGTTTGCAATGAATTTTTAGCTCACCTGACTGAAAGTCAGGGTGAGCTTTTCTTATCACTCTTCGTCCGTCGTCTGTCATCCGTGGTCTGTCGTCCGTCGTCCTGCGTGAAGGTGATGTTTGAGCCTCTTTCTCCTAAACCCTGACCACATTTTAATTAAATTTCATGTAAGTAGTGGTTATATGGGGGCATTTTGATTTTTATCCAAATTAGGTTTCGGCTCATATTGAGCAGAGGTGTGGGGAAAAAATGGCCAAATTTTTTGAAAATCTTCTTCTAATGAACCACCAGTAGCAGAGACTTGATATGTGGTATACAGAGTCCTTTTGAGGTTTAGAATCAAGTTTGTTCAAGAGAAGTTTGTCTGGCATTATTTGCCTTCGTTATGGGAGGGGCAAAAATTTTGGCCACGCCTAAAATTTCTATTTTCAGAACCGTGAGGTCGATTTGAACCAAATTTGATATGAGATGATAATGGGTCATAAGTAGTTGATTGATGCAAAAAAAAATTTTCTCCTTGCCCCGTGGGAACCTCGGGAGCTAAAATAGGAAAAACCTTAAAACTGCCATATCTCCAAAACTACACGGCACAGAGAATTCTTATTTTGTATAAAGCTTACTTTTATCCAGTAGAATAGAATGGTTAAAAAAATCCCTATCAGTTTGATCACAAGGTACTTTTTTCAGGACTTTGAAAAAGTGCTGAGTCAGCACTTTTTAACACTGCAGGCAATGGGGAAAAGATTAAAAAATCTTCTTCTCCAGATCCAGCAGGCAGAATCTTTTGATATTTGGTATGCAACATTGTAGGGTGGATCTGATTCAAGTTTGTTCAAATCGGCCCCCTGGGTTCATATTTGGGCTCAGTATAGGAGCCCGATTTCGAACTTAGTGCATTTCAGGTAAATTTCTTAAAAAATCTTCTTCTTCAGATCCAGCAGGCAGAATATTTGATATTTGGTATGCAACATTGTGGGGTGGATCTGATTCAAGTTTGTTCAAATCGGCTCCCTAGATTCATATTTGGGCTCACTATAGAAGCTTGAATTGGAACTAAGTGCATTTCAGGCAAATTTCTTAAAAAATCTTCTTCTCCAGATCCAGCAGGCAGAATGTTTTAATATTTGGTATGCAACATTGTGGGGTGGATCTGATTCAAGTTTGTTCAAATTGGCCCCCTGGATTTTTATTTGGGCTCAGTATAGGAGCCCAAATTTGAACTTAGTGCATTTCAGGCAAATTTCTTTGAAAATCTTCTTCTCAAGATCCAGCTGGCAGAATCTTTTGATATTGGGTATGCACCATGCTTAGTGGGGTGAGATTCAAGTTTGTTCAAGCCAAGTCCCTGGGTTCATATTTGGGCTCACTGTGGTAGCCCGAATTATATATTAGTTCAAAATGAGGAATTTTCTTTAAAAATCTTCTTCAGATCCAGCAGTCGGAATGTTTTGATATTTGGTATGCAGCATCCTTGGGGGGGGGGGGGGGTAAGATTCAAGTTTGTTCAAGCCATGTCCCTAGGTCCATATTTGGACTCACTGTGGGAGCCCGAATGATAACTTAGTTCAATATGAGGAATATTCTTTAAAAATCTTCTTTTTTTTTAGATCCACTGGTCAGAATCTTTGGATATTTGGTATAAGCTTTTCTTAGGAGGAGCAGATGCAGCTTGTTGAAATCAATTCTCTGGGTTGATATTTAGGCTACCGTGTCAGGTGAGCGTCCTCAGGCCCCTTGGGGCCTCTTGTTTTGTCTACCTAATCCTTACTTATTGCCAGCTTTAATTCCCCATCATACAAAAATTCAGATTCACGTCAATTCATTATGCCTGGTCACACCAATTTTCCTGATTGTGCTTGGCAAAATGGTAAAAGATGTTGTTGTAAACAAATGCATCAAGAGGGATAACTCTAGGTTGGTTCAGATCGGCATCATATCAGCCAAACTGGGGAAAAAAATCACATGTAATAAACAAGTTTGGAGACCTTAAATTTGCAGTTTCCTTTCTTTTGTGTAAAAAATATAGTGCATATAGTAATTGAGGAGATCTGTGGAGCATTTTCTGTTAATAACTGATATCCAGATGACAAATGTTCATAGCATCAAATATATGTGTAAACTGTGTAACATTTAACCCTTTACCTAACATAGTGGCCAAAAATGGCCATAAAATTAACCAGAATAAGCTAACCACAGCAGAAAATATCACAGAAGTTTCTCAATAAAACCATACAAATATTAATATCAATAGAACCAGCTCATTGAGCTAGTTCTAATGATATCCATATTTGTTTTATTGAAAAATTATGAAATTTGTTTTCAAAAAATGTGAAATTTAATATATTTTTTAAAAATACTGTATTAGGTAAAGTGTAAAATAAAACAAAATCCTATGTATAAGCACCAAATTTCTTTTTGAAACTTATTTAACAATTTCTGTATTTTATGCTAGTGCTATCCAACTGGAGCATATACATTTTCCTATTTTCAGGTGTCAAACGTGTCCTAGCAAGTACTTGAAAATTCTTGAATTTAAAAATTGAAATTTCATGACCTTAAAAGTTCTTGTCAATTGAACATTTTTGGAAGAGGTCTTGGAAAGTGCCTGAAAAATATTTCTCGGTCTGTTCTTAGTGCACCATATATGTGTTCTTTTGAGAATCTGTATTCAGGAAGGTAATTATGACACTAGCTCATTATACCCCCGCTTCGAAGAAGTGGGGGCTATATAGGAATCGCCCTGTATGTCCGTACGTCCGTACGTCCATCCGTCCGTCCGTCTGTCCGTCCGTACGTCCGTCCGTACGTCTTTCCGGACATGAAATTCTTGTGTGCGCAACTCCTCCTACATTTTACAATCAATTTGGACAAAACTTTTCAGACATCATCACTACTAAGTGAACATGCGCATATTCCAAGATTTTTGATCTGCGACAATTTTAACCAGGTTATCTCCCTTCGACTTAGATTTATTGTGTCTTTCCATCCGAACAAATTCTTGTGTGCGCAACTCCTCCTACATTAATGAACCAATTTTGATGAAACCTTTCAAACATCATCTCTACTAAGTGAACATGTGCATATTCCAAACTTTTTAATCTGCGACAATTTTAACCAGGTTATCTCTCTTGAACTTTGATTTAATATGGGTTTCTACATGAAATTCTTGTGTGCGCAACTCCTCCTACATTTATCAATCAATTTGGACAAAACTTTTCAGACATCATCACTACTAAGTGAACATGCGCATATTCCAAGATTTTTGATCTGCGACAATTTTAACCAGGTTATCTCCCTTTGACTTAGATTTATTATGTCTTTCCGTTCGAACAAATTCTTGTGTGCGCAACTCCTCCTACATTAATGAACCGATTTTGATGAAACCTTTCAAACATCATCTCTACTAAGTGAACATGTCCCCCGCTTCGAAGAAGTGGGGGCTATATAGGAATCGCCCTGTACGTCCGTACGTCTGTCCGTCCATCCGTCTAGGCATCCGTACGTCCGTCCGTCCGTACGTCTTTCCGGACATGAAATTCTTGTGTGCGCAACTCCTCCTACATTTATCAATCAATTTGGACAAAACTTTTCAGACATCATCACTACTAAGTGAACATGCGCATATTCCAAGATTTTTGATCTGCGACAATTTTAACCAGGTTATCTCCCTTCGACTTAGATTTATTGTGTCTTTCCATCCGAACAAATTCTTGTGTGCGCAACTCCTCCTACATTAATGAACCAATTTTGATGAAACCTTTCAAACATCATCTCTACTAAGTGAACATGTGCATATTCCAAACTTTTTGATCTGCGACAATTTTAACCAGGTTATCTCTCTTGAACTTTGATTTAATATGGGTTTCTGCATGAAATTCTTGTGTGCGCAACTCCTCCTACATTTATCAATCAATTTGGATGAAAGTTTACAGACATCATCACTACTAAGTGAACATGCGCATATTCCAAAATTTTTGAGCTGTGGCAATTTTAACTAGGTTATCTCCCTTTAACTTAGATTTATTATGGGTTTCTACATGAAATTCTTGTGCGTGCAACTCCTCCTACATTTATCAATCAATTTGGACAAAACTTTTCAGACATCATCACTACTAAGTGAACATGCGCATATTCCAAGATTTTTGATCTGCGACAATTTTAACCAGGTTATCTCCCTTTGACTTAGATTTATTATGTCTTTCCGTTCGAACAAATTCTTGTGTGCGCAACTCCTCCTACATTAATGAACCGATTTTGATGAAACCTTTCAAACATCATCTCTACTAAGTGAACATGTGCATATTCCAAACTTTTTGATCTGCGACAATTTTAACCAGGTTATCTCTCTTGAACTTTGATTTAATATGGGTTTCTGCATGAAATTCTTGTGTGCGCAACTCCTCCTACATTTATCAATCAATTTGGACGAAAGTGTACAGACATCATCACTTCTAAGTGAACATGCGCATATTCCAAAATTTTTGAGCTGTGGCAATTTTAACTAGGTTATCTCCCTTTAACTTAGATTTATTATGGGTTTCTACATGAAATTCTTGTGCGTGCAACTCCTCCTACATTTATCAATCAATTTGGACAAAACTTTTCAGACATCATCACTACTAAGTGAACATGCGCATATTCCAAGATTTTTGATCTGCGACAATTTTAACCAGGTTATCTTCCTTTGACTTAGATTTATTATGTCTTTCCGTTCGAACAAATTCTTGTGTGCGCAACTCCTCCTACATTAATGAACCGATTTTAAATACATGTTGCACATTGTAAATGTGTTTTTCCAAATGTAAACCATATATCTGTGGGCTCTTTAAGTTTTCAGTGCTGTTCTGTGGAAGGCCACATGCAAATACAAATTTCAACAACAAAAAATGATCTTTATGTATACATTTCCTTATGGCCTTCGCCTACATGATCAGAAGTGTATTCCTCTAAAAACCCAAAGCGGGGGTATTAATCACCTTCAGTTATAGTTCTAGTTTGACATTATTTCTTGGGAAGCTGTCTCTGAGAGCTTCCCAAGAAATGATATAGATATCAAGGATTGGAGTTATCAGTAGAAAGTGACTGAAATTCTACAACTCATTTCAGATGATATTGTGATATGTATATGAAGATTAGAGATGATTCAAACAATTCCAGGTACTAATCCAAGAAAATACTTTAAAGATTCCTAAAATGGTCCAGGAAAATATTTTTTTCTCTCAGATATGTACAGATCATGCTTTTTTTTTATCTGCCATTTATCCAGATTGTTGATTCTTTCAAAAGATGCTTTTTTTTTGGAAGATAGCATTGAATTAGCAATGATGATCAGATGACACCAAAAATTTCGTGAATACCTAAAATTTTCATTTTTGTTTACAAAAACAGCTTATGGCCATGCATTGATTCAACCTCACTGAGCACATTCCAGTGAGGGGTGATATGAAGACAAAGAGTATAAAAAAGTTTTGTGAATAGCACAGGCTGAATAAAGTGGTTCCATAGGTAAAGGGTTAAAGGGAATAGGAAGCCCCCAGAGTGGCTCCCAGCACTTTTCATTAGTGGTTTTCAGCACTGAGCAAATTGGTAGATTAGTTACAATATGCAGGGTAGTTTGTCCCTAGACCACCTACATGTAAGGGTTGAGCAGCGATCTTTATCCTGCACTGGAAGCATGCATGGCATGGTCTGTTCAGGGCTTAAAATCCATTTCGATTTGCACGAATCAACTGTTTTACATCATGTACACTCACCCGAATCCTTTTTTAGGAATTCTCACAATTTCTCAGAATCATAGTACAAAGCCTGATAATAAATTCTTGCTAACACAGTAACTGTTAAATGCTACTCGATTGGCTGGAGACTAATAAAACAATACACAGTTCACCTTACTTGACTATGCAGTATGCTCATTGTTGGTTCAGAAATCTTCGACAGTTCTGATATGTGAGGATATCACTATCGCATAATTTATACTATTTATGCACTGACTGAAACAACTCCAAACACGTTTCGAAAACGTACTAGCATATTTGCACAACTTGAACAGTTTCTTAATTATTTCCCAGTATTTCCATTAATTTCTCTATATTACCTCGAATTAAGTACATGTAAGTTGAATTTAAATTAGAGATGGGGGTGGAGGAGGGTTGTATTTCACTCACAGGGTGCACATGCCAAAGTCATCTGGCACGAGTTCTCAAGGCACCAGCAATGTTGTAGGGAGGGGGGGGGGGGGAGGGGGGTCTCCCCCCCCCCCCCCAAAAAAAAAATTTGTTTAGAATGTGCTGTCAAATGAAATATTTTGGTGGCATTTGGGGTGAAATCCAATTGATTTTTGAATGGCAAAAATATCATCTCTCTTTTGGGGCCAATAGACAGCTGATTTTTTTTAGTTTTGGAGAATATGGGGGTGGGGGTGCCCTGAATCCGCCACTGCACAGACTGACTTACCCATTCAAGGGGTGTTGTAGTCAGTGAAAGAAATGCACTTCTAAATGTAATAAATTTCTTGCGACAAGCTCAAAAATTAATCCAGGGCCAAACACAAATTTTGCCCCCCAATCCCCAAATTTGCATGCAAAACCTAAAATTTCATGTTCTATCTGCTCCTCCATACTTTTGTGATCTGCGCATGTGCAGTATCCAGGAAGACACCGAAATTGGCTCCAACCATCATTCTTTGTTTGGCCCTCCAGTCAGTAACAACAAACTGACATCTGTGCTTTTAAATCTCAGTTTTGATGATGCCAGATACAAATCAATGGTAGAAATGGTGGATCCAAGGACATAATTGGATGATGGAAGTGAACAACGGTGGTTGGAAATGTTCAGAGCTGTAACTTGATAATTTTTATCGAAATTATTTCATGTTTCCCAAATTCGGGACATGGGCCTGACGTCATCATTCTTGCTAATGATTTTTCCACTGTTAAGTGTTCCTTCCCAATCCTTCCTTGAAGCCCTCCTGTCAACTCCCAAGCTTTTTGGCTTATTTTTATCGAAATGTTTTATTAAATTTCTTGGGAGTTTGGCGTGTTATGCAGAATGTTTATTCTGTATTTCCCCATGGTTGCGTCCTCACCCTAGGGGTGTGGGGTCATTTGGGTCATGCATCTTCTATCCAATGTATCGTTTTTTCTTCATATGAAGATCTTGCATTACATCGGGAAGCCTTATATACGTTACTGACTTCGGGCCTTGTTTATTCAGAGCCTGGGTCTTGTTTCCATTTTTTTCATTGGCATTGTTTACATTGGTAGCGTTCTATAAATATATGTAGTTTCATCTTATTATTAATGTAGGATTGTTATGGATACATGTTATAATATTCTGGTAGTGTAACAAATTATTTTTGGAATTTTGTCCACACTTGGGCTCTATCGGGATACCATTTGGGCTCGTCATGTTCCCTTTGGGAACTTGGGCTTTTGTCAAAACTTTTTTGAAAATTTTTTTTAAATTAATTTTTCGATTTCTATTTTGAATGTTGATTATTATGTATCTTTATCATATATTTATTGTGGATTTGGTGGGTGTACTATCGACGTTGTTTGATTTGTTATGAAAGCTTATTGCTCAAAATGCAAGGCGAGGAAGTCTTCCTCTGATTTACATGCTTGTTGCCTTGCTTGTAGTCGATGTACTCCCACTAATTCTTGTCCTACATGTGTCAATTGGAATGACAAACGTTTGAGACGGGTGTCACGGTACGTTGTTAGCGGTGAGAGGCCAATGCCGGTCCTCTCGCCTCAAAGTCAATCAAGTTTCTCAGTTTCTTTTTCAGAGGAACAAGAACATGGTGATGATTACGTGATGCCTAGAGGAAGTGTGCTACTGTCGTCGTGCTCAGATGAGCAAGCAGAGCTAGCTGCCAAGGTGCTCATGAATATTAGACTGGGCAAAAAGCCACTAGCCAGTGGTTTTAGTCCCTTGTCTGCAGCTAGTTCAACTGGTGAAGCGGTTACTCCGTCCATGGGTACCGTGATGCCGGGTGTGTCTGTTGTGGTAGAGAGGAGTGGATTGGGTAGAGCGAGCACCTTAAAACATAAACATGCTCACCCATCGACGACGGAACAGAGGAAGAGGCCAGCAAGTGTCGTAGGAAGCTCGGCGAGGTCTGAAAGGACTGTGAGTGAGAGAGGTCCCTCTCTATCCCAACAACATCTGGGGCCAGATGTTATAATAAAAAACTTGCGGGAGTTGGAGCATATGTCCACGTCTTCCATCCGGAATGCTCCATATAGTTCGCAGCCGGCCTCGGCTACAGTTATGGCTTCTTCCACATCGTCTTCAAAGCACACACGACCACATCCTTGCTACCCAACTTCGGATATCCAGCCTGCATCGCCAAGAAGAGATTACTCATTGTCTGCGAAGTTGGACCATCCGGTAGCTAGGGAGACGCCTCGTTTACCAGGACGTTCGGAGAAAAGAGCCATCTCTGACACACCGTCCCAGGAGCAGCAAGTGGCAAAGAAACAAAAAAACGCTGCTCCTCATGACTTGCTGTCACAGATTGCGCAGCTGATCGCAGCATCCTAGCATACGCAAGAGCAGCCGTCGGCGGGATCAGAACCTGAGCTGTCGGCTGGTGCTAGGTCAGTCCAGTCATCTGTTCACTCAGATGCAATGGACTGAGATCCACATCTGATATTCTCGGATGGTGAAAGGGATAAGGAAGAGGACTACCCTTCCCTTTCGGAACAACACATGGTTGCGATGGATTTCATCCATCAATACTACCCTGATTTTGTTCCGGCGAATCAGAATGCTGCGACGACGAGAAGGAAACCTCTGGCGTCGTTGGATGCAGACTTTGTCCGGTCAAAGGAAGAGATCCTTTCTTCTCCGGTTCAGTCTAGGCAGGTGTCACAGGCCTTCGGCCATTTACACGACGCTGTATTTAATCTCTCCAGTGGGAAGAAGAAAGGCAGTTTCTTGACATCATCTTCTATAAATTTACCGTTTCTTGGACCACGTTCATTTAAGATGGTAGGGGAAGATGTTCAGAGAGTTCCTCTGCGTTTGGATGAGCAGGCCGAGGATCTAGAGCTATCCTTACCTGGATCATTCACAATTTACTCAGACACAATTGAGATGCCAATTTCTTCTAATAGAGCGAATCTGGACGCTATGTCTTACGCAGATCACCTTACAAGAGCTATGGAGCAACGTCTCGATGGAAAGGAATTTGAGGATGTCTGACCTCTCTTAGAGTTCTTTCCAGGGCAATTATGTATACCACATATAACTCTGCCTTAACAGTGGCCAATTTAGAGTTAATCAGACATGAAGGTGCCCTTGCGTCGTCATCGTTGATAGATGACAAGGTGAAAAACTCTCTCTGAGTCGCTCCGGTCTCAGGACATACGATCTTTGACGACAAGCTTTTATTGGTCTATGACCAGGCTACTAAGAAAGCGTCTAATACTCTGCTTCTTAAATCAGCATCGAATAATCCCGCTACAGCAGAAAAGAGTAAAGGAGGACGTCCCAGACAGAAATCATCAAAAGGGGAATCCTCATGAGAGTATAGGAAGCCCTCCTACAATTACTCTGGAGGTCGTCAGTACAGCGACTCGGGAAAGGGGCGTAGGTCTGATCGAGATTACCGGTCAAACACCGCTAGGCCGACGGGTCGAGGCTCTTCGCGAGGAGGACGTGGTTTCTCCTCCCGCAGGCCTCGTAGTCCTACAGCTGATGGTCAGGACCTCTATTGCTTGCCAGTTGGTGGAAGGTTATCAAGCTTTGCGAAAAACTGGATAACAATTACGGAAGATCAGTGGGTGAGAAGCTTAGTCTCGGACGGCCTGCAACTCACATTCCGAGCGAAACCACCACTAACAAGATGTCCGCGTTGGACAAATCTTCTGTCAAATCTTTGCAAAAGAGAGTCTCTCCTAGCAGAGGTATAGGCTCTCTTATCAAAGGAAGCAATAGAGGTCATCGAGAATCAAAATTCTCAAGGTTTTTACAGTCACCTGTTCCTCGTACCGAAGCCAGACGGCTCATTCTGACCTGTAATAGACTTGAGCTGGATAAACAAGCTTATCGTGGCTCCAAAGTTCTGTATGGAGACCATTCGGTCGGTAAGGGCGAGCATTCGAGTGAACAACTATGCGGCAAGCATAGATCTAAAGGATGCGTACTTTCATGTCATGATACATCCGGCATTCAGAAAGTACCTACGGTTCGCTGTACAAGGGATAGTGTATCAGTTCCAAGCAATATGCTTCGGTCTGAACCTGGCTCCCTGGGCATTCACTCAAAAAATGAACTCGGTAATGTCATGCTTTCGAGCTCATTCGTCTGCGGTAATGTCGGCTTACTTGGACGACATTCTTCAGAGATACGGCAACAAAACTATTCTTCAGAACAATGTTCAGAGTCTGCTTCTATTACTCTGACGTCTCGGTTTCATCGTAAATGAGAAAAAGTCAGATCTAGCTCCTTCCAAGTCGTTCATTCTCTTGGGGATGAGCTTCAAGACTCACAACAATCTGGTTCGTCTGCCGTTACCCAGAGCGAAATTAGTCAGTTGTTCTGCTCGCTTTTGTCTACACTCAGACGCATTAACAGCGAGGGAATTCATACGACTGTTGGGGCTGTGCAGAGCAGCTTCGCTCGAGACCAGTATTGTTTTAACGGACCTACTAAAACAAAAGGTTCAGATTTGTGCAGATATTCATGTGGCTGCAACTGCCGGATCCGGCTTTCACAATTAAGACGGATGCGAGTCAAACGGGTTAGGGCGCGACCCTGAGCTCCTAAGACTCGAAGTGTCAGGGTCTATGGGAACCTTGGTTCCTAGAGAAGCACATAAACATCAAAGAGATGATGTCAATATGGTTAGCGCTACATCAATGGATTCACATGGTAGCAGACGCTCAAGTTCAGAAATAGCATATAGCAGGAACCAAGGTGGCACTCATTCGGTTCCGTTAAGTGAACTAACAGAGATTCTCTTAATTGTCATGAATCATCATGTTCAACTTTCTGTCCATCATATACCAGGTTGTCTGAACGTATTAGCAGACTCGCTCTCTCAGAAAGGTCGCCTGTTGCCATCGGAGTGGACTCTCAACAAGCGAGTATTCAGACAGATTTGCTACCAGTGGGATCGCCCCACGGTAGATCTGTTTCCGACACACTTGAACAATCAGTTACCGACGTTCGTGTCGCCATGTCGAGGCCATCGAGCATACTCAGTAGACGCTCTGTCGATGTCATGGGACGTAATAATAGGATATGCGTATCCTCCAACTCCGTTGATTCAGCAGATTCTGTTAAAGATCAAACAGTCTCATTGCAAAATTCTTCTAGTAGCATCTCTGTCATCACAGAAACCGTGGATCAATCTTCTCAGGTGTCTGTTATGGGACCTTCCCCGGAAGCTTCCTCCACAGGAGGACCTTCTTTATCAGAGGAAGTCACACTCGCTGCATCACAATCCGGGAGGTCTCAACCTTCACGTATTTCCGTTGTGCGGTCTTTCTTGCACGACAAGCAATTTACAGGACAAGAAGTGGACGCAATTACTAACTGCAGGAGGTCCTCTTCGTTGAATTACATAGTGAAGTGGAAGGTTTTCTTCCGTTGGTGTAAAGATCAGTCGATAGACTTATATGATCCATCCATACTGGACATTGCCAACTTTCTGGTCTACTTGTTTGACGAACTCAAACTGCAGCCCGTCACTATTAAGGGCTATAGGTCTATGTTATCAGACACTTATGCTCATCATGATAACTTGGCAATTGGATCTAATGCTTCATTATCCAAACTGGTTAGAAATTTCTCTATTAATAGACCTAGAACCCTCAGATTAATTCCTAAATTGAATTTGGCTTGGGTTCTGTTTAAGCTTAAAGAAGCTCCGTTTGAGCCGTTGGACGTTGTAGAGTTCAAATTCTTGACCTATAAAACAGCATTTCTCTTAGCCTTTGCATCTGCTCGAAGAGTTAGTGAACTACATGCTTTATCTGTTGACGAATTTCACTATCGTAGTGTGGGTAATACCATTACTCAAACTACGGAAGTGGGATTTTTGGCTAAGAATCAGGCTCCAGATAAATGACCTGAGTCTATTACTATAAAGTCTCTGCCGTCTACGGACAACTGTAGACCTCTGCTGTGTCCAGTCAGGGCTATGCGCATATATAAACTTCGATCAGATTTCATAACAAAAGGAAAGAAATGCTTCTTTCTTTCATTAATTCTTAACAGAAAAGATATTTCTGTACATTCTATTGCTAGATGGATTCAGTTGGCAATACGCATTGCCTATGAAAATCTATCATCGGATCAACGTTCTGTAAATAACATATCAGCGCATGAAGTTAGAGCGCTGTCCACTTCCTGGGCTTATTCTAACAGTATAGCCATTACGGATCTCATGAAGGCTGTGTACTGGACACAGCCCTCTACATTTACCAAGTTTTATCTGAGAAATTTAGAGTCCATCTCCTTAGATGTTTAGATCATCTTTCTATTGCTCAGAATGTCCTCCCCTAAAAGTTTACATCTATAGTTAATTGAGGCAGCTCGTTCCAGCAGTGATGCTGTCCCGCTGCCCTCTTCATTCTGCGGTCTTGTACCTCAGAACAAGGGGAAGGGGGGGGGGGGGGGGGGTTTCCCTTAATATCATCTGGCTTTATAGTGAAAAGCAAGGGAAGACCTCCTCCGGTGTCAGTAGTCCCGAGTCGGTGCTGGAATGGTTTTAATGTGTAGCTCGGTGTGAAGCAAATTAATATGTCTCATTTATGTACTGTTTTTAAAGTGTAGCTCACTGTGAAGCATTTGTATATGTCACGTGTCAAACGGGCATTAATATACAATCTGCCGACACTTTTAAATGAGTATAAAGAATCTCATTCTCTGTACTATCTTTATATTTTGGCTTCCCTTCACCGAACTAGCATGATGGGTTATGCTGGCATTAAATGGAGAATTATATATTATGTAATACTCAATTACATTGTTGGTGTTATGTCTTTCTCGTTTCTTGTAAAGGAGAAAGACATATATAATTCCTTTCTCTTCTATTCTCCTGTAGAAGATATCCTTTATGAAGTGATTGAGAAATTGGATTTTCCTTTATGTCCTAGGCCCTCCAGCCTTTTTACGATTCAGCTAGTCTGGGCCATTGGTTGTTGTATAAAAATATTATAAATTCAAAGTAATTTGTATATTTTTTTATACTAACCAATGGCCCAGACGGGTATGACCCTCCCATGAGTGGGCACTCATACCTCCCCGCTGTTTACAACATTTAACAGGCATCAACAGAAAGAATGATGGTTGGAGCCAATTTCAGTGTCTTTCTGGATACTGCACATGCGCAGATCACAAAAGTATGGAGGTCCAGATAGGACATGAAATTTTTGGTTTTGCATGCAAATTTTGGGGATTGGGGGACAAAATTTGTGTTTGGCCCTGGATTCATTTTTGAGTTAGCACCAGCTAGTCTGGGCCATTGGTAAGTATAAATAATATACAAATTACTTTGAATTTATAATATTAAATGTAACTCTTAATGTGAGATCATCAGATGACTGTTCATTCTTTCCTGTATCCATGATCCATCATTAGTGACGTGATTGCGCGATATCTATAATCTATGTACTGCACTTGTAAATCTGAATGGGAATGCCAGCATGTCATAGAATAAGATTACAATTAGACACAATGTGTCAGTATGTTGAGATGTTGAACTTTCTGATAGTATGATGTCCAACATACCGCATTGTTGGCAGTTAGAGTACTATCAGAAAGTTTGACATTTCAACATACCGACACGTTAGCACTGTAGAGGTTATGCAAATTATCTACAAGATGATCACTTGACCTGATTTCCATGTCCATTCTTCCTTTCAGTTTGCACTGAGTTATCATTATCAGAGAGTATTCACTGAATTCTGAGAATTCCCATTACTTCGAAAAAAATAAAACACAGCCACCCACCTATAAGCATATTTTGGATTTTTAGTTTTCATTCCTTTCAAATTTTCGATTGACACTTTGTATGACAGGTATGTGCAGCAAACACTTTATTAATATTAATTTAACCCTTTCCCTGTCGTCCCAGGATTCTCAGCATTAACCCTTTACCCAACATAACAACCAAAACCGGCCAGCTCTATTCTCAAAATTCACCAATTAATTTTCATTATTTTTTTTATTTTTAGCTCAACTTTGACGAAGTCAAATTTGAGCTATTGTCAGGGCCCGTCGTCCGTCCATCCATCCGTCCGTCCATCCATCCGTCCGTCCATCTGTCCGTCTGTCCGTACGTCAACAATTGGCTATGGCTCGGGCTAGAGGTCGTATTTATGAACCGATCTTTACGAAACTTCTTATGTACCTTTGTTATGACCCTGGGACGGGAACGAGTGTTTTTAGGTGTGGTCCAAAATTCAAGATGGCTGCCAGTGGCCATTTTGTACCGATGATGCAAAAATCAGTTTTTTGTACAGAACTTTTGTATGAAAGTTCTGATTTGAATAAAGTTTTGTATAAATGTTCAGTACCATGGGATACATCACATATAATACGGGTTTTTTTCTCGTGCATAAATTGTGCAAATTAGACTGACTTTGATTTATTTAGTGTTACTTTCAGAGCCGTAAGTGCCAAGCTGTTATGGCTCGGGCTAGAGGCCGTATTTATGAACCGATCTTTACGAAACTTCTTGGGTACCTTTGTTATGACTGTGGGACGAGAACGAGTGTTTTGGGGAGCGGTCCGAAATTCAAGATGGCTGCCAGCTGCCATTTTGTACCGACGATGCAGAAATCTGTTTTTTGTACAGAACTTCCATATGAAAGCGCTGATTTGAATAATTTTTTGTATGAATGTTTAGTACCATGGGATACATCACATATAATACGGGTTTTTTTCTCGTGCGTAAATTATGCAAATTAGACTAACTTTGATGTTTTTTGGTGTTACTTTCAGCACTGTAAGTGCAAATGCCAATACGGCTCTGGCTAGAGGCCATATTTATGAACCGATCTTTACGAAACTTCTTGGGTACCTTTGTTATCATCATGGGACGAGAACGAGTGTTTTGGAGTCCGGTCCGAAATTCAAGATGGCCGATGGCAGCCATTTTGTACAAAATTTGGTGCAATCAGATTTTTGCACAGAACTTCCATATGAAAGCGCTGATTTGAATAATTTTTTGTGTGAATGTTTAGTACCATGGGATACATCACATATAATACGGGTTTTTTTCTCATGCAGAAATTATGCAAATTAGATGAACTTTGATTTTTTCAGTGCTGCTTACAGTAAGTACACATGTCAATACGGCTCGGGCTAGAGTCTGTATTTATGAACCGATCTTCACGAAACATCTTGGGTACCTTTGTTATCACCTTGGGACGAGAACGAGTGTTTCTGGGTGCGGTCCAAAATTCAAGATGGCTGCCAGTGGCCATTTTGTATCGAAATTAGGTCTAATCAGTTTTTTGTACACAACTTCTATATGGCTCAGGCTAGATGCCGTATTTATGAACCGATCTTTACGAAACTTCATGGGTACCTTTGTTATTACCGTGGGATGAGAACGAGTGTTTTTGGGTGTGGTCCAAATTTCAAGATGGCCACCAGCAGCCATTTTGTACCAAAATTAGTGCAATCAGTCTTTTGTACAGAACTTCTGTATGAAAGTTCTGATTTGAATAAATTTTTGTATGAATGTTTAGTAACATGGAATACATCACATATAGTACGGGTTTTTTTCTCATGCAGAAATTATGCAAATTAGATGAACTTTGATTTATTCAGTGCTACTTATACTCTGTAAGTGCACATGTCAATACAGCTCTGGCTAGAGGCTGTATTTATGAACCGATCTTCACAAAACTTCTTGGGTACCTTTGTTATCACCTTGGGACGAGAACGAGTGTTTCTGGGCGTGGTCCAAAATTCAAGATGGCTGCCTGTGACCATTTTGTACCGAAATCGGGTCCAATCAGTTTTTTGTCACAACTTCTACACAGCTCATATTTGTGAACTGATCTTCACGAAACTTCTTGGGTACCTTTGTTTTCACCTTGGGACAGGAATGAGTGTGTTTTGGGGTGCCTTTGTTATCACTGTGCTATGAGAACAAATATTTTGGGGTTCAGTCAGACCCACTCTGGGACTCAAAAGATTTTTTTCTAGTTTAGCATCTGACTGTCACCCACCTTTACAATACTTTACCTATACATTTGTTACAGGCAACGCTCAGTATTTATGTACAGACCGTTACAATACTTTATATGTACCTTTGTTATCAGGTCATTACCTAGATGTTTGTCATTACATGTCTTTGTCTTGACAAGTTGAGCTACAGTGTCATTGACACTTTCATTTTGCTTTTCATGTTAGGTAAAGGGTTAAAGTGAAGGAGCATTAAGCAAAAGATACTTTTCTCTTACCCTGACACCAAGTCGCTTTGCAGGTGTCACAGTCCATTCTCTTTCAGGAAGAGATTTATACTCTTCAGCGTGATGATTTTGTATGTGGCGACATAGATTGGAGGTATTTGAACTGTTTGGCAGTTATACAGTTCTCTGATTATAATTAGCTTCGCGCCACTTCTTTCTCATTCTGACACGGATATATCGTTGGAAAAAATGGGGTGGTCATGCGAATCATCGGAGAGACAAGCACAATTCAACATGGATTAGAGCAGTACATGAATCGATTCGTGGATTCACATGGAATTTTAACCCCTGCCTGTTCATTACTTTGCTGAGTGTGTACAGGGTGATATTGTACACGGACATTGAGTGGGTGGTTATCTACCTCTAAAATTAACCCTTAAAGGCCTAACTCTGGATTTGATCGCTATTTCTGGAACAAAACATGCAGACATTGCGTAAACTTGTAAATTATATTCCAAGTACTATGGCAGTTGTTTCTAGACAAGTTTTTGCTGCCTGTGTAGGCTGCCAAGACTTACCTATAAACAACCACAAAGTCACAGTGTGTAGATTTCAAAGAGTAGTCAAAATAAATTTATTATACGCTAAACGATAGATTATCGAAAAAATTGCAGAAAGATAGAAATCGTATTCCCCACTGTGAAGATATAGAAATTTTCACTTTCACGGTATCAGTCAAAATGGCAGCTTTCAAAGCATCACTTCAAGGTGAATACAAGTCAAATTATCACTGGAAATGATCAATTTGTTATAAAAATGTATATTGAAAAGAAAATCTAGTGTTTTTGAGTGGATACCGATCATTTTCAGCAATAATTCAACACGTATTCACTTTGAATTGATGCATGAAACCCGCCAGCTGAATCAGATTGCAAGGCGCTACCTGTCCGTGTATCGATCAGATCACTTCCGCGTATCAATGCGCATCAGCTGTTTGCTATCTTGCATCAATTCAAGGTGGAAACAGGTGGAATTATCCACAGGAATGATCAGATTCTTATAAAAAGCATATAATAAAAAGAAAATCTAGTGTTTTTGAGTGGATACTGAAAATGATCTCACTCGTGACCGAGACAAACATCACTAAATAAACAAATAAATTTATAGTTCATGGACCACCAGGTACACCATCTATTTGAAACTTAGGACCTGGCAAGCAAATTGACAGTTCATAGACCACTTGGTAAGCTACTGTGCATTTGCATGTTGGGTCTTAAAATTTCTCAAGGATCAGTAAGTGCATTGTTAGTTGCCCACTCATCAGGTATCTCAGAACTAACACACCTTATTCAAAGTGTAAATATTTTGTGTGTTGTACTGCAATGAATACCTGTGTGCTTATAATTAGAGATCACTTTTGGAGAAAGTAAATGTATATTATTTCAATAATTATTTTGTTTCAGGGAAGATGTGGACTGACATCTCTCTTACCGCCCCCAGTGAATGCTGTAAAGAAGGAGGCAAATAGAATACTCATTCCACACTCACTTAAAAAGAATCCGTCTCAGAGAACAGACAAAGCCCCACATGTCGATCCCATTAAATCAGTGACCGAGTTACCAAAAATACCTTTGCCATCCACGACTATTTTACCACAGAAATCATTGCCATCCACTAGTATTTCAGCAACAAAGCCATCACTTGTGTCGAACTATCTATCATTGTATGGAAGTGACAGTGATGAGGAGGAAGAAACCTCACAGTCATCTAATTTTTTCTCATTGGACTCAACAGGGAAGACAGTCACTTCAAAATCAGTACAGTTGGTTAATACTGCACCATCTGTATCCACAAGTGCGCATGATACTCTGCAGGAAGACACTGCCAGTACTAGCCTTAATCTTCCTTCTTTGACTAATGAGCAACCGCCACCAACTCCTCCACATCCTAATGCACCTTTAATGTTTAAATCACCTTCCAATTCCTCATCAATGGGTTCCACATCTTATCAAAATGATCCTTTAGTGTTTAAACCTAACAGTTCTAACTTGATGAAACCAGTTCCTCATGTGGATGCTCCACATGTTTTTAAAGGAAATAATTCAAATTCTTTGGGACCAGTATCTCATCAGGCAGAAGAAAATGAGACACCAATTTGTGAAGATATTTATCAAGAAAGCCAGGATGTACCATATTATCCTCAGGTCAGTTTATTGTCATACAAGGAAAGAACTAACCAACTTTGCTTGAATTATGGAAACTTTGCTCCTTGCCTGTTAGCCCTTTACCCAACTTAGTGCTATTCACAAAAAATTGTCATTCAAATTTTATTAGTTTTTCATTTTTTGCCTCAGAAACTTAGCTTATGACCCCTCATTGGAATGAGCTATTGAGCTCATTCCAGGGATGTGTCATAAGCTATGTTTTTGAGTCAAATATGAAATAATTAAGTTACTCCAAAATTTTTTTTGTAACTGTCATCTGTCATTTGGATTGGGTAAAGGATTAATGTGGTCACAGGTCAAGTAAATAAGATTTGCGGCATCATCTGCCTATATTTGCCTAAACACATCCATAATCCTTGTAAAATATGGAAAAGATTAAACCAGGCAATATATGGATTTGACACTGATAAATGACATGGGATGCTTCAGAACCATGCAGTAATACCCAGTTGTAAGCTCTCATTTAGAAAGTAGAGAAAAATTTATTTTGTGATAGGCCAAAAAAAAAAAAGGAATTGATTCTCAGGCACCGCCGCGTTGAAAAAAATGGCCCACGTTGGGCCTTTTTATTTGGACCGTCATTGCACGAAAATAGGAAACAGGGAAATTGAAAAGGGACTATTGGTTTTAAGGCCCAAAACCAACGAATAAACAGGTAAATATACACAGGCATGTGTTAAGTGTGAGAGGGGAAAGGTTTTCGCCATATTTTCAGGAGATTGGGTGCACACGGCAGGGGAATTCAAATGCAAACTTGACTCGGTCGATGTTGGGCGAGTTGTCCAACACAGGCATAACCCACCTTGTTGAATACTAAACGTTAAATTTGCCAGGTACTGGCGTCAAGTAAACCTTTTTTGCTGTGGAAACACGAATGAGAAATAGTGAGAATAATCGGTACAGGTAAGTATATTTTCGGGGTGGGGAATTATCACTTACTAAAGAAATACAAAAGTCCAAATTCTGCTGACGTGTCATGAACATAACGGGAAAGAATGGGCAAACACTGAATGGAATCTGAAATTCAGATTTTTCCAGAGCAGTTGTGCATCAAGGGAGATTACTCAAAACACACGTGCATTTCCCTATACGAATGACGTCTTCATTCAAAGTAAACAAACGAAGTCTTTACGGGCCGACACGTCCAGCTTACTTTGTGTATTGAGTTGGGCCTATCCATTTATTAATTTCACCCACGGGAGATCGGATAGTGATATGAATGAAAGGGCTTCGCCGCAGTGGAAAAATAAAGTGATGTTTCCCTTTTTTAAATATCAAACTTGATCGCTTGGATGTATACGGGTTCAAACTATTTTTAATAGGCGTGGTCTTTGGGAGGGGCTCTTTGACAGACGACTGATGATGTTACAAGTGCTGTGTAAGTTCCATGCCGAGTTGACACCAGAAGCTTGCTTCCATTCTGGTTTGTTTTTGTTTCCCTTCTAAAATTTCTATCGTAAAAATGTTAATTTCTATCAAAATAACTCACAATGATACCAAAATAATACGAGGGTGGTCAATAATATCTATGGAAGACGACAGTACTTTGGGGGAGTTGGTTAAAAAACTGTTCGCCGGTGAGTTTGATAATGACAACGATGATCCAATACCACAGAACTTGAATCCGTTCTTGGAAAATGGTGAGAGAAACAATGAGATTTATTTGTATATCATTTTACAATATGCACTTTCCATGCCTTTTAGATAAAAACAGACATCAGAAAGTGACTTTTGCCTCTCAATCCTTGCTCACCATCTGGAAGAAATAAAAATAAAAAATAAAAATAAAATCCTCCCTCCCTCATTGATTTGAAAAAAAAATTGCCTGAGGATCAATTGATTTTTTTTTTTTGGCCATATCTTTAAAAAAAAAATTCTGATATTCATTATTGTGAAATTTTCCTGACTTATGCTTTCAAGATAATATTTGTCAGCAATATATATTCACCGTGCCAGGTTCAGATATGAATTCTTTCACACATTTTACACAATATGTCTTTGCCTGAATCACAGTCATGATGGGAATTATTCTTGTTCTGGAAGTTATTTTTAGGCTTACAAAAATTAAAAATCTGTTTCTCAGGCCCACCCGCATGGTCCTTTTGGCTGCCGCATGCTCTCTTTTTATAACCAATGCAAACTTAAAAAAAAATAAAAATTAAATGGTTTATGTCTGATATTTTACCCAAGTTAAAAAAAATTGATAAATTTGTCCCTTGAGTGCAAAAAGGCTTTGCAATGCTTTAGCATTGCAAAGCCTTCTTTCACTCAAGGGATGAAATACACCACCACCCATGCTTCTCTGTAGATTACAAGGCCTAAAACATATCAAGGACATGAACTTTTGGTGGCAAAGAAATAATTACAGAAATAAAAAATAAAATAGAAACCCGCTCACCCGCATGAAATTTTACAAAAAATGGCCTGAGAAACAGAAAATCTACTTTGTGTGGCCTTATCTCTATACATTGTGTTATAATGGCTGCTGAAAGCTAAATTAATTGGCAAACTCACAGATTTTACATGTATAAAACACCTCTCGTATGAGGAAAATAACAGACACTTTCCTAAATCACTTGCCTTGAACATCTTCCATGACAGCTCAGCCCTGGTAATTCAACCTCAGCAATCAGGAGTGCCGAGGAATATGCTGAGGAAACTAAAAATATCCACAACAAAAATACTGCCGTGGATGGCATCTTCAGAAAGCCTTGTGGTGGCAGAAATTGCACACCTTCCAAGTTACACAAGAAATCAATCCATGTGGGTTGCACTATGCCGTATTGCTAATCTTACAATTTACAGTACAAGTTGCAGCATAAGCACTAGAAACTATCTGTTCTGCTTCTTCTATGTTGATAACACCAGAATCTGACATTATCTTTTGGAAAGCTCTCGAAGAGCTTTCCAGAAAATCATGTCAGATTCTGGTGTTATCAACATAGAAGCAGTGAGATAGTTAGTTTGTGCCTATGCAGCATCTCATTTTCACTCATACTATACATGTACATACTGAGCAAGTCGCCTGCTTACATCTAAGGTTTTTTCTCAGCATTCACATGATTCATGATATTGGCATGATCTGATTGAGTGAAAAATGCTGCGCATTGATTGTGATTATATACACATGTATCTCGAACTACTTTCACATGTTAAAGTTACGCTTAAGTTTTCACTTCACCGCATACTACATATACATGGCAGTTGAGACTATGCCCTGCCCCCCCCCCCCCCTTCCCCCGATGATTTTTGACACAATTGAACAGGCTTCACAGCAATTGCCACAGAAGCACCAGTTTTTCACAGCAATTTTTTTGCCGAGGAAATGGAGATGAATTACCAGAACTGACAATTTTAGCTCCCCTAACAACACATCTGAATAATTTTAAGTGCACCATTTTTGCCTGCCTTATTTTGACAGAAATGAAACACTGGTTTATTTAGATTTGGTGGAAAATGAAGTTCAGAATTGTGAATACGAAGATCTTCCCACTAAATTCTGGTCTACTGCCTAAAATGTATTTACTGAGCAGATATTTTAATGGTGATTCACCCTCCACCTACATGTGCTGTAAGGTGATCTTGATAATTTTACTTTTTTAAGTTGGATGTGTGTTTTGTTTTAACCCTTTGAACCCCTGATTATTATTATTATTATTTTTTTTTTTTCGGCTCAGGAATATGATACATCCTAATTTCATTAACTAGAATGGCTGCTAAGTGAATATGTATGGTGGACCAATCAATATTTTCAATGTAAATGTACAACCTCAAAAATCTGAATCAGTCTACCCCAAAATAATGAATATGCACTCTTCCAATTGCTGCCATTGAATTGATGTACGAGATATCACCAGGGTTCAAGGGGTTATGAGAAATCACCATAATTTAATTGAAAGAAAACTGAATAGAAATGAATTATACATATTATGCTACTTAACTTTCCAGGCTGCAGAATACTACTGCCATGCAAACGATGATGAGAGCCAGTACCAAGAAGAAAATCAACATCTGTTATTAGATGAAGAGGTAGGGAGGGAAACAGATTGAAAGTTTTTCACATGTTTAGATGCATGATGTGGTGGAACTCTGTTAACCGAATAGCAACTTTGCCAGTGAGAATTATTCAGTTTTCAAGGGTACCCAATTAATAGGGCTATGGTAACTTTTCAGAAGTCTAGAGATAATCTGAGCATTTATTCTATTATATCTTGTTTGAGAGAGCTCATGGAGCTCTGTCAAACAAGATGTAATAGAGTAATGCCTGTATTGGATGTTCTGAGGTCAAATATGCCAAAAAACGAGGGAAATTTGGTGGTTGTCAGGGTAATTTTTCAATTAACAGGAGTTTACTCTATAACTCTATGTGAATTAACTTGTTAAATTTGTCCTAAAATATGGTAAATAGTTTTGTGTTTGAAAGTTATATTCAGTTAATGAACCCTTTATCCAATGCAGATGATTTCAAAATTTATTATTTTAAATACTTTTTTCAAATTTTTCAAAATGTTTCAACAAAACCACATCATTTGAACCTCTCATTGGAATGAGTTTGATGAGCTCATTCCAATGAGGGGTCACATGATATGGTTTTGTTATGCCCCCAACCTACTTAAGAGATTCGGTGGGTATATAGTCGAGGTCTCTATCCATATGTCCGTACATCTGTACATGCATTATGTATTGTTACACTGGTACCAGGTGTCAGATTTTGATGTCCTTTGTTATGATGATAGACCAGCATGGGGGAAAAGAGATCCACAAATTGTGGGTTTTGTCTACACATTTCTACCAGAGTTATGGCCCTTGTAGGACTTAGAAAAATAGTAAAATGAATGTTTTAAATTATAATTTTGGCATCAGTTCTCAAATTTTGATGTCCTTTGGTATGCTGATAGACCAGCATGAGGGACATGATATCCACATGTCACGGGGTTCTGTCTGTACATTCCTACCAGAGTTATGGCACTTGTTAGACTTAGAAAACTCTCTGTATGAATGTTTTGCATTATAACTCAGTCATTTGTGTGTGGATTTGATGTCCATGGTATGGTGAGAGACTAGCATGGGGGAGAAGACTCCACATATTGCAGGTTTCGTCCATGCATACAGGGGAGAGTTATGGCCCTTGTTACTCCTATAAAACTTTTCATACGAACATTTGCAATAAAACTATGGCCTGGATTGTTGAATTTTTGTTCTTTGGTGTGGTGATGTACATATTGCGGGTTACGCCCATGCATACTCACCATAGTTATCACAGTTATGCCCCTTTTTAGACTTGAGAAAAACTGTCCCTGCTTTGTAAGGTCCATGTTGACATTGCAGGAGGGAGCATATGCAATGCTTCATGTTGCACTATTTTCTTGTTGAAATTGTTTGAAAAATAATTTTTTTTCAGCTGCTGAATTTGTATATTACACGGGCAGATGCAGCCAATTCGTTAGGTCAGAGGTTAGCAGGGTTATTAGCTCACCTGACTTTCAGTCAGGAGAGCTATAGTGATCACTCACCGTCCGGCGTCCGTCGTCCGGCGTCCGGCATCCGTGAACATGGTGTTTGCGTCTTCTCCTCCCAAACCGCTGAACCAATTTAATTGATATTTGAGATAATAGTTTGTTATGACATCGCAATTTGATTATGTTCAAATCAAGTTGCCCTGCCCTTGGGTAGGGCCACACCCAAAAAGTGAGCTGAAATCTTAAAAAATCTTCTTCTCATGAACCAGCAGTAGCAGAGACTTGATATTTGGTGTGCAGCTTCCTTTTGAGGTGTAGACTCAGATTTGTGCAAGAGAAGTTTGTGGGGCTATACTTGGCGTCGTTATGGGAGGGGCAAAATTTTTGGCCCCGCCCAAAATTTCTATTTTCCAAACCGAGAGGCTGATTTGAACCAAATTTTATGTGAGGGCTTATTGGGTCATAAGTACCTAATTTATGCTGATTTTTTTTTCCCCGTAGCCCCATGGGAACCGCAGGAGCTAAAAATAGAAAAAAATTAAAATGCCCATATCTCCAAAACTGCACGGCACCGAGAATTTTTATTTGGTGTGAAGCTTCCTTAGGACCAACAGAAAGAATTGGTAAAAAAAAATTGCCATCGGTTTTATCATAGGGTACAGTTTCGGGACTTTGAAAAAGTGCTGAGTCAGCACTTTTTAAACACTGTAGGCAATGGGAAAAACATTAAAAAATCTTCTTCTCCAGATCCAGCAGGCAGAATCTTTTGATATTTGGTATGCAACATTGGAGGGTGGATCTGATTCAAGTTTGTTCAAATCAGCCACCTGGATTCATAATTGGGCTCACGATAGAAGCCCAAATTCGAACTTAGTGCATTTCAGGCAAATTTCTTTGAAAATCTTCTTCTCAAGATCCAGCAGGCAGAATCTTGTGATATTTGTTATGCAGCATCCTTAGGGGGGTGAGATTCAAGTTTGTTCAAGCCATGTCCCTAGGTCCATATTTGGGCTCACTGTGGGAGCTTGAATTGTAACTTTGTTCGAAATGAGGAATTTTCTTAAAAAATCTTCTTCTTCAGATCCAGCAGTCTGAATGGTTTGATATGTGGTGAGTGGCATCCTTGGGGGGGAGGGGGGGATTCAAGTGTGTTAAAGCCAAGTCCATGGGTCCATATGTGGGCTCCCTGTGGGAGCCCAAATTATAACTTAGTCAATATGAGGAATTTTTCTTTAAAAATCTTCAGATTCAGCAGTTGGAATGTTTTGATATTTGGCATGGAGCAACCTTGGGGGCTGAGATTCAAGTTCGTTTAAGCCAAGTCCCTTGGTTCATATTTGGGCTCACTATGGGAGCCTGAATGACAACTTAGTTCAAAATGAGGAATTTTCTTTAAAAATCTTCAGATCCAGCAGATGAATGCTTTTGATATTTTTTATGCAGCATCCTTAGGGGGGTAAGATTCAAGTTTGTTCAAGCCATGTCCCTAGGTCCATATTTGGGCTGATTGTGGGAGCTCGAATTGTAACTTGGTTCAAAATGAGGAATTTTCTTTAAAAATCTTTTTCTTCAGATCCAGCAGTCGGAATGTTTTGATATTTGGTGTGCAGAATCCTTAGGGGTGTGAGATTCAGGTTTGTTAAAGCCAAGTCCCTGGGTTCATATATGGGCTCCCTGTGGGAGTCCGAATTATGACTTAGTTCAGTATGAGGAATATTCTTTAAAAATCTTTTTTTAGATCCACTGGTCAGAATATTTGGATATTTGGTTTCAGCTTTTCTTAGGAGGAGCAGATGCAACTTGTGGAAATCAATTCTCTGGGTTGATATTTAGGCTACCATGTCAGGTGAGCACCCTCAGGCCCCCTGGGGCCTCTTGTTCAGTTAAGATATATCTAATTAAGTGGGTTCCACTGTAATACATCTGCTGATTGTGAAGTGTACTGAAAAATTCTTAAATGGCCACAATAGCACAGTTTACTTATGGCACAGTGCCATATTCTGAACTGTGATTACTAAAGTGAGCAGAGAATTTTGCCAGGATCGTGATCCACTTGTGATCTGAACAAAATTTTCTGTTTGTTTTCTCTCCACTGCACTGCAGAATCTCACATATCAAAAAAGAAATGCAAGAACATTGAATTTTAAATTAGAGATGGGCAATACACCAAAAAAACCGAACCGATACCGATATCATTGGGATACTGAAAAACCAAACTGAACCAAATACCAAAACCATCAGTATTTTCAAATTGTCCTACATTCACTATTTATAAGGCCCTGTTGTGGCTTGACAGCAGTTGAAGGGTTCATTTTCAGGAAAGAAGTGACTGATTCCACTCCAATTTGGTTAAACCTTTAGGGCCTGGGAAATTGGCATGAAATCGAGCTGGACTACAACCTGTACAGTGATTTCTAGTCAAATCTTGGCTTCCTATTGAGACTAGAAATCGCTACCCATGACATGCTAAAGGCACATGCTCTGAGATTGGAAAAGCCTGAAATACGCCTTTACAGGTTAAGGTGTGTTTGGAATAAGTCACAAAATTACTGTAGATATGATTTATGTTAGCAAAAGAATGCCAATGTTGAGCTCATTGACACGAATTTGTGGTACTGTGGTGGAATGATATAAGAACAACGAATTTTGCATTTTCCTGGTGTGAATTTCTTGGGATGAAATGGTTACAGGATTTTCATAACTGCCGGTTAACCACTTTCGATAACCATGGTTATCCAAAGAATTCCATTGGCATTTGTCTCCGGTAGTTCAACTGTAGGGAGGGGGCAAGATCAAACTGAAAAATGCCCAAATCAGTCCGCCAATGCCAAGGAAAATGCCGTGGTAGCAATGCACATCATCAGGGTGTAATGTTGTAAAATGCCAGGGCCACCTCCCCTCCCCTCCCTTCCCTCCCCCCCCAAAAAACCCTGCGTTTAGGGTAACCCAACCGACTAAAAAGTTTATCATGTAAAAGTCGCTCAGTTAGTTCATTGTAACCCTATATTTCTCTCAGACTTCAACTGTGTATTGGAAACCGATTTCAAAATTACATGTAGAAATAAATCTATAGGACAGTATATAAGAGACGCAACAGGCATGTTCCAGTTCAGCAAAAGAAACCCCATTTGATAAACTCATGAACATTTCAGTGCACGATGCATCAGCATTGGTGTTGAAAGGTCATGAAATATTAATGATTATTGTGTTGAGTTTCATGTATTTATAGTGAAAGCCCCAAATCTTGGCCTACAGTCTTGAAAATGCCATTTGTGCAAGTCTTGTGTATGACATTTTTTTATGCCTATTTGAAAAATGGTCGTATTATGTAATCAGTCTGTCTGACTGTCCATCCATAAACATTTTTGGTTTCCGACCGACAACTCCAGTTTGGATTATTTGATCTCAACCCAAGTTGGTATTTGTATTACCCAGCTTGTAATACAGGCCAAGTTCGAATATGGGTTCCGTCCAATTATTTGTACATGAGTTACGATCCTTTTTCGACTTAGGTTAACATTTTTAGTTTCCGACCGATAACTCCAGTTGGGATTATTTGGAAGCCCAAATTTTAATGTGGTGCAATATGGGGGATAATTTTTAAAAATCTTCTTCAGATCCACCAGTCAGAATGCTTTCATATTTGGTATACAACATCTCTAGGGGGGGCAGATTCAAGTTTGTTCAAATGGTGTACATAGGTTAATATTTGGGCTCCCTATGGTAGCCTAAATTTTAACTTAGTGCAATATGAGGAAATTTCTTTAAAAATCTTCGTCTTCAGATCCACGAGTCAGAATGCTTTCATATTTGGTATACAACATCTCTAGGGGAGTCAAATTCAATTTTGTTCAAATTGGTTCCCTGGATTAATATTTGGGCTCCCTATGGTAGCCCAAATTTTAACTTAGGGCAATATGAGGAAATTTCTTTAAAAGTCTTCTTCTTCAGATCCACTAGTCAGAATGCTTTCATATTTCGTATACAACATCTCTAGGGGGGTCAGATTCAAGTTTGTTCAAATCGGGTCCATAGATTAATGTTTGGGCTCGCTATGGTAGCCCAAATTTTAACTTTGTGCACTATGCAGAAATTTCTTTACATTATTTTTATACAACAACCAATGGCCCAGACTAACTGGTGCTCAAATTAATCCAGGGCCAAACACAAATTTTGCCCCCCAATCCCCCCAAAAATTGAGTCCTAGATGGTCCTCCATACTTTTGAGATCTGTGCATGCGCAGTATCCAGGAAGGTACCGGAATTGGCGCCAACCATCATTCTTTGTTTGGCCCTAAAGTCAGCAACAATGAACTGACATCTGTGCTTTTAAATCTCCTTTTTTAAGGATGCCAGACACAAATCAATGGTAAAATTGGTGGATCCAAGGCTATAAATAGATAATGGAAGGAAACAACGGTGGTTGGAAACGTTCAGGGCTGCAACTTTATAATAATTTTAAAAATTATTTCATGTTTCCCATTTTCGGGACATTCGCCTGACGTCATAATTCTTGCTAATGATTTATCCACTGTTTGTTAAGTGTTTCTTCCCTATACCTCCTTGAAGCCCTCCTGTTAAACTCCTAAGCTTTTTGGCTATTTTTATTGAAATTTTTTATTAAATTTCTTTGGAGTTTAACGTGTATTACAGAATGTTTATTCTGTTTATCCCCATGGTTACGTCCTCACCCTAGGGGTATTGGGTCGTTTTGGTCTTGCATCTTCTATCCGATGTATCGTTTTTTCCTTGACGTTGTTTACATTGACTAAGTCTTCAATATATGTAGTATATAGTATTATATTACTATAGGTTTATTGTAGGATACATGTATTATGATTCCGGTAGTGTAGCTAAAAACATTTGGATTTTGTCCACACTTAAGCTCTATTGAGATGCCCTTGAGCTCTTCATATTCCCTCAATAATTTTTCGAAAAATATTTGGATTTAATGTTTCAAAGTTGATTTTGATTGCAATTATTCATGTATCTTTATTATATATTTTATTGTGGAATTTGTAGGAGTGCTATCGACTTTGTATTTTGATTGAATCATGAAAGCTTACTGCTCTAAATGCAAGGCGAGGAAGTCTTCCTCGGATTTACATGCTTGTTGCCTTGCCTGTAGTCGATGCACTCCTACGAATTCTTGTCCTACATGTCTTGATTGGGATGACAAACGTTAGAGACGGGTGTCACGGTACATCGTTGGCAGTGAGATTCCCATGCTGGAACTCTCACCACAAGATAATTCAAATTTTTCAGTTTCTATTTCAGAGGAACAAGAACATGGTGATGGTATTGTGACAGCTACCAAAAGTGGGCTTCCGTCATCACGATCTGATGAGCAAACTGAGCTAGCTGCAAAGGTGCTCATGAATATTAAGCAAGGGATAAGGCCTCTAGTTAGTGTTCTTAATCCCTTGCGAGCAGCTAGCTCGACCGGTGAAGCGGTTACTCCATCCGAGTAGCCGTGACACTGGGTATGTCCATTGCAGTCAAAGGAAGTGTAGATTTGGGTAGAGCGAGCACCTTAAAATCAAAAGCTCTCCCAGTGATGACGGAAATAGGGAGGAAGTCAGCAAGTTTCTTTTAGGGAGGCTCGGCGAGGTCTGACAAGGCTGCGAGTGTGAGAGGCTCCTCTCTAACCCAACAACATTTGGGGCCAGATGTTGTTTTGAGAAACTTGCACCGGCTGGAGCATACGTCCACACCTGCCGCTCTGGATGCTCCGTCTAGACTGCAGCCAGCCTCGGCTACAGTCATGGCTTCCTCCACTAAGATTCAAAAGCTCACACAACTGCATCCCAGCTACCTGACTTCGGATATCCAGCCAGCTGCCCGAAGACGGAGCCAGTCTTTGCCCGTGAAGTCGGACCATCCGGTAGCTAGGGAACCGAGGCTTCGATCATCAGGACGTTTGGAGAAGAGATCCATCTCCGGAACTACGTCCCAGGAGTAGCAAGCAGATAAAAAACAGAAAACCGCTGCTCCTCAAGCCTCTATAACAGACTTGCTATCGCAGATTGCGCAGCTGATCGCAGCATCCAAGCAAGTGCAAGAGCAGCCTACCGCAGACTCCAGTAGTAAGCTGTTGGATGGTGCTGGGTCGGTCCAGTCATCTGCACACGCAGATGCAATGGACCAAACGTCACAGCTGATTCAGTCGGATGGTGAAAGGGACAAGGAAGAGGATTACCCTTCCCTTTCGGAACAACATATGGTAGCGATGGAATTTGTCCATCAATACTATCCTGAATTTGTTCCACCTGATAAGCAAGCTGTGACAACTAGGGAGAAACCACTGTCATCTTTAGATGCAGCCTTTGTCCGGAGGAAAAAGAAAGTTCTTTCCTTCCCGATACAGTCTAGATACCGTATTTGCTCTATGTATTGGGACAGCTAAAAATAATTATTTTCACAGGTGTCCCAATTCTTAGAAAATGGGAAAAGAACACAGCCTGGTCTTGATTTGATGCTGAATAAAGTTGTGTGTGATTCGTTTTCCATCACTATATACGAAAATAGCCGTCCAATTTTTTTTATTTTCATTTTTTGCTTCCAAAACATAGCTTATGTTCCCACATTGGAACGAACGCAATGTTATGTTTTGGAAGCAAAAAATGAAAATTTTTAGTTACTCAAGAATTTTTTTTATGAGTGTCGTCTGCTACTAGCGACGGGTCAACTGGAAACAAATCACCTGAATGTCCCAAACTTTGGAGCATAAAAAAATATAGTTTTCTGGAAAAAATGTGTGTCCCAAATCATAGAGTGTCCCAATACATAGAGTAAATACGGTAGGTGTTGCAGGCCTTTGGCCATGTAGATGACGCCGTATTGAATTTTTTTTTTTATACTTACCAATGGCCCAGATGGGGATGGCCCTCCCATGAGTGGGCACTCATACCTCCTTGCTGATTATAACAGTTAGCAGGCATTGTAGAAAGAATGATGGTTGGCGTCAATTTCGGTACTTTCCTGGATACTGCGCATGTGCAGATCTCAAAAGTATGGAGGACCATCTAGGACTTAATTTTTCTGGTTATGCATGCAAATTTTGGGGATTGGCGGGCAAAATTTGTGTTTGGCCCTGGATTAATTTAAGTTAGCTCCAGCTAGTCTGGGCCATTGGTAAGTATAAAAAATATACAAATTACTTAAAATTTATCATTTTTCTTCTTCAAATCCAACAGTCAGAATGCTTTGATATTTGGTATACAACAGGGAGGTCTGTTTCAACTTTGTTCAGATCAACAGCCTGGGTTAATATTTGGGCCATGTACCTGAAAAGTTAGAAAATTTGTATTCAGTACCCTCTAGAGGTGTGTAACTAAGATAAATCCACATAGGTTGTATCAAGGGGCTTCATAGGGGAGCTCCACATTTTACATTATGATCAACTGAAGAAAAGGCATGATGCTTGGACTATTTTTGTCACTCCTGAGGTGCTCAAGGATTGACAATGTATCCTATGGAGATGGATTGCTTAATGTAGACTTATTATTGTTTTGCTACCCTGTCATCATTGCTTTCCACCCCTTTAAGTTTTCCACTCATGTATGCAGCACATTTGACTTTTCTGCCCATTATGGCCTTTTTAGCTCACCTGTCTGAAAGTAAGCGTGAGCTATTCTGATCACTTTTCGTCCATTTGCTCCTTCACAATCACTTTTCGTCTTTGTCTCCCAAACCACATGCCACATTTTAATTAAATTTCACATGAGCAGTGGTTATATAGGGGCATTTGGGTTTTTCTGCAAATTGGGTTTTTGCTCATATTGAGGAGGGAGTGGGGGCCAAAATGCCCCAATTTTTTTAAAAAATGTCTTCTCATGAACCAGCAGTAGCAGAGACTTGATATGTAGTATGCAGCTTCCTTTTGAGGTGGAGACTCAAATTGTTCAAGAGAAGTTCGAGGGGCAACATTACGTGTACACTCCATATAAAACCGCACTTCGCGTACCCCACTTTTTGTGTAGAAAAGTGGGGTACCCAAGTGCGGTTAGGAGAGAAGCATTACATAATCAATTAGTGCTCGACGAGAAATTTCTTCCAGAGTCTGAACCTGATTAGCAATATTAGTCTTCAGTCATTGAATTTCTAAAACCTGCATTTCATAAAATAATGACATAAAAATATTATATCTGTTTTTTCCAGATCATTGTACCCCGGAATAATGTCCGCTTTTAAACAATTCGCCCAGTATTTTTCGAGATATTTAACTTGTTTCCGTATTAAAATGTTTTGCCGATATGTCATTTGGATTCCCCCCTGTATAATTAAAGGTAAGTTTATCGCCATCGAACATGATCTTGTCCACCTTCATTCTCGAAACATTTCATCGAGACATTTTTAAATAAAATTACCGAATAGAGGAAGTATTTTAAAATAAAACAAATTCTGTGCGTTGCTTTGTTTTTTTAGAACAATAATGTGACAGTCTCGGCGATACATCCTGTCTTTACGAAGTGCGGCCCCTATTTTTCAGACTCGGAATCATTACGAACTCGGCATATGATTTAATATCATTGCAGATAAGCTGCTTCACGTTTACCTCAGTAATTATTTTTGACGAACTAAATTGAGAATGAAACAGAATTAATAAATAAATCCATCTGCTCCTTCCGGTCATTTTCGTAACAACTCGGGTGGATTTTTTCAAATTACGTTCAGTCTTCGGAATCATGGAATTTTAGAAGAAGAGACATACGAATCATGGCCTACGGTAAACAAATTTATAGTGTAGTTTAGGAAGTGGAAGGCACCCACAATGGGATTTTCTTGTCAACTTCCAATATCTGAAAAAGGCATGAAAAATTGGTGGCGTCACTGGGGGCCGGGGAGGGGTAGGTATTTGCCCCTTAAACACAGATTTTGCCCACATTTGCTTCCCACGTCCATAACACACACACACACACAAACTCTCTCTCTCTCTGTCTCTATCCCCCCACCCCACCCCACCCCCGTAACCATGGCGTATTCACGCCTCCCGTGAGTCAACGATCGACAGTATAATCTCTCCACTTTTAAATCTGATCCGCCGCGCCTGGAAAAATTCTCCCTTAAAATGTTATATATTTTCCTTTTTTTACAGCTTGTGGCCCTCATTAACGGGGGAGGGGAGCATTCCAATGAGGGGCCATAAACTATGTGACTGAAACAAAATATGGAAATTCACTAAATTCACAATGCCAATGGCCGAATTTGGCCAGAACTCAGGCTATACAAAAATCTGCATTCAAATTTTATTATGTTTAAGTTTTTGTTTCAAAAACATAGCTTATGACCCTTCATTGGAACGAGCTAGTGGATTTTGAGTCCTTCCATTGAGGGGTCCCAAGCTCTGTTTTGAGACCAAAAAATTCAAATTTTTAGTTGTTATTAAAGAATTTATCTTGCAAGTGCCACCTGGTCCTGTAGGCGGGTGGAGACTATTGGATCACTGGATTTATCTTCCTAGCATTTGGTACGTTTTTTCTTGGAAATAGTATGTTTATTTTCGTGGCTGGAAACTGGGTAGACTGATAACATTTTGGCCAGACGCTGTCGTCTGTATGTTGGTGTTTTGGTAATAATAATTCTCCCCAGCTAGCATGGGTTTCTTTTCAATAGATGCTTCAAATGCTTCGGCCCTTTGACAGATTAATAAGTAAATTAGCCTTAGAAAAGGTGTTGAACATATGACATACCAGTATACAATTATGCTCAATTAGTTACTTCTGTTCAGTGGCGTGTTAAATTAAATCCTTTGTTTGTTGTTAATCTCCAAGAAAATGTTAAAAGAAATGAAACACTTGCTATGTTTCATCATATCACATCCCCCAAATATAAAAATATTCACAGGAAACATTTTTAAAATCTCCTGAAAGTTAGTGCTTGCGCGGTCTCGAGTCCAATGATATTAGCTACAAATAAGAGACTTCATTAGTTGAAACTTTGGATATTTAGTGCTTAACACGATGTCTTGATCAAGTAGTCCAATAATATTAGCTATGAACACGCGTCTCATCAAGCTTTATTTATTTTTTATTATTTGTTGCTAATATTATTGGTGGACTGTTTCATTATCCACATCATAGTATGATGCCGCAACACTACCACCGAGTTAGGGTGAGAACGGTTTGAGTTTCGCCGAATTGAATAGAGCATGCGTTTTGGCCCTAATCTTTTCAAAATCAGCCCCCTCCCCCTCCAAAAAAAAGAATGGGAGCCAAAACTCGTTTTATCACCAATATCAGTTACCGCTGATATGACCGATTCCCCGGGTTGAATAAGATGTCACAACGTTGTTCTCATGACCATAAACTCAAGTAATGTATTCCTGGGTGACGTCATTTCGTTCCCGTGGGGACACACTTCATCGATCGGAATGGTCCCGAGTTGAATTATGATACCATGTTTTGAAGTAGCTCCAGGAAAAAGATGAGAGAAGCATGGATCGGGTTTACCCAAATTGGATCTGATCCGTGTTTTGAAGATAATCTCCCCCCGGGTTTGGGGTTCCATAGCGGCTGTCAGATAGAATAAAAAATGTGTTTTAATTTTTACATTTGGGGTGATTATCATGTTATATCCCGGGCGAAAAGCAGATAAATTGCCAGTATGTTCAAAAAGAAAAATGTGTAGTTATCTGTACCCGTCCATTTCGGTTGAGAATCAGAATGTTTTTTTCAACAACAATGACCTCGATTAAGCGAGTTCAGACTATTTTATATCATGTAAATCCAATAGATGGAAGAGCCACACTGCTTCACGGGATCGTCAAAATTCACATTTTTTTAAAAGATTTATTAGAACACAAAACGTGAATTATTGGACCGATTTTCACATTTAAAGGATTCTTTTGATCCAGAAAATTCTCTCCAAAAATATTTCAGGCACAGAAAAAGGATTTAGTGAAGAAAACTTATTATGTAAATTGCGAGGTGTTTTCCCAATCAACACTGATTAATGAGTAAATAACTGCTGTTATATAATCTTACATAACGCACTCAGTCTACATTGGAATAATTTTTTTATATGGAGTGTACACGTAATGATTTTTGCCCTGCCCAAAATTTCTATTTTACAAACCCAGAGGCCGATTTGAACCAAATGTGATATGAAGTATTAATGGGTCATAAGTACTTGATTTATGCAAAAAAAAATTTCAAAATGCCCTGTGGGAACCACAGGAGCTAAAAATAGAAACAGTTTAAAACGCCCATATCTCCAAAACTACATGGCCCTGAGAATTCTTATTTGGTGTGAAGCTTTCTTAGGACCAACAGAATAGAATGGTAAAAAAAAATTGCTATTGGTTTTATCATAGGGTACTTTTTCAGGACTTTGAAAAAATGCTGAGTCAGCATTTTTTAACACTGTGGGAAATGGGGAAACCATTTCTCTTCTTCTCCCAAACCACCTCTCTAAAAGCTTTCAAATTTCACATATAACATCTTTGGAAGATAGTTTCACAGGTTTGTTGAAATCAAATCTATGGGTCCATATTCGGACTCTATATGGAAGCCCAAATGTTTAAATTAGTGCAGTATGAGGAATATTCTTTAAAACTCTTCTTCTTCAGATCCACCAATCAGAATCTTTTGATATTTGGTATCCTTAGGGAGGTGAGATTCAAGTTTGTTCAAGCCAAGTCTCTGCTCTGGGTTCATATTTGGGCTCCCTATGTGAGCCCAAATTTTAACTTAGTTCAGTATGAGGAATATTTTTTTTTTTTTTTTTAGATCCACCGGTCAGAATGTTTTGATATTTGGTATATGGTTTTCTAAATCGAGCAGATGCAAGTTTGTTCAAATCAGGACCCTCGGTTGATATTTGTCAGTGTCAGGTGAGCGTTCTCAGGCCCCTTGGGGCCTCTTGTTTTTAATTCCATTCAAACGTTTACATAGAAATTATTGACAGTGACCAGCAGGTGCATAGACATTGCATTTAAGTGAAGTATGTGGTCATTGTGGTAGTTTGATACTTGTTTTATTTCTGTCAGAAACCTCGTGCTTTCAATATTATGCTGGATGGGAAGATTTTTATCATTGGTCATTTCAAGGAAAGTTTATTTAATATGCAAATACAATTATACTATGGAGCTCCCAAAAAGTAAAATTTTGCTATTGGCATCTGAATGCAATGACCCTCGGCTATTACCGAGGGGAGGTTATAAATTTCTTGTAAGGTTATCCTCAGTTGGAGTGATTATAATTTACAGAAAATCCCCCCCCCCCCCTCCATATGTGTCTCAACTGTTTTGAGGCTGTTAACATTGACCAAGCCACCAAAACATCGCCGTGACGAAGAAATGGAATACGTGCATTAGTTCAAATAGCATATCCTGTAACAGCATTGATATTTTTCGCTTGCTCCTTCACAATCGTTTTAACTTCACTTGAGTTGGTATATTTTAGATGTGGTGATGGTTAACTGGTTATGGAAATCATAATCAGTCACGTCCATGGCCGATTATTGAACGGTTAACCGTTTCAGCCCTATGAATTTCCCTTTGGTTCTATCAGCAAATCTCAGTTAAGTCAAATACCAAATACCGAACTGATACCATGGTATACCCCCATAAAAATATTGAAACCGATACCCATCTCAAAATTCTGATACCGCCCATCTTTATCTTAAATGCGATGATCTGATCAGGAAAGAGACCACTTTTGTGACAACAATACTTTATCAGGGATTTTTACAGGGTCGTGAATGGAACCCTTCTCCCAATGCAATTTAGTCTGCAGTTTTCAAAGGTACTTGCCACTAATTTCTCCACTGAAAGTACTAGTATATTAAATTATTAATGTTAAATTATTCTATTAGGGCATGGATGTTTAGTGTTTTCAGGGACCTAACCCTAGGGAACACAGTGGGTAGAGCATTGAATTTCTAACTGGAAGGTCGGTGGTTCGATCCTGACCAGCGGTAACTACATTGTGTCCTTGGGCAAGACACATAATCCTGATCGCCCATGTGGGGGCATGCTACTGCTGTGTACTAAGGCATACTGCACGCTCATGGTGTACTTGCCGTCAACTGCTGCTAACCCTGCTTGCACAGTGTTAGTACATTGGGAAGTCTGTAAGTTCTCACCTCTGCTCGGTGGTTCTCTCTACTGAGCAGGGAGAGTTGTAAAATTTGAAGAGTTTTTTCTATTCAAGTGTCATCTGCCAGATAATCTACCCTATTTTAGGTGGCAATAATTGTTGATAATTTTATATTTTGCATATTGTATAGAGTAGTTTTTTGGTGTAACATCAGTTTCTTGGCATTTCTTTGCACTAAAAGTGGATTTCAAGGAGATGCCAAAAAATTTTGTTTTGAGGGAAAATATTTTAATTCAGACAACATCAAAAATGCTAATGACAAAAAAGTAAATATTTCCATTTCTTTTTTTGGGTTGTTGTTGACCATAAAAAATGATGATGATCTCATTCTTTATATTTTGAACTTTTATAGTTTCGGAGAATACAAGGAAAACAACAGAGAGGACGAGAAGAAATTCATATTGTTGATGTTAATGCTGATGATTATGGGGAGTCAGCAGATCTTACAAAATCGTTAACTGAAGAATCAGAGTATCAGTCTCATAGAAAGAAAGATAACATGCCATCATCACAACAAAAGCGGAAAAAACAGATCACATATTTAGCTTTCCAGGTTAGTTTTTAGTAAAACAGGCTCAAGCTAATAAAAAAAAAATTTCTCTGGCCCTCCCACATTGTCCTTTTGGTTGCCACATGCTCTCTTTTTATAACCGATGTAAACTTGAAAAAATAAAAATTAAGTGGTTTGTGTCTGATATTTATTTTACCCAAGTTAATAAAACTGATAATTTTGTTCCATGAATGCTAAAGCACTGCACAAAGCCTTCTTGTACTCGAGAGACGAAATACTCCACCACTCAAGCTATTCTGTAGATTATGAGGCCTAAAACATAAAGCAAACCAAGACCATGAACTTTTGATGACAAAGAAATGATTACAAAAATAAAATAAAAAAACGCCTGCCCACATGCAATTTTACAAAATACGGCCTAAGAATCAGGCGATCTCTTTTGTGGGGCTTTAACAGAATATATTTTTATACTGTACCAATGACCCAGACTTAGCTGGTGATAACTCTTAAAATTCTAGGGCCAAACACAAATTTTGCCCCCTCCCCAATCCCCAAAATTTGCATCAGAATCCAAAAAATCAATGTCCTATGTGGTCCTGCACACTTTTATCCACTGCATATGCACAGTGTCAAGGAAGTACCGAAATGGGTGCAAAATCCTCATTCTTTGTTTGGCCCTGAAATCAGTAACATCTCACTGATATTTGTGCTTATAAATCTCAGTTAAAATATAGCCAGACACAAAATCATGAAAGAAATGGTGGATCTAAGGATGAAATAAGAGGATGAGAGGAAGAAACAGTGGAAGGATGTGTTCAGGGCTGTAACTTATAATTTTTATGCAAAATTATTTCATGTTCCCCAATTTCGGGGGCATAGTCCTGATGTTTACATTCTTGTTATGAAATTTCCACGGTTTGTTTAGTGTTTCCTCTCTCCCTTTCCTTTATCCCCCCCCCCCCCTTGCTATTCTCCCTTCCCCCCCCCCCCCTTGCTATTCTCCCATGCTTTTGGCATAATTTTTGTAATTTTTTACTGAAATTTCTTGGGAGTTTTTAGCTTGGTAACAGAATGTTTATTCTGCTTTTCCCCATGGTTACGTCCTCACCCTAGGGGTGGTTAGGCATTTTGGTCATGCATCTACCATCCGATGTACTGCAGTTTCTTCTCTGGAAGCTTCTGTTTTACATCGGATAGGAACAAGAACAGGGTGATGTTTCCGTGATGTCTTCAAAAGTGTGCTTCCGTCGTTCGCAATGAAGAGCTTACGGCAAAGTGCTCAACGAAACGCGGCAAGTGCCTAAGAGGTCCCTAGTAGGATCAATGGTCACTTGTCGCCCACTAGCTCCCCCGGTAGAGCAATCATTCACAAAATGGTTGTGATGCCGGGTTCGTACGTTGCGGTCCAGGAGAGGAGAAGGGGTGTTGCGAGCACTATAATCTCGGATCACGCACACCCTGCAACGACGGATCGGAGGATGGAACGGAGGAAGCCAGTCAGTCTGATAGCTAGCTCGTCCAGGCTTACCCGGACCACGAGCAAGAGAGGCCCCCTCTCTTACAACAACATCTGGGCCCAGATGCCGTTGTACGTACGTTTGTCAGTCGGAGCATACGTCCACTCCTCCTGTTTGGGACGCTCTGTCGCATAGACAGTCTGGCGTGGCTAGTCTAATAGCTTCCTCTTCCACACGTCAGCACACACGACCGCACCTTGGCTACGTGACAGCAGATTTCCAGCCTGCTTCGTCGACCAGGTATTCCACGTCGACCAGGTCACGCCATCCGCTAGCCAAGGACACGAGGCCTTTCCAGTCAGGACGTTCGCATAAGAAGTATGCAGGAATTAGCGTCCCAGGAGCTTCGAGCGGCTAAATTATGCAAGACCGCGGCGCCACAGGCCTCCGTGACGGACTTGCTATCACAGATAGCTCAACTCATCGCAGCATCCCAGTGCCATCAGAAACTTTTCAGAACAGGAACTGTCTGAGGAAGCTGGGTCGGTTCGCTCCCCTGCAGAGTCAGTAAGGGGCGACCGAGATTCTCATGTGGTCCAGTCGGATGGTGAAAGGGAATCAGCTAAGTTGTTCCTCCGGACCAAAGTGTTGCGTTACCTGATAAGAGGCCGTTAGCGTCACTGCACACAGACTTTTTCGGCTGGAATAGGGACATTGCGCCTGAGTTTCCGACCTAGTCCAGAAATGTCTCGCGGACAATTGATCTTCTTATAGACGCTATATTCTAGCTAGCCTCTAAGACTGGCAAATCCGGTTTCTTATCGTCTCATGCTCTACAGCTGCCTTTCATCTATAATAGAAATAGAATTGAAACGGAAGGACAGGGCGTGCCGAGAGTTCCTCTGCGTTTAGACGACCAGGCAGAAAACGTGGAGTTGTCATTGCCGGCGTCTATGTCGTTTCATTCCAGTATGCTGGAGACGAACAGAATCAGTTTAGATGAATTATCTTACGCAGATCACCTTACCAGAGCGTTATCACTACGTCTCGAAGGAAAAGAATTCCAGGATGTTCCAACTTCCTTTAGAGTTCTTTCGAGGGCCATAGTATATTCCATGTATAACTTTCAGTGATAAATCTGGAGTTACTTAGACGTGATTCTGCCCTGGCTGCATCCACAAGAGTGGATTGTAAGGTGAAAAACTCTCTTCGAGTCGCTCCGGTCTCCGGAGAGCTTCTCTTCGACGGTAAGCTTTCTATAATCTATCAACAGATTACTAAGAAAGCTTCGGACTCTCTGCCTTTTAAATCCGCTTCGTGAAAGTCGGACTTAGCAGGGGGGAGTAAGGCAGGCACTTCTGAGGCGAGTACGTCCAAGGGAAGTTCCTATAGAGGATCTAAGAAAGCCTCTACGTCTTACTTCAGAGACGGTCAGAGTAGCGACTCAGGTAGGGGTCGTAATACTGGCCGAGACAACCGGTCAGATGCCCCTAGGTCAACTGGCCGAGGTGTGGGTCGTGGAGGTGATGGTCTAAACCTCTATTGCATTCCAGTGGGCGGAAGGCTGTCGAGATTCTTATCCAATTGGTTGTCAATTACGGATGAACGATGGGTGCAGGGGGTTATTTCCGAAGGTCTAAAACAGTCCTTCAAGGAAAAAACTCAGTCAACTCTAAGTCCACGTTGGACTCAGCTTCCGTCAAACCTTCAGAAGAGAGATTCGCTTCTATCAGAAGTCCAGTCTCTTCTGGAGAAGAATGCGATACAGGTCATAGAAAACCAGGAATTTCCAGGTTTCTACAGTCACCTGTTCCTGGTTCCAAAACCAGACGGCTCGTTTCATCCAGTTATAGATTTGAGCTGGACAAACAAGCTGATCGTGGCTCCGAAATTTATATGGAGACCATCCGATCTGTCAGAGCAAGCATTCGGGCGAATGATTATGCTGCCAGCATAGATCTCAAGTATGCTTACTTTCATGTCATGGTACATCCGGCGTTCAGAAAATATCTTCGCTTCGCTGCCCTAGGAGTCATTTATCAGTTCTGAGCTATGTGCTTCGGTCTGAATCTAGCAATCTGGGCTTTCACTCGAATAATGAACTCGGTAATGACTCATTTCCGAGCTCATTCGTCTGCGGTAACGTCGGCCTATCTGGACGACATTCTTCTGAGGTACGGCAACTAGTTAACGCTTCAGAACGATGTTCAGAGTCTGCTTCAACTGCTCTGACATCTCGGTTTCATAGTAAATAAAAAGAAGTTGGATCAAGTGCCGTCCAAGTCATTCACCCACCTCGGAATGAGCTTCAATACGCACAACAATCTTGTTCATCTGCCATTAACCAGAGCGAATTTAGTCAGTTGTTATGCTCGCTTTTGTCTTCACTCAGATGTAGTAACAGCGAGAGAATTCATGCGACTGATAGGTTTGTGCAGAGCTGCCGCAGATCTTATTCCAATGGGTCGACTACGCACTCGGCCACTCAAATATTTTTTATTGGAGTGTGAAGATTCATTCGCTCGAAATGAACATCATCTTGTCGAATCAAGTTAAACAAGAGATTCAGACTTCGGCTGATATTCAGTGGTTAACTCAGGGAGTACCACTGCAACTACTGGATCCGAGTTTTACGATTATGACGGATGCCAGTCAAACAGGTTGGGGCGCAACCTTGAGCCCAACAGATTCGAGGTGCCAGGGTCTTTGGGATCCACAGTTCCTAAACAAGCACATAAACATCAAAGAGATGATGTCAATTTGGCTTGCGCTATGTCATTGGATGAACATTATTCAGAATTTGCATGTTCAAATTCTGTCTGACAATTCGACAGTAGTAGCATATATTCGGAACCAGGGAGGCACTCATTCCATTCCGTTGTTCAACTTAATGGAAAGAATCCTTTGTCCTAGAGCATCTAGTTCTTCTGTTGGCCCGTCATATTCCGGGTCGTCTGAACGTTCTAGCAGACTCCCTTTCTCAGAAAGGTCGCATGTTGCCGTCAGAATGGACTCTCAACAAACGAGTATTCAATTAGATTTGCTACCAATGGGATTGTCATATGATAGACTTATTTGCGACGCATCTCAACAATCAGTTGCAGACGTATGTGTCGCCATGCCCAGATCCTCGAGCGTTTGCAGTAGATGCCGTCTCGATCTCTTGGGACGAAATGATAGGATACGCATATCCTCCAGCTCCGTTTATTCAACAGATATTGCAAAAAATCAAGCAATCTCACTGCAAGATTCTGTTGGTAGCATCTCTGTCACCTCAGAGACCATGGATAAATCTGCTCAGGTGTCTGTTGTGGGACATTCCACGGAAGCTTCCTCCATGGGAGGATCTTCTTTCGCAGGGGAAATCACGCACACTGCATCACAATCCGCAAAGTCTCAACCTTCACGTATTTCCATTGTGCGGTCCTTCTTGCACGGCAAGCATTTTAAAGGACGAGCAGTGGACGCAATTTCTAACTGTAGGAGGACCTCCTCTTCTCTAAATTATCCTGCTAAGGGGAAGGTTTTCTCTCGGTGGTGTAGGGATCATTCTGTTGATATTTATGATCCCTCCTTTCCAGACATTGCTAATTTTATGGTCTACTTGTTTGACAAGATCAAACTGCAACCAATAACTATTAAGGGTTATAGGTCTATGCTATCGGATACGTATGCTCATCATGATAGCTTACAAATTGGATCTAATGTCTCTTTATCTAAGTTAGTGGAAAACTTTTCGATAAATAGACCTAGAACCCTAAGGTTAATTCCTAAGTGGAATTTAGCTTGGGTTCTTCTGAAGCTAAAAGAAGCGCCATTTGAGCCTCTTGATACAGTGGACTTCAAGTACTTATCTTATAAGACAGCTTTTCTCTTAGCCTTCTCTTCTGCTAGAAGAGTTAGTGAGCTTCATGCACTATCTGTTGATGATTCTCACTATCGTAGTGTTGGTAATACTACTACTGTGATTACTAATGTTGGAGTTTTTGCTAAGAATCAGGCTCCTAATAAGTACCCTGAACCTATTGTAATTAAGACTGTTCCGTCTTCAGACAATCATAGGCCTTTGCTCTGTCCAGTTAGAGCTATGCATATTTACAAACGTACATCTGAGTTTACCAGAAAGGGACGTAAGCATTTCTTTCTGTCTCTGCTGCCTAATAGAAAGGACATTACGGTCCATTCTCTTGCAAGGTGGATTCAATTAACTATCTGTACTGCTTATGAAAAATTATCTTCATTTCAGCAGTCTGTGCTTAAGATTTTGGCGCATGAAGTAAGAGCGCTGTCTACATCTTGGGCTTATGCTAATAGTGTTGCTATTACCGATTTGATGAAGGCTGCGTATTGGTCTCAGCCTTCCACGTTCACAAATTTTTATCTTAGAAATATTGAGTCCATTTCTGGCGACCTGCATTGTTTAGGTCCGTTATCTGTTACTCAGAATGTTGTCCACTAAACAGTTGCAACTATAGTTATGCAGGCTTTCTGTTCCGGCAGTGGCTCTGTCCTGCTGTCCTCTTCGCTCTGGGGTATTTGACCCAGAGCAAGGGGAAGGGGATGGTGTTCCCTTATATCACCTGCTTTATTGTGAAAAGCAAGGGAATACCTCTTCTGGAGTCCATAATTCCGAGTCGGTGCCGGGATGGTTTTAAAGTGTAAAGCTAATGTTTATCTCATTTATGTAATATTTTTAAAGTGTAGCTCGGTGTGGAGCATTTGTATATGTCACGTGTCATACGAGCGCTAATATACAATCCTCGGGCACTTTTAAATGAGTATAAAGAGTCTCATTCTCTGGACTATCTTTATTTATTGGCTTTCCTTCAAAAAATTAGTATAATGGGTTATACTGGATGTCTGTAGAGATCATTGATGTTATTGTGCTCAATTACGGAATGGTATTGTGTCTTTCTTCTTTGATATAAACAAGAAAGATACATGTAAAGCCTGTTTCTCCTTTTCTCCTGGAGGGGATAATTCTGTTTACATGTAATTGAGTCTATTGGATTTTCCTTTATGTCCTAGGCCCTCCAGCCTTTTTTCTATTCAGCTAAGTCTGGGTCATTGGTACAGTATAAAAATGTTAAAAAATTTATAGTAAGGCCATACAAAGTTGATTGTCTGTTTCTCAGGCCATTTTTTCCAAAAAAGCATGCGGGCGGGCGTTTTTTTTTTATTTTCTCCCCGAGAGGTTGTTTGTGGTAATTTGACCCCCACCCAAATGCCTGGTGGACCACGCAAAATTTTGCAAATATATTGGTTATTCACCATAGGGGTGTTGGGTCGTAAATGAAGTGGGGTTTGAATGTTTGTTTTTTCAGTGAAACGTGAAAATTATAACACAGGACGAAAGTCACGAAACGCCTCGTGGGTGAAATGTCTCGGGTTGAAATGTCTCTGGGACAAATCAAATGTCGAAGTGCCAACTTTCAGAGATTTATTTTACCAAAAAAAAAATCCTTTCACAACCTGCCTAATAAAATTGTGAATCGCAATTTTTCCCCATTATATTCAAAATTATCACAACCCATTTGAATGGGCAGTTCATCCATAATCATATTTTTTTGAAATCTGAAAATGAAATACAAAACGAATGTTTGTGTGTTTTTATTAACCAATTCGACCGCACATACCTGCTTATATGACTTGACTTTGCAGACTTTCTGAGGGTTGGTGCGAATCAAACGTGGTGCGAATCGACCATTCCCCTTTGTGACTGTTTGTTGTTAGACTGAAAGACACCTTCTTTCTTGCTGTCATTATGACTTACCTTTTACAGAATAAAACACTTTCTGTCGTGCATATTGCTAAAACCCACCCACTTTATTAAGGTATGATGTAGAAAAAGCTTGAAGTGTGTTAATTTAAAATTTGCGAACGCATCGATATCGATTTACCGAAATGAGCACAATATCTCAATTTTTTTTTTGAAGATTTTTTGGTGTCATAAAAAGGTTGCATGTGCACCAAAAATGACCATGCACGTGGGCCTGAGAAACAGAGGTTCTTTTTTTTATGGCCTAATTTATATATTTTTTATACTTACCATTGACCCAGATGGGGATGGCCCTCCCATGAGTTGGGAACTTATACCTCCCCGCTAATTACAGAACACTTACCAGGCACTGGTTGTAAGAATGAGGATTTGGTGCCAATTTCGGTACTTCCTTGACACTGCACATGCGCAGTGGATAAAAGTATGGAGGAACACATAGGACATTGATTTTGGGGATTCTGATGCAAATTTTGGGGATTGGGGGGGCAAAATTTGTGTTTGGCCCTAGAATTTTAAGAGTTAGCACCAGCTAAGTCTGGGTCATTGGTAAGTATAAAAAATATATAAATTACTATAAATTTTTTGTTTTATTAGAATGAGGAGGGATGAATTGGAGGTGTGGGAATTACTCATTCGTAGAACATCTCCCAGTGTGTGGCTGAAGAAACATCCTAGAGTTAAAAAATAAATTAAAACAAAACAGGATTAGTCAGTGATCCAGACTGAGCATATTTGTGGTATGTAGCATTGATCACAGATCTTAAGAGGGGAGCTGAAACCACATCCCAAAATGCAGAGGAGCTGCAAAGCAGCAAGAAATCTGTGGATAAGCTTCAAGCCAGGAAATAAGCAGTCTCTCAGTTGGTCTCTAGAAGTTAAATTTGCTGATGCTATCCCATACAGTGGGCTATAACTCCCCAATTTATCCTTTGGGTACCTCTTTCTGTTTAGGCTTGAGACCTTTATTCAGATTGAGGTTCACAGAGGGTAAATTTACTAATGCTACGCTGATGTGTAGTGTAGCATCACCATATTCACCCTCACCTAATTCTGCAGATGGCAGTCTGCTTATTTCCAAGCTTGATAAGCTTCAAAATCTGAGAGAAACAAAAACACATTGTTCTCATTGAGTTGTCTTGTTACAGTTTATTGGAGAGTGTGTACAGGCACTACCTAATAAATTTAACAGTATAAATCCTCAGAACAACTTCTAACTACACAAATTAATCTATCACTCCACTTAATTAGTGATATCTCTGTGTTAACCCTAGACTGATGTTCTCTAATAAAAATTTACTTGTAACCCTAAGGCCAAATAAAATAAAATAAACACCTGGAGCTTAATTAAGCACCCCTGAAATGTTTCATGACTGAAGTTGCTGTAACTGATTATTATGTTTTAATGATTCCTATGTCTTGCAGTACATTTCATCTCGTGAAAGATGATGTTTCTGGTTCATAGCATACTCTGAACACATCCCCTCATCCACGTGAAGCATGCTATCCATGAATGTCACAAAAAACACTATCATCCACATGCAGTATCTGGGTATAAAAAAAGAAAATTTGTCACTTCTTTTATCCGTAAATGTTGACATGGCAAGGAGGAGACTGTCAGAGGCCTTAAGATGGCAAACCGTTGGCATGCATGCAACAGGCATGCCATTCAAAGCTATTGGAAGGCAACTTGGCTATAGTCATTCTGTCATCAACAGACTTGTCCGAAAAAATCAACAAACCAATGATGTTAAGTACCGGCCAAGGCCTGGACAACCCCGAAAGACCTTTCTCCAGGAAGATCGGAGTCTGGCATGCCTCATTAGGTGTGAACCCTTTGCTTCAGGTGGAGTTTTGAAATGACTTTGGCTCCCCAACAGGCATTTGTGCAACAGAACTGTCCAAAACCATCTCAAAGCACTGGGTATGAGGTCCAGAAGGGTCATCAAGTGTCCAGCTCAGTCCGATCAGTATCAAAGAAACATTTGGAATTGGAACCTCAGGACATAGAAGAGAGTCCATTGGTCAGATGACAGATGGTCCCTGCTTCACATCACAGATGAGAGTGTGAAGGCATAGAAATACTGCTTACGTGCCCAGGAACATCAGACCTACTGTTCCTTATGGTGAAGGATCAGTAATGATCTGGGGATGCCTCTCTCATTATTATAAACTTGATATGGTGACTGTATGTGGGAATCTCAATGGTCATCAGTACATCCAGGACATTTTAAATCCGGTTGCTGTGCCTCATTTTGATAACCAACCATTGGCTGCTCGCCCTGTATTCATGGACGACAATGCAAGGCTGCATCATTCCATTGCTGTGAGAGCATTCCTTCAGAACAATGCTATTACAACACTACCTTGGCCTGTAGTGAGCCCCAATTTGAATCCCTTAGAACACATCTGGGACTTTCTTGGACATCGTGTGCAAGCAAGGGATCTGCCTGTACAGAATTTGGCCGTTTGGAAGCTGCATTGCATGAGGACTGGCTGCAGTTGCCTCTGGACCATATCAGAAGGCTCACTGGTAGCATTAGGAGGAGGGTTCAGGCTTTCATCCGAGCACGTGGTCGATACACTCGCTACTGACGTCAGACACTGATATTGTGTTCAGGAGATCACAAGTTTCATTTTTTGTCAATAATTACTGGCATTGGTTCATCATGAACTGTTCCAGTACCATACTTCTCAAGAGAACATTTATCCATAAAAAAAAATTAGTGACAGATATGTGTAATTAGCACAATTAAAATACTGCATATTTTCATCATTGTGTTGTCTTCCATTTGTCAGCAGACCGTTCTTTCCTCAAACAATCACTTTTGGCCATCTTAAGTAATGACAGTTTCTATTAACACAAGTGTGAAAAAAACGGGTTCTTAGGTTCCAGGTATATACATTCAGTTCTCTAACGATTAATTTTTTGAATTAACAAGGGAGGTGGCTTTTATTTTTATTTTTTACTATTTTTGCTTGTTAACTAGTTGAGTGGTGGACATCCATATTTGAGATCCATTCTTAAGTGCAGGTACCACAATTTAAAGGTTTTGTATTCTATGGATGTGATTCACATTATCTTTGAAGTGAATTTAATTCATCTGTATAGAGTTGTCTTGTTTTAATTTATGGGAGAGTCCCCCTTAAATTGCAGCAAGGCTTAGATGTAAATAATTTTGGCAACCATGAAAAAAAATTTAGCACTCAATCTGTTAATAAAGAAATATTAAATACAGTTGTGTTCAGTTATGTTAATGCACTTTTTCAAAAAATAAACAGTGTCCACATAATATTCTAGTTATTTTCTGCAGAACATAGCAAACTGAATGTTTACAAAGCAATTTTAACAGAGATTTTATTTTCGTCATGCTTTGTTGCAAGCATGTGCAAATAAAATATACATCAATCAAATTTTACAATTTCATCCTGATCTTGGAAGACACTACAATCTAATAAAAACATTTAAGGCCTAAAAAAATAAAAAATCTGTTTCTCAGGCCCTCCCGCATGGTTCTTTTGGCTGCCGCATGCTCTCTTTTTATAACCAATTTAAACTTAAAAAAAATAAAAATTAAATGGTTTATGTCTGATATTTTACCCAAGTTAAAAAATTTGACTGAATTTGTCCCTTGAGTGCAAGAAGGCTTTGCAATGCGTTAGCATTGCAAAGCCTTCTTGCACTCAAGGGATGAAATACACCGCCACCCGTGCTATTCTGTAGATTATGAGGCCTAAAACTTGAACCAAGAACATTAACTTTTGATGGCAAAGAAGTAATTACTGAAATAAAAAATAAAATAAAAAAACGCTCGCCCGCATGCAATTTTACAAATAATGGCCTGAGAAACAGAAGATCTACTTTTTGTGGCCTAATGAGGCTGTTTAATTTCAATGAGGGATTACCTGAGATTCCAAACCTTTTTTTTGGTCTATATTACTACATCCATTTCATTTAAACTTATCTTTGTGCATTTTTTCATTACAGGCCAAAGAAAGAGAGCTAACTTTGAAAAATCAGTGGGCAAATAACAGAATGACAAGGAAACAAACTCAATCTAAATATGGTTTCTGAAACCAGATCTTGATTGTACTGCTACTGATTGTGACAAACTTCAAATTTTATTTATTTTGTGAAGACACAAATCATTAATAGTTGAGAGCACCTCAGAAGAATTTTTGTTTGTTTTAAAACGGCTACTCACCACTAAAGTGGCACCTGTACTCTTTATTCATTTCCTTAGTATCCATTTTGTGAAACACAACTATCTGCTCATTATAATCAAGCCTGGAAAGCAATCTGTCATTTGTAGAATGATGTCCCCAGAGAGTAAATTTGGTGATGCTATTCAATTGGGCTAGAATCCCCCAGTTTATCTTCTGACCAGTACTGATCACTTTCGTATATTCTTTTGTGCAGTCACTGTTTAGGCCTGAGACCTTGATTCAGATTGAGGTTCACATAGGGCAAATTTAGTGTTACTACCCTGCAGTGCTGGGTAGTATAGAGTCCTGCAAATATTCGAGATTCGATTTGATATCTATACCATATCTCTGCTTCGAGATTGATCCCAAATTAGTCACGAGATTCGATTTTTTCTAATTTCAATTTGTTACATTTCCAACAAAAATTGGATAAAACTGTCATTAGACAATTCTTTCATGTAGGCTCAATTCCTACTTAATTGAGTAATTGACAATGTTTAATTGTTAGGTTAGAAGTGAATTTTGCCCAGAACATTATCCATAGTTTTAGTTTTTGAAGGCTTAACTTGTTACTATTCACGTTCTTAAGAGCGTGAATAGTAACAAGTTAAGCCTTCAAAAACTAAAACTATGGATAATAGCCCTAGCTGTTTCAGCGACGGTGCAACAGAGAATATATATTTATTGGTGTTTAAGGTGTTCACTCAGACTTGTAAGGGTCATCACAGTGTTCCTTAACTCCCGTTTGGTGCAATATGAAATAACTTGTCTTTTAAGATTCGATTCGAGATTCGATTTGATATCGATATCAGAGACACGATTCGATTAGAGATTTGATTCGAAAAATAATTTGTGATTTGCAGATCCCTAGGGTAGTATCACCAAAATTCACCATTTGGGACCTCATTCTGTAAATGACAGATTGCTTATTTCCACGCTTCATAATAATTATTATTGTATTAGTGTTTAGTAGAGTCAGTGGCTCTGTTGTTACAGCATTGGACTCCAGACCAAAAGGTTCACTGTTCAATCCCCACCAGAAGCAACTGCATTGTGTCCTTGGGCAAGACACTCTGTACTATGACATACTGCACATCGATGGTGCACTTGTCTTTAACCAATGCTAACCCTGCTTGTGTGAAGTTAGTATGTTGGTAAGTCTGACAGTTGCTTGCCATTGCTCAGTGGTTTTAACCAGGTACTCCACCCAAAAAACGGCCTGACACAAGATGACCTTCGTTGTGAAAAGTGTCATTAAACTCCAACAAATAAATAAATAGTGTTTAGTAGAGTGGGACAGATAAGATTTCACTAAGTACATGTAGTTATAAAATAGGGTACATATTGTAATCCTTAATTTTAAACTTAAGTACATGCTGCTCAAGCATCTGATTTACTGAATTGCAATGGAGGTTTCATGTTGTTATATTAACCCTTTACCTAACGTAACTTCCATCTATGGCTAGTGCTATTCACAAAAATCGCTATTCTAATTTATCTTTTAATTTTTTGTCTCAATGAGCTTGTTCCAGTGAGGAGTGATAAGCTATGTTTTTGAATTTCAAAAAGAAAAGTATATAGTCATTCAAGAATTTTTTTTGTGAGTTTCGTCTAGTGTTCGGGTTGGGTAAAGGGTTAAATTGATGTAGTACAGAAGTACCAATAGAGAGAGTGTGTATTTATTTGAGAGAGACAAAGAGAGCAGGGATGTGCTCAGACAGCACTGCATATCACTAAAATTGAATGCCGCTGACTTTCTCAGATTTTTCACAATTCACATCTGGCACATAGTTTCAGAGATTACACAACTAAAAAATCTGTACTATTCTTCATCACGTTTATCAACTGTTTCTCACATAGCCAGCCTTTTATGTTGTCAGTTAAAAATAGTCATCTCTGAGTGTTGGCCATGCCCTTTGCATGTGAACAGTACCGATCACTTTCGTATATTCTTTTTCGCAGTCACTGTCAAAAACACAGAACTTTTCTTTATGACAGCAGTGGTCAGTACTGATGATACTTGTACAGTCAATCAGAAAATTGTCACAGAGATCCAGACATATTCAAAGTTTGTAGACTATTTGAACTGTTCAATCAGTTCATTACTTATACCTTGTAAAAGTAACTTATAATACAGTTGCTGTGGACTGGTCATATTCCATGCATGGACAGTAATGTTCACACATACATTTACCAGGTAATAAAAATCATCATCAGCAAAATTTTAATTAATGAAGCACCGGGTTGCACTGGTTGCTCTTGGTTGCTTCATTAATTAAATTTTTTATGATTATTCCCAGTATTATTGTTTGTATCGAATATTGCGTTTGTGAAAATATTGCCCACCCGAGGAAAGTGACCAGTCCATGGCGGCTGTATTGTATCATGCCTTGCTGAAATTGTAGATTTTGTTGGTAGTTAAGGTTTCTAGACTTAGCTGTTGGCGGGTGTAGACATATATATAGCAAAGTTTAGTTCTCTAGACTAATGTTGTTGGTGCCATGTGTGGGAACTGTTCTGGAATCCTGAGACAGAGTGAGAAAGCCGGAGGCCTGGGGAAAAACTTGAGATATTGATGTGTACTTTTTGTATTTTATACAATTGTGGCACAACATTTTTGGAGGAAAAATTTGGAAGTCTATCATCTGAGACACCAGGAAATTGCATTTTTGTGCACTCCTGCAAGAATCACTTGACAGTTCTTAAATAATTTGGATTTTTAGAGTGCTGTTAGACCTTGTGAGTGCAACCAGTACATGTACCATTCTAAAAAACAAACTTCATACTTTTGTACTGTAAATGCCCTTTTATTCATGGTGGTCTAATTTTCATTGTTTTCGTGGTTGATTCAATCCAGGAATTTAAAACCCTCATGAAAATATTTTAAACAAATATTTGTTTCCTTGCCAAAAGACAGGAAATTCGGCAGACTCGAGGCTAAATAGCTGCCCTCATGTACTGTAGTGTCATGACATGAAACCATACAATAGTAACTTCTGTTTCAAGTTTCATATGATGATAGCATGAGACGTAACATGATCATCATTATTCCGTAGAAAATTAGCCAAATTTTCCTGTTTTGGTACAATGTGTGATCATTCATTTTATGCAATGGAACTAACTCCAAAGAGCCTGAATTAACCCTTTACCCAATGTAACGGCCAAAACCGGCCAGCACTATTCTCAAAAATCGCCAATTAATTTTCATTTTTTGTCTCAAAAATATAAGTTATGACCCCTCTTTGGAATGAGCTTGTCGTGCTTGTTCCAATGAGGGGTCATAACCTATGTTTTTGAGACAAAAAATGAAAAAAATTAGTTATTCAGGAATTTTGTTTGCAAGTGTCATCTGCTTTTCATGTTAGGTAAAGGGTTAAGTATGAAAAGCATAACTCAGAATAAAACTGAATGATCATAATTATATTCATAACCCTTTACCTAACACGAAAGGCAGACAACACTTGCAAACAAAATTCTTGAGTAACTAATTTTTAGCTCAACTTTGACGAAGTCAAATTTGAGCTATTGTCATGGCCTGTCGTCCGTCGTCCGTCTGTCCGTCTGGCCGTCTGTCCGTCTGTCCGTACGTCAACAATTGGCTATGGCTCGGGCTAGAGGTCGTATTTATGAACCGATCTTTACAAAACTTCTTGTGTACCTTTGTTATGACCCTGGGACGGGAACGAGTGTTTTTAGGTGTGGTCCGAAATTCAAGATGGCTGCCAGTGGCCATTTTGTACCGATGATGCAAAAATCAGTTTTTTGTACAGAACTTCTGTATGAAAGTTCTGATTTGAATAAAGTTTTGTATAAATGTTTAGTACCATGGGATACATCACATATAATACGGGTTTTTTTCTCGTGCGTAAATTATGCAAATTAGACTGACTTTGATTTATTTAGTGTTACTTTCAGAGCTGTAAGTGCCAAGCTGCTATGGCTCGGGCTAGAGGCCGTATTCATGAACCGATCTTTACGAAACTTCTTGGGTACCTTTGTTATGACCGTGGGACAAGAACAAGTGTTTTTGGGTGCGGTCCGAAATTCAAGATGGCTGCCAGCCGCCATTTTGTACCAACGATGCAGAAATCTGTTTTTTGTACAGAACTTCCATATGAAAGCTCTGATTTGAATAATTTTTTGTATGAATGTTTAGTACCATGGGATACATCACATATGATACGGGTTTTTTTCTTGTACGTAAATTGTGCAAATTAGACTAATTTTGATGTTTTTTGGGGTTACTTTCAGCACTGTAAGTGCAAATGCCAATACGGCTCGGGCTAGAGGCCGTATTTATGAACCGATCTTTACGAAACTTCTTGGGTACCTTTGGTATCACCGTGGGACGAGAACGAGTGTTTTTGGGTCCAGTCCGAAATTCAAGATGGCCGATGGCAGCCATTTTGTACAAAATTAGGTGCAATCAGATTTTTGCACAGAACTTCCATATGAAAGCCCTGATTTGAATAATTATTTTGTGTGAATGTTTAGTACCATGGGATGCATCACATATAATACGGGTTTTTTTCTCGTGCAGAAATTATGCAAATTAGATGAACTTTGATTTTTTCAGTGTGACTAACACACAGTAAGTACACATGTCAATACGGCTCAGACTAGAGTCTGTATTTATGAACTGATCTTCACGAAATGTCTTGGGTACCTTTGTTATCACCTTGGGACGAGAACGAGTGTTTCTGGGTGCGGTCTAAAATTCAAGATGGCTGCCAGCGGCCATTTTGTACCGAAATTAGGTCTAATCAGTTTTTTGTACACATCTTCTATACAGCTCAGACTAGAGGCCATATTTGTGAACCAATCTTTACGAAACTTCTTGGGTACCTTTGTTATCACCGTGGGATGAGAGCGAGTGTTTTTGGGTGTGGTCCGAAATTCAAGATGGCCACCAGCAGCCATTTTGTACCAAAATTAGTGCAATCAGTCTTTTGTATAGAACTTCTGTATGAAAGTTCTGATTTGAATAAATTTTTGTATGAATGTTTAGTAACATGGAATACATCACATATTGTAAGGGGTTTTTTTTCGTGCCGAAATTATGCAAATTAGATGAACTTTGATTTATTCAGTGCTACTTACACAATGTAAGCACACATGTCAATACGGCTCAGGGTAGAGGCTGTATTTATGAACCGATCTTCACAAAACTTCTTGGGTACCTTTGTTATCTCCTTGGGATGAGAATGAGTGTTTCTGGGTACGGTCCAAAATTCAAGATGGCTGCCAGTGGCCATTTTGTACCGAAATTAGGGACAGGAACGAGTGTGTTTTGGGGTGCCTTTGTTATCACTGTGCTATGAGAACAAATATTTTGGGGTTCAGTCAGACCCACTCTGGGACTCCAAGATTTCTTTTCTAGTTCAGCATCTGACTGTCACCCACCTTTACAATACTTTACCTATACATTTGTTACAGGCAACGGTCAGTATTCATGTACAGACCGTTACAATACTTTATATGTACCTTTGTTATCAGGTCATTACCTAGATGTTTGTCATTGCTGTGTCACATACTATACATGTACATGTCTTTGTCTTGACAAGTTGAGCTACAGTGTCATTGACACTTTCATTTTCTTTTTTGTGTCAAAAATATAGCTTATGACCCCTCATTGGAATGAGCACGGGGGGGGCATAAGCTATATTTTTGTTGACAAACAAATAAAAAAAGTAATGAAAATTGAAGGACGATTTTGTGAATAGTTTTGGGTAACGGCTTAAAGAAACAACAATAACAAAATTAATCACCATTGCAACTTTGAATGAACAAACGAATAAACAGTATTGTTATCTGGTCTATATCTCACAAAGTCCTGTCTTATTGAAGCCAAAAATTATCACATCATTCCTGGTTGACACATACTTATGCACAGACATGATCCATCTAGCATAAACAGGCTTTAGCATCAGTATATGCATATCAACAGTGGTTTGCTTTCCAGAAAACTCCTCCCCAGTAATGTCCTCTGTATCATCACCCCCTGGTGGGGCTAGGCTTTCCCCGATGTGGGGGCTATGATCCCCAACAGGGGGCTAGATATTTGTTTTAATTTTGAAAAAGTCGCAATTTCCGTGATTCTAAGAGGCTTTGAGAGAGTCAAAATGAAACGCAAAAAAAAAAAAAAAATGTGGCTTGTGGAACTAGGGTATGAAAACGAGTGCCATGACGATTTTGCTTTTTGATACCCTAGTTCCACAATGGGAATGGCGGGAGGGACTGGTAGCTAGACTGTCAAAGCCAAACAGACCTCCTTTCTGTTTTTCTTCATGGTTTATGATTTGAGCATGATCTGTTAATGTGAAGCTTCTATTTGAAAGATCTTCAAGTTGTCAGTGTCAATTTTGCACATGACCCGTTGGTAGGGAAAATGAAAAAAATGTTGATCTTGTTAAGATAGATGTGGGATAAGTTCCCCAAAATTACAATTTCCTGCCACAATGATACAACAGATTAATTGAAAAAGGATAACCTGTAAATTAATGTAATGTAGTTTCTGTTTTGTTAAGAAGTCTGAATAAAAAATTTTAGAATCATTTTTTAAAAAATTTCTTTGAAGTTTCACTATCAGCACACAATTAATGATTATGATATTTATACACTAATCATGACGTGGGCACTGTGCACATGATGTAAAGTAACAATTCAGAATTTTCTACCCAGTTTTGATTTTCAGCATAGAATATACATGTCGAGGACTGTAGAAATGACCTTCTTGCATGAATTTCAGCGTAGGGTATACATGTGGGGACTTCAGAAATGCCTTCGTCCCTCCATATTTTCATCTGTCCATCCAACTGTGCATCTAGACTCATTTCTCCAACACTCTTATGGATACTATTTTGAAACTTCAGGGCATGCTTTTCAATCATTCTGTCATGATGGACTAGTAAGCATCATTCTGAAAAAACTCTCCAAGTGTTATTAACCTTAATGTGCATAAAAAAAAATGTTTTTTGGTGAAAAAAGGGTATTAATGTGGTTGAATCATCATCTCTCACACCTTTAAGTTTAGAGATGTGAAACCTTGCAGAATTATTGCCAACAGATTCCAGAGTTGCAACATATATGATGGGATTCTTCAATTTTTATGAAGTTATTTCCCTTGATTGACAAAGAAAATTTAGCATTTTTATGGATTGGAGTGCACTTGTGGTGAAATCAACCCCTCCAACACCTTTCAGTGAAGAGAACTGAATCCTGACAGAATTAATGCAAACAGATTATTGGTGTGCAACAGGCAACAGGCTGATAGATAATAAGGTTTTTCAATTTTTTTTTTTGAATTATTGCTTCTAATTTACACTTTGTCGTCGAACAAAAATAACAAAAAAATTACACTGTCCGAGTCCAAAGTGAAACAAAAATGACTGAATATAATTTTTATGCATTGATTCATTACATCAAAATCACAATCAGTGATTTTATGTTTTAGTTTGTACATTTGTTCTGATACAGTCAATATCTGTGTTTTACAGCAAGGCTCTCATTTGATGTTTGAGATTGATCTCTATATAACTGGATTGTTGGAATGTCGACAAGAAATGTTGCAAATCAGTCTGCCTCCTCTAAGATGGTGCCAGTTCAATCAACACAACTCCTCCCATTGATGACGTGAAACCTGTTACGCTGTGACTTCAGTCACAGCATAACAGCTTTCACTTCATCAAATGTCAAGGAGTTTAACTAGCTTGAAAACTAGTAACCCAGTATCAACTTTGCAATCTTCGCACTTGTTATTTGTCAATAATAAGGCTCCACAAGGTAGATCTTCTGTTTTTCAGCCCATTTTTTTGTAAAATTGTATGTGGGTGGGCAGTTTTTTATTTTATTTTTGTAATTATTTCTTTGCCACGTAATCGGGAGTTGATCTTCTGTTTCTCAGCCCATTTTTTTGTAAAATTGTATGTAGGTGGGCAGTTTTTTATTTTATTTTTGTAATTATTTCTTTGCCATCAAAAGTTTATGTTCTTGGTTTGTTTTATGTTTTAGGCCTCATAATCTAGAGAACAGCATGGGTGATGGTGTATTTCATCTTTTGAGTGCAAGAAGGCTTTGCAATGTTTAGCTTTGCAAAGCCTTGTTGCACTCAAGGGATAATTTTATTAATTCGGGTAAAATATCCGACATAAACCATTTTATTTTTATTTTTTTAAGTTTGCATTGGTTATAAAAAGAGAGCATGCAACAGCCAAAAGGACTATGCAGGAGGGCCTGAGAAACAGATTTTTAACTTTTTTAGGCCTAACTAAAAATTTCTTGTAAATATTCAGTTTGCATTGTCACGAAAATGGGCACATTGCCAACAAATTCATTTTTAGCTCAACTTGACAAAGTTAAGCTGAGCTATTGCTGTCACTTCTCGTCGATGGCGTATGTTTGTATGTACGTCCACAGTTTCCTTTGACCGGATTGCTTTGAAACCTGATATTCTTGTTTGGGCTGACCTCTAGATGGGAGCTATCGATTTTCTTCCGTTTCCGTCAAAATATGTTGCCACTGGTAATGACCTTTGAACTCAAGTTTAATCAGCCGTCAATATATTCTTTTGTCATACCTTACAGGGCACATTTATGATTGGGTCGCTTTGAAACTTGGTATGCTTGTTTGGGGTGACCTCTAGATAGGAGCTGTCGATTTTCTTCCATTTCCATCAAAAAATGTTGCCATTGGCAACGACCATTGTTAGCTCAACTTGACATCAAGTATAAGCTATTGGGATGGGTTGTGATCGGTCGACCATCCATATGTTCATCTGTCCATCCACAATTCTTTTAGCACATCCTACAGGTCACAGCTCTCACCTGATCAGTTCTAAATTTCACATGTGGCTTTGGCACAATGTTCAGATGGGAGATATCAATTTTTTTCGAATTTCATTGAAAAACATGGCCATCAGTGGCAATCTTGGATTTGGATTAAATTGTCCAACAATTCCTTTAGCATACCCTACAGGTCACCGCTTTCATCCATAGCTTTGGGGCAATGTATAGATGGGAGCTATCGATTTTTTCCGAAATTTCATTAAAAAACATGACCGCCAGTGTCCATCTTAGGTTTGGCATATAAATTGTCAACAATTCCATTAGCACACCCTACAGGCCGCATCTCTCACCCAATCTTTTTCAAATTTCATATGTAGTTTTGGTGTGATGTCTAGGTGGGAGCTATCAAATTTTCTGCATTCCGTTGAAAAAGATAGCCATCTTGGATTTGACATATAAATTGTCAACAATCCCATTAGTACACCCAACAGGCCCCATCCCTCACCCTATTCATATGTAGCTTTGGTGTGATGTCTAGATGGAAGTTATCAAATATTTCTGAATTTTGTTGAAAAACATGTCCGCCAGCCACCATCTTGGATTCGGATATAAATTTTCAACAATTTCATACCCTACAGGTCGCATCTCTCACCTGATCTTTTTTGAATTTCTTATATAGCTTTGGTGTGATGTCTAAATGGGAGCTATTGAATTTTGTTGAATTTTGTTGAAAAACATGGCTGCCAGCAGCCATCTTGGATTTGGATTTAAATTCCTATAGCACACCCTACGGGCCGTGGCTCTCACCTGATCAGTCCCAGATTTCATATGTGGCTTTGGGCCAATATCTAGATGGGAGCTATTGATTTTTTCGAATTTCATTGAAAAAAATGGCCGCCAGTGGCCATCTTGGATTTGAATATAAATTGTCCACCAATTCCTTTAGCACACCCCCTACAGGTCGCAGCTCTCACCCGATCAGCCTCAAATTTCATATGTAGCTTTGAGGCAATGTCTAGATGGGAGCTATCAAATGTTTCTGAATTTTGTTGAAAAACATGACCAGCAGTGGCCATCTTGGATTTGGCATATAACTTGTCAACAATTCTATTAGCAGACCCTACAGGCTGCATCTCTCAGGCCACATCTCTCACCCAATCTTTTTCAAATTTCATTTGTAGTTTTGGTGTGATGTCTAGGTGGGAGCTATCAAATTTTCTGCATTCCGTTGAAAAAGATAGCCGCCACCAGCCATCTTGGATTTGACATATAAATTGTCAACAATTCCATTAGTACACCCAATAGGCCCCATCCCTCACCCGATTTTTTTTTCAGATTTCATTTGTAGCTTTGGTGTAATGTCTTTTCTGTAGAAACTTGAGTGAGTGACATTGCATTACTGCATCTTTCTATTTAGTTCAGTCTTCTTGGACAAGTTAAGCTGCAGTGTCATTGACACTTTCATTCACTTACATCAAAGTATATTCTTTAAAACATGTTTGGCAATTGCGGGGTGTCGTGAAATTGATTGAAGATTTTTTTTGTTCAGCACAGATAATTTATAGCCAACCCTCCATCCCCCAAGATGGCAGCTGTATGTGACCAATGAGTGTTCCAGCAATCCAGTTGTTCAGATCGAGATCAGTGATCACACTATCAAAATAACAAACTGAAATTTACAAACTGTTAACTCCATGCATGCTGCTTGCAGATATTCCTGCTAAGGACAGGAAATCTCTTGACACTAAAATAAGTAAAATTTGAGCGCATTCAACAATTACATTAAGTAGTGGTAGAAATATTACTATCTGAGCATTACCATGCAAGTGTTTTCCTCCCCAGATAGTAATCGGGGAAGCCAATATTTTATCCCAACTCAATTCACCTGCTCCAAAGTTGCAAACTCTTTTCTTCCCTTGAATTATCAATACAGTGGAATCCTGATAATTGAAAAGCCACTTTGCCAATAAAAATTATTCAATTAACAGGAGTATTCAATTAACAGGGATTGTGTCACTTTCCTGTATTCTAGAGATAAAATTAGCATTTATTCTATTATATCTTGTTTGACAGAGCTCCATGAGCTCTGTCAAACAAGATATAATAGATTAAATGCCTACATTGGATGTACTTAGGCCAAATAGGCCTATAATCAAAAGAAAACAGGAGAGTCAGGGTAATTTTTCGACAGGTTACAAGATTTTTTATTCAATTAACAGGAGTTTACTCTACAACCTATATTCAATTAACAGGTCAAATTTGTACTGGAGGTATGGTAAAAGATTTCGTGTTGGGAAATTATATTCAATTAATAGGGTTATCCAGTTAAGAGATATCCAATAAAGTGGGCTCCACTGTACTGTACATTTCAGCTTGGTCAGAACACAATGTTATATAACATTTATCTTCCTTGGAAGACGACAGGTAGAGAGCCAACCTGGCTATGTCCTCTCCCAGCAGTATGTTTTGTATGCCTTTTTTCTTACATTATAGTAGCTTGCTCTCCGTAAAATGTGCATACTGCTAAATAAATCTAATCTTTGAAATCTATTTTCTCCTGCAAATTGTATAGACTTTTTGACTAGGCCTGAAAATAAGCAGTCTTACATTTGCAGAATGAGGTCCCCAGAGGGGGAATTTGATGATGCTATCCCATACAGTGGGCCAATTTATCCTCTGGGTACCTCTTTCTGTTTAGTTTTGATTCAGATTGAGGTTCACAGAGGGTAAATTTAGTCATGCTACCCTGCTGTGCAGGGTAGCATCGGTAAATTCACCCTCTGGGGACCTCATTTTACAGATGACAGTCTGCTTATTTTCTGGCTTGTTTTTGACCAGTGATTTCTTCAGTCAAATTTTCATGAATTTTTCATCATATCTTGTCATGGTTGTTTTACAGCAGCCATGACTAGATTCGTGAAAAGTCTTTTTAAAATACTCAGTTGGTTTACCCTTTACCTAATGTAACTGTTACAATCGGGTAGTGCTATTCACAAAAATCACCGTTCAATTTTCATTATTTTAAAAAATTTTTGTCTTAAAAACATAGCTCATTGAGCTCGTTCCAGTGTTGGTTCATAAGCAGTGCTTTTGACCCCCAAAAATACAAATTTAGTTATTCAAGAATTTTGTTTTCCAAGTGTCGTCTGTCTTTCATGTTTGGTAAAGGGTTAAGAATTAATTATCAATCAATTTCATACCTCACAGTGCTTGCATCACATCCACTTTGTTTGGGTTTACCGACACTTGCAACAACCAGAGTTACATCATATTGGAATCACATCCAGTGTGTTAGGGCCTTTGTAATATAGAATTAATTGCAAGTTGTAATTTCTGACGTGTATATTTTCATTGAGGGTATCATTTGACTAAAATAGTAACTTATCACACTCCTCTTGCAGTTACACATCAAGCTGTAATAACTTGTCACAATCCTCCTCCTGCGGTTACCCATCAGACTGTAGTACAGTGAATCAGGACTCTTCAAAGGAGGATTGCAGTCATTTGTGCACTTTATTCTCATCTACATGTTTTTGTCCCTGTATCCCGATAAAAGTTCTGTCTTTTGATTGGTCAGAATGCCTTGGACAAATAGCCAAGGCAAAGGGTGTGCCCAAGGTATATGAGAGCGTGCAACAGCCAGGGTATAAGCGCACGCAAAACATCGGGGATATTTGGTTTCAATGAAAGCTTTTCGCTTCCGCTTGCCCAATTATAAAACTCGAACCAAAAAAAACGAAAATAGTCACAAATATCATCCGACAATACAATCATAAAAATAAAATAAGAGCAAATAATTCGTCCCCTGAGTACCAATGTTTTCTATGTGCCAGTAGGCGCATAGAACACATTGGAACTCAGGGGGCGATATGTCAACAAAAGACTGTTTACTTGTTTCCTTAGTGACCCAAGGGATATAACTCTATTTGTTGTCTTCTGCGATTATAAAAACAAAATAATTATTACGAATTTGGTCCCAATGATTGTGGAGCTGAGAAATGCATCCACAAATTTATTTCCACTATGTTTGTATTGTGTTTCAAACGGGACAAAAACGTTATATCCGCCAACATGTATGGTATATGGAGATTTAATACCTGGACGTCTCCTTTAATCACCTCACCCACCTGTGGCTCGGTGTTTAAAAACCGACATCCAGGTATTAAATCTTCATATACCATACATGTCGGCGGAGATAACTTATATTATAAGCAAGTGCTTTGCCATTCACACTGAGACAGTATCCTCAGTTTGCTCCATGATAGCATAAGTGAAGAAACAAACTATAAGGTGTAGCTGCAGTAAATATTTGAATTAGAGTTATCCGCCTTGAAATGTTGCATTCGGAAATGATGCAATCTCTAAAAATAAGCAGCCTTAGGAAAATATATTGTTTCAATAAACATTTGAAACATTCTAATGACATCTTGCATTATTGTTGAATATTCCAGATGAATAAAGTGGGTGATTTGATGACTTTTGGACCTAAAAAATACAATTGACTTTTGATGAGGTTTTGTTGGGAATTCCCTGAAAAATAGGTGCATGTGACCGATACTTCTCTTCCGATCAAGTTTTCTCTCTTGTTTGTTGCATGACCCCCTGTTTTCAGGTCAGAAAAAGTTGTCTGAAGAGCTACACTTGACAAAGATATTTGAATGCCAAAATTAAAGTGATGCGATCACAATTTTTTTTGCTTGAACATTATAATGGTCGACTATGGGAAAATATTTACTGCTGTGATACCATAAGATGCATTCTGTGAATGCCAGTACATGTATTATGCAATAATGATTTTGAGTTACTTCCCCTGCATCATATATCACAAACAGTGGCAGCATCCTTGTTTCTTGGGAACGACCAGAGCCAAACATCAATTAAATACTCATTGTATTGAGTGCAACATGTCTGTGACTTGAGGCTAGGAACAGGTGATGTAGGAAATAGTAAGGTGTGGTATGGAGGCCAGCAGTATCTTGACCAATTTTACAAATATATTTTAGCTCACCTGACTGCAAGTCAGTGAGAGATATTGCCATCACTTGGCATCTGCCATCCATCGTCCGTTAACTTTTGGAAACTTTTCTTCTTCACAACCACTGGGCCAAATTCAGACATATATTGCACAGACCATTTATGGAGTATATCCTTTCTGTTTTGTTCAAATGAAGCAGCTGCCATTTTCGGGCTCTGGTTAATGCCCCAAAAGCTTAAAAATCTTTAAAAAATCTTCTCATGAACCACCCAAGAGAATGCCTTGATATTTGGTATGGAACATCCTTTGGTGTTGAAGATTAAAGTTTGTTCAAAGGTTGTTAGTAGGCCAAAATTTGGGCTCTCTGTGGGAGCATATCCATTTTGTGCTCTGCCCAAAATTTGTATTTCAAGCACCGGTGGGCAAATTTGAACCAAATGTGGCATGTAGTATAAGTGGGTCCTAAGTAATTGATTGGCAACCCCAAAATATTTTTCATAGCCCTGTGGCAACACAAGAGGCTTAAAATAGAAAAAAATTCAAAAGCCCATATTTCCCAAACCACACAGAACAGAGAACTGTTATTTGGAATGAAGCATCTTTAGGCCAAGTAGAATGGAATGGTAAAATAAAATTGCCATCGATTGTGTTAAGGTGATCTGTCGGGGTGGGGGTGGGGGAGGGGGGGGGGGGCATTGAGAAAATGCTGAGTCAGCATATTTGCAGTAAATTATCCTGAAGTAACAGCTGTTATATTTATTCACACTAGCGAACAATTTAGGACTTTGTAAATAATCATATTATTATATCCCAGACTTGAAAAGTCATAGGGGTATCTGGTTGAGTTCTCCATCCATCTGTCCATCCATACCAACATTTTCCCTTGTACCTCGGCCACTGCTACTCCGATTTGAATGGTATTTGATGTTGTGATAGATCAGCATGGGCAAATAACCCCTGTGTAGTGTGAGTTTCATCGACACATTTTTTCCAGAGTTATGACCCTTGTTCACTCTTTTGACTTAGAAAATATTTTGCGGTCGTGGGGCATTAGCAGTGCTTTGCGATGCAGGTCACTTGTAGAAGTGGAGTTAGCTGTCAAACATGGCATATAATCTATTATTTTAATCAAAAATGTCCATTTCTGATTCCTTGATCAAACCCTGATTCCTGTATGAATATCTTTAATTTAACCTTCTCAAGACTTCAATGTGGGTTCCAAAGATTTTATTTTGTGTAATGTGAGAATAATGATAACCCTTTCCATACTCACATTACTGCTCTAAACATCATTCAGATAAGTGGCAGAGCCAAAAATGTCCATTTCTGATTCCTTGATCAAACCCTTTCAATGCTGTACACATATATGTTTTTAGCTCACCTGGCCTAAAAGGCCATGTGAGCTTTTCACATCACTTGGCGTCCGTCGCCTGGTGTCCGCAAACTTTTCACATTTTCATTTTCTTCTCTGTAACTGCTGAGCCGCTGTGAACCAAACTTCGCAGGAATGATCTATGGGAGGTCCTCTACAAACAATCCTCATTTTGTTCCCGTCAGATGAAAAACATCGCTTCCAGGGGCATACTTTGATTCTGGTTGGTGGATTTTCAAAAATCTTCTCTGAAACCGCTTGGCCAAATGTTTTGAAACTTCATATAAATGATGACTGGGACCCCCCTCTACCAACGATCCTCATTTAATGTTGATCAGGTTATAAACATAGCCACAATTGTGGCTTATAATTACTATAGAAACCCAATGGGAAATCACATTTTCATCTTCTTTTCTGGAACTACCAAGCCGACGTGAACCAAACCTGGCAGGTGTGTCCTTCGGCAAGACACTTCACCCCCATTGCCCACGTGGGGGCACGGTGATGCTGTGTACTAAGGCGTACTGCACGTCGATGGTGCACCTGTCTTCAACCAATGCTAACCCTGCTTGTGTGGAGTTGGTATGTTGGGGAGCTGGCAGTTGCTCGCCATTGCTCGGTGGTTCTCTCTGGCTTCTTCCACCCATAAACTGTCACGGTCATGGTTAGTCATTGTGCAGAAATATGTGACCTTAAACACCAATAAATAAATAACCTGGCAGGTATGGTCTATGGGAGGTCCTCTACAAACAATCCTCATTTTGTTCCCATGGGTTGAAAAACATGGCTGCCAGAGGCATTCTTTGATTCTGGTTGGTGTATTTTCAAAAATCTCCTCTGAAACTGCCAGGCCAAATGTTTTGAAACTTTGCACGGTTGGTGACTGGGATACCCTCTACCAACGATCCTCATTTAATGTTGATCGATTTGCAAACATGGCTGCAATTGCAGCTTATAGTTACTATAGAAACCCTATGGGAAATCACATTTTCATCTGAGCTGACGTGAACCAAACCTGGCAGGGATAGTCAATGGCAGGTCTCTACAAACGCTCATTTTGTTACCTTGCATTGAAAAGCATGGCTGCCAGATGCATTTTTTTATTCTGATTGGTGGATTTTCAAAAATCTTCTCCTCTGAAACCACAGGGCCAAATGTTTTGAAGCTTTGCATGGTTGATGACTGGGACACCCTCTACCAATCATCCTCATTTAATGTTGCTCATGTTGCAATCATGGCCGCAATTGCAGCTTATAGTTACTATAGAAACCCTATGGGAAATCACATTTTCATCATCTTCTCTGGAAGTACGGAGCCAACGTGAATCAAACTTCGCAGGAATGGTCTATAGGAGACCCTCTACAAACAGTCCTCTTTTTGTTCCTGTTGATTGGAAAATATGGCCACCAGAGACATTCTCTGATTCTGATTGATGGATTTTGAAAAAATCTTCCCCTCTGAAACCACAAGGCCAAATGTTTTGAAACTTCACACGGTCAATAACTGGGACCCCCCTCTACCAATAATCCTCATTTAATGCTGATTGGGTTGCAAACATGTCCACAGTTACAGCTTATAGTTACCATAGAAACCCTATGGGAAATCACATTTTCTTCTTCTCTGGAACTACTGAGCCGATGTGAACCAAAACTTGACAGGAATGGTTCATGAGAGGATGGAAAAATGTGGTTGTCAGAGGCTATATTCTAATGCTTAACCCAGTGCCTCTCCTGTCTGCACGAAGATCGGTACTGTCAGCAAAATACTTATTTTTGAGAATCTGGTAAGGGTTGGTTCCAGTTTTCTCCACTGAGAACAGGGGAAAAAAAACCCAAACCAGTCAATTATGATATTTAAGATATGACAAATTATTTGAATAAAATGTTGTGTTTCCTGTAACCATTTACCTATCCAAAGCTATTTGAAAGGAAATACTGTCTGCAAAAATTGTAATTTTTAAAATATTTAACCTTCTTGTACTGATTTTTTTTACTGAAACAGAATTCATAAATGTGTGGATTTTCAAGAAATCTTCTTTGAAACTACAAGGCCAAATGTTTTGAAACTTAATGTGACTGATGACTGGAACACCCTCTACCAATGATCCTCATTTAATCTTCATCGGGATGCAAATATGGATGCAATTGCAGCCTATTATTTCTATAGAAACCCTATAGGAAATCCCATTTTGATCTTTTCTGGAACTACTAAGCCAATGTGAACCACACTTGGCAGGCATGGTCTATGAGAGGCTCTATACAACTGTTACTCATTTTATTCCTGTTGTATGAAAAACGGGGCTGCCAGAAGCATTTTTTGATTTTGAATGGTCAATTTTGAAAACTCTTCACCTCTGAAACTACAAAGTCAAATGTTTTGAAATTTCACATGATTGTGGACTGGGACACCTACCAATGATCTTCATGTAATGTTGCAAACATGGTCACAATTGCAGCTCATGGTTACTATGGAAAGCCTATGGGAAATCACATTTTTATATGTAGTTCTGCTAGGTGAGCGATTACAGGCTCTTTAGAGTCTCTAGTTTCTTGGAAACATTTATCTGATTCCTGTATGAATATCTTTAATTTAACCCTCTCAAGACTTCAATGTGGGTTTCAAAGATTTTATTTCATGTGATGTGAAAATAATAACCCTTTCCATACTCGCATTACTGCTCTAAACATCATTCAAATAAGTGGCAGTGCCAAAAATGTCCATTGAAAAGGGGCCTTGCAACTCAAATGCTGTCATCATAAACCTTTATTTGCCCCCTGATGCAAAGTAGTTCTGTAGAAATGACCTTCATCTTTCCATGTGTCCAGACTCATTTACACAACACACACAATGTCAAAATTTATTTTAATTATCCTTTTTTCAAATTTTTCAAAAAGTTTAAAAAATAGCATATCCTGTGACTCCTGATTGGAATGAGTTTCGTTCCAATGAAGGGTGACTTGATATGGTTTTGTTGATAGTGTCTGAATTTTTTTTTCAATGACCCTGACCCGCCAAACAATTTTTAAGTCGAAAGAGTGAAAAATGGCTATAACTTGGGAAAAAATGTGTAGAAGAAATGCACGCTGCACAGGTATCATCCCCACTTGATGCTCTATCACAACACCAAATATCATTCAAATCGGATTAGCAGTGGCCAAGATACAAGGGAAAATGTTGGTACAGATGGACGGAGGTCTCCACTAGATACCCCTTTGACTTTTCAAGTTCAGGGCATAATAAACGAGGTTACACTTTAGGTCATTGCCTAAATTTGCATATGTCTGCACCTGAGATAGATACCCCATGAAAAAGACGTAATAAGTTTCCAACCTCGCTGGAGGTATTCATGGATTTGAACAACCTGTCAGCTTGCAGTGACACAAAGCCACATAGTTTTGGTCACCTATATAGTGATCGACGATGTCTTATCGACCATGTCTTCATTCACCAGAAGCAAGTGCAGGCTTTATTCTTCCAATCCCTTCATCCAACACAGTCTTCATGAATCAAGATTATTTAAATTTATTCATTGGTGTTTAAGGTCACATATATCTGCATAATAGCTAATGGTTACTGCAACATGGAGATAAATCTAAGTGCATTCAAATGTTTATACCCTTGTTGCACATTTCAGGGGACTTCCACCCCAAGCATTGGTGACTGGGTCTTGTTTTACCAGCAAAACAGAGCTTGTCTGCCACAGTAAACAAGCACTGCTTTACTTCCTGGGGTTTCCACAGGGATGTAGTGATTGACACAAGAGAAGAAGTACTTGGACTGAGTATTAAAAATATAATAAAGTTATTTGCTCGCCTTCCAAATGTTTCAACAAAATTTTACATTAAAATCATTTTCAAAATCCCAAAGATTAAATTTGGTACACAGGTGAATGAACCATCAAAAACTGCAAACAACACTTATAAAACAAGAAATATTTATTTTTTTAATTACAAACATATACATGCAAATCAGTTATTTAATACAGCCTAGCTAATGACATTGAACAAATACAAAAACTGACCAGTGCTTGTACAAATCAGACCAAGTGATAACATTGTAAACAGCAATGCCATTGCAAAATATAAATTTTCAATGAACATATTTATACTCAATGAACAGACAATTCACACATTTTTCTGATGTTCTCTATAATTTTCAATGAACATATTTATACTCAATGAAAAGACAATAAGCATTTTTCTGATGCTCTCAAATCAGAAACATATTAACCCTTAAGACCACTTACAGCCACAAACTCGACTTCATAGTGCTTGGAAAAAGTCGTCCCTAGTGTATTCTTCCTGAGAACTCTACTTGTAGGATGCACTTTTCTCCCACCACTAAGGTACTGAGACATATATAAAGTCATAAGACAGCTGGGTGAGATATGCCTGTCTCAACCCACCCATGTGACAGCCATCTCTCCCCACCCATGTGACCAACCTACATTGGCTTATTAGCATATTTAATGAGTGCAGGACTATTCAATCATCGCACGTTCTTCTGTAAACAAACAACATGGTGTCACATTTCGGAAATATTTGCAGACGAATGTTTGTCACAGAAAATAAAAATAAAAACACAGACTGCTTGACTCTTTTATATGAATTTTTGGATGAACGCCATTATGAATGGAGCTAGTTGCACGAAATTCCCACCATAAAGTTATGTGAATACATTGCAGAATTCATAATATGTCGTCATCGGAATGTGTGAATGTTCATTTCGCTACAAATTCTTAACCGGTCTTGCCGACGTTGGGATTTTTGTGGTATACACCTGTGGTACATACAGAACTTTTGTGCACTTTCTGATAAGCAAATCAGTTTTTTTCAGAAATGGACAACAATATGTTCGATATAGCTGCACTTGCCCTTGAATTACTTTTGATGACGGCAGGGTGTTTTGGTGGGGGAGAAAAATTATCTCTGATGGGGCGGGTGTGAGATGGGGAAATCTCACCCTCAGGACAAGATATTTGGTCCAGACACTCGGCACTCGGTAAGCCTCGTGTCTGGCTCAAATATCTTGCCCTTGGTGAGATTTCCCCATTTCACACCCTCACCCACCAAGGATTATAATAATCTTGACAGTGCTTTTACATCATTGGTGGCTGCCTCTATAGGCTACCAACAATAATGTAGTAACACTGTTAAGTCAGTTGCAGTGGTGTTCATCTACAGTAGTTATTAACGTAAAATTAATCTGAGATCTTAAGGGTTAAATACATTTTTAGGCAAGAGGTCATGGGTCATGTCATAACAATGTAAAATTTTGTTAATCAAGTTGGATACACTGAATTCATCCTCACATTATTATTTGTTCAAGGATGTTTAAACATTTTTGAGTTACCCTTTCAAGCCACTTGTGTGGATTGGCCTCATTTAAACAAATTTGTTTTTCAAATCTGCTGAATAGCATGGGTGGTGGTGTATTTCATCCCTTGAGAGCAAGAAGGCTTTGCAATGCTAAAGTCTTCTTGCACTCAAGAGACAAAAGAACCATGCGGGAGGGAATGAGAAACAGATTTTTAACTTTTGAAATAGTAAATGAGGGAAGTAAACTAGGTTATCTAACCCCCACCCACCCAATGCAACTCCCCCCCCCCCCCCTCCCTCACACACACACACTTCACTTCAAATCAATATTGTGTGACAAGATGTCACTGAACGCTTTGAATTTACTACATGTAATTTCTTCATCAAAGAGTGGATAGAGGCAGTTTCTGGTTTTGGAAGAAAGAGTTCTCTGTCATAGGTACATTTTTCCTTTCGAGAGAAAATGATGATGCATGTTAAACATTTTCTCAACCTCTCTCCACTATGGCTGCTGAAGAGGTATGTACTACAGTCACCACCAATACATTTTTTTTAATAACATAATTGCACTAAATATGAAAAGGAAACTAACTTTTGGAATAGGTAATAGGGGAATAAAATTCCAGGGGGAGGGGTAGATAAACTAGGTTATCTCCCCCACCCCTTTGTTATACAAATCAATGTTGTATTACAAGATGTCATCTAACTCTTTGAATCTACATGTAATTTCTGTATCAATGAGTTGATAGAGGCATTTTGTGCTTTTAAATGAGTTATATGACACAGGTACATTTTTTCCTTTGAAAAAAATTATGATGCATGAAAAAAATTTTCTCGAATTCTACTCTAGCTGCTGAAATCACCACCGATACATTTTTTTAATCACATGATGGCAACGAATGAGAAAGAAAAAGGAAACAAAGTTTCAAGTAAGTATTTATTTATTTATTTATTTGGTGTTTAAGGTCACATATTTTGCACAATGGCTAATCATGATCACAACATGAGTATCAACTCATGACCAGGGGTGAGTGTTAATAAGCCTGTTGCCCATTTTAGAGACGGTTTGCACCTCCCAAGCATTGGTGACTGGGTCCTATTTTATCAGTAAAACAGAGCCTGTCTACTGCAGTGAACAGGCACTGCTTCACTTCCCAGGGTTCCTGCAGGGATTCAAGTAGGTAATCAAGGAGAGAAATTCCTGATGGGGGTGGGGGAGATAATCAGGGTAGGGGAAGGTCAAAAAGTTCTCCCCCCACCAGGAGTGGATAACCTAGGTAAACTCATTTTATCATCCCCTGGGGAGGGGGGGGGGGGGGTGATCATGGGAAGATATAGCACACAAGACACAAGGTCCTATTTTGCCTGTCAAGAAGATCTTTTTAACAAAGTAAACAAACACTGCTCCACTTCCTGGAATCTCATGGGGAACTTAAAACTAGAAACCTGCATAACAAATTTCATTTCATTAAGTTTGGGAGGGCGGTAGCGTTAGTCAGAATTCCCTTAATTTTAAATATTTAAAAACATATATCTATAACCTTTTAATATTTTTTCATTACATATTTTTCTCCTGTTTTTCCCTGACCCTTAGAGCCCTCATAAAAACAATGTGTGTTGCTTGTTCATCAGGCACAACTGTTACATGATTTCTCTTCTAATGTTCAGAGGCTGAAATCAATGTATCCAAAACTTTACAAAATATAGGAATGATTCTATTAATCTGAATAACAGAAGTAACATATTTTCACATTGTAATTCCAAGACAAACTCTCTGATTTCATATATGTTTACATATAAAAACCATTCTCACTCTCATACAAAACTGATACATGTTTTGTTTATTGAAATGATATTCAAATTTGGCACCTTTTGCGATTTTTGTATCTAAATTAACCTTTTCTCATTGAATAAGTATAGTGCAGCACTAAATGAACTATTCACAATAAAATACAGATCATTTGAGTGTCAAAGAGCAAGTACTCCTTTTTTTTATTCAAGAATACAAAACTGTTGTTTGACTTGAACTTGGCTTAACCCTTTGAATCTGAGAGACCGCTTTTCCAATACAAGAATGTGATACATCATAATTTCATTAACTCTTAACCCACTGAGTATTTTTTAAAATATTTTTATCAAATCTAGTCATGGCTGCTGTAAAGCAGCCATGACTAGATTTGTTGAAAATCTTTTTGGTAATTTAACTCAAGAAATCATTGATGAAAACCTTGATTTAATTTACGGGGGTAAATTTAATTAAAAATGTCCAAATTTTATTTATTCTTGTGGTGAGAGATTATATGTACATGGCGGGAATATCCGCCAACAGCAGGTAAAGAATTAAGTAGGGTGGCTGCTAAGTGAATGTGTGAGGTAGACCAAACAATATTTTCAACGTGCAGCTGCAGTTTAAAAAACATAGCTGATTGCCCTCATAACTTGTTAAGCTCCTTCTATTCATGGGTCAAAAGTTATGTTTTCGAAGTAAAAAAATTAAATATTTCATTAAGTCAAGAAATAAAATGTAAATACTGTCATCTAGTCACTTGAGGGAAAGGGTTAATTTACCTCTTATATGTTGGTAACTATCTGTACTAATATCAAACAAGCTGATACATCATACCATAACTGAAATATGAACATAACCTATTTTCAGTGCCACCCACTCCATCGAGCAGTAACATTCAACACATCAATTATGAAAAGAAAGCTTCCACTTCCATCCCTCAAGACAGCACCAAGAGATGAGACTGATCAGTGAAGTTATTCTTCAGTTAACCCCTAGCACTCTGGTAGCGTAACAGAATTTTCACAAATCACTCTGTTTCTCTCGTTTAACTCTGAACTGAGCTCTGTCAAACAAGGTATATTTGGTTTCAATATCAAACTGCATTATGGGAAATACTGGCTTCTGAAAACTTAATATTTTGACATCAGAGTTTAGAGGGTTAATTTGGGGAAAAAAAATTGGTATTTCAAAATCAAAATGGCATCCATAGTGAATATCAAATTTGGACCACCCACCCTCAATACATCATCATTCTTCTGTTAATTGATGGAAACAAAAATCAAGATGGCTGCCATGACAACCAAACTAAATCCAGACAATTATCGATACATCATCAGGAGATGAGACTGATCAGTAAACTCATTCTCAGTTAATTACTGAAAACGAAAGTAATATGCTCTCGCAGCCATATTGAATCCAGCAGTTATTGAAATAAAGCTTCCAATACCGTCCATCAACACATCAACAAGATATGAGATTGATGAGCAAGGCAATCTTGAGTTAACTGACTAAAACTAAACTGAAGATGGGCAATAAAAGAAAGGAACTTTCCACTACCCATCTTCAACACACCATCAATAAATTTCAGTGAATCATGTCCCCTTGTAATAAATTGGTAAATGTGTTTCTGAGTACAGTACCGTAAACCGGGGTGTATAGGGACTGCGGTGTGAGTAGGGACAGTAAACTGAAAAGTTGTTTCATGTTTTGTAAACATGCCTAGATATATATTTTTTATTCTTTATGTATTATTTACGGATGGGTCTATGACTGAAGAAAACTCATCAAGATAGAATAATAGTTTTGACACATATCAAGTGTAGTGATAGAGCCAAGAACAAGGGATGTAATTTCTGAAAAATTTTGGAAGGGGCGAAAACTTTGTATGTCCAGAGCTAAGTATAGCAGATATGGGCTCCTGCAACATTTGATACCTCAACCCCAGGTGTCACAAAGGTAAATTTCTGATATCAATGAATTCCTGCATTACGTTGTTCTAATATGAGTTTTTTCTATTTTTCAAGTGTTTGTTCAAGTTTTCGAGGGGTGAACAGGGACAGACATGCCGCGAAACTATAAACCAAAGCTGGGTGGAAAAATCTATCGTAAGCACGACAAAGATGCTTTGAATGCTGCATTAGCTGCTGTGAAGGGGGGTATGTCATTTCAAAAGGCCGAGAAAAAGTTTAATATCCCCAAAACTGTTCTATACAGACATAAAAAATGTCCAGAGACTCGAAAACAGGGTGGGCAGACTGAACTGGATAAAGCTACTGAAGATCACTTAGTTAAGAGGTTGAAGACTTCAGCAGAGTGGGGCTATCCTATGGATCAGTATGACGTCAGAATAATTGTGAAAGGCTATCTGGATAGGCGTGGCAAAACATCAAAAAAATTTAAAAACAATATGCCGAGTGGGGATTGGGTGCGTTCATTCCTGAAAAAGAATAAAGATGAAATAGCACAAAGAATGTGCCAGAACATAAAACGGTCAAGGGCCGGGGTTTCACCAGAGACAGTTAATGACTATTTTGACAATCTGTCTGAAACACTAAAGGATGTACCAATCCAAGCCCCCCTCCTTGCTCAATGCTGACTTATTGTGAATCTAGTCTGCCAAAATATCAGTTCATTTTGCCTTATCATTGTTCAATTTGTTTTTTAAAAGCCTGTAAAAAGTCCCTATTATCCCCAAGCAAGGATAGAAAAGAGACAGCTATATGAATGGCAGACTGTCCCTTTTCACCCCACAACGAGGGGTGAATAGGGACAGCTGTTTACTGAAAAAAATATATACTTAAATAATCAACAGAAACTAAAACTATTGATGGATCTCAAGTATCACATCGGGTCATAGTTCAGTATTAGGAAAACCCCAAATTTTGTATCCTAACATAGTTTAAAAATATATAAATGTTCAAAAGTGTCCCTATACACCCCGGTTTACAGTACCAACTTACCAAGCCTGGAAAAATGCTATCTGTCATTTGCAAAACGAGGTCCCCAGAGGGTGAATTTGTTGATGCTATCCCATATAGTGGGCCAATTTATCCTCTGGTACCTCTTTCCGTTTAGGCTTGAGACCTTGATTCAGATTGAGGTTCACAGAGGTAAAATTTAGTGATACCACACTGCTGTGCAGCACTAAATTCATTAGCCCTTTGGGATCCTCATTCTGCAGATGACAGTCTGCTTATTTCCAAGCTTGGCTCAGTTCACCAACATGAAGGACCTTTCCACTACCTATCCTCAATACATGAGGTGATGTTGATCAATCAAGGTATTCTTGAGAAAATTGATGGGAACCCAAATCAAGATGGCTACCATAGCAGCCACACTGAATATCGAATCCAGACGATTATCTAAAAGAACCTTCCACTACACATTTTCAAGAGATGAGAATGATTGTTGAAGGCATTTTTGAGCTAATTGTCAGAAACCCATAATTTACAATGGATGGATATGGTGTCAACATAATTCCTCTCCTCATGGGAGGTTTATTTTCAGTATTGCTGAGCTTATAAACATAACTGCTGATGGCTTCAGAAAGTTGCCCTCAGAGTGGAGAGATGCAAAATTGAAACAAGCTTCAGAAAATTAATGTTGCACACAACTGCTCTTGATGTTTGTTGATCAAGTATATACCAAGTTCCAAACCACTATCTTAAGAAATATAGAGGTAGGTTGTTCCACAATATTTACAAACCAATTTTTATTGGCTTCAAGGACCACATTTCTGGAACATTTAAATCCAGCCGCAGCAATTTTGTCAAAGCTTCAATCAACCCAAAGAAAATTTCTATCACACACATCGGCACTTGAAACTGCCATGGGCACCAAGTTTCAAAAGAAATATCTGAAAAATGTGGAAGTACTTCGTTCCCCAAGATTTCAGCAACCGACCAACCACCCCCATTGCAGTAACTCCAGTGTACTTCAACCTTTGTTTGCAGGATATAAATACACTGTTCCTCAGCAGAGGTATGTTCCTGGCTCTTGTTAACTGGCCGAGTGCTAGAAGCCACTATCAGGGCTTTCAAAATGAAAGTGTCAATGACACTGTAGCTTAACTTGACTGTGTGTTGTGTTTGATGAAAAGGATAATGTTTGTGAAAGGATTTTGAAATACAATGAAAGTGTCAATGACACTGTAGCTCAACTTGACAAACTTGAACTTGGTAAGTTATAAATGAAATAGCAAAATTGAAGATCATTGGTACCAATGCTATTTGATGAAATTTAAACATAAGAGCATTGTGTGTGCACAATGCCAGAGTAATCCATGCATTTTTGAATGTAATCTGTAAGACTGGCTAAAGGAAGAAATGTTGATACACAAATGCAGTATGTTCAGAGGTTATTGTAAATGGCAACTTTTTTCACAGAAATGAATGCTAATCAATAGCTCTTATCTAAAGGTCTTGCCCAATGAGCACACCAAGTTCAAAAACAATCCTATGATAAATGTGGCCTGTAGGCTATGTCAAAGAATGTTGATGCACAAATGCAATAAATTCAAAGATTGTTGCTAACAGCAACAGTTTTTTGATGGAAAGCTCCTATCTTTGTCACCCTGCATAACCATACAAAGTTTCAAAACAACCTTATATGAATGTACCCTCTGAGGTATGCCAAACGAAGATGTTAATGCACAAATGTACTAAGGAGAAGGTCATTGCTTGTGGCAATGGTTTTTTGGGGTTTTTTTTTATGGAAATTTATAAATATACCCTGCAGAGAGTGCAAGAGGGATAAGTTGATGCACAAATGCAGTAAGTTCAAAGGCTGGTGATAATGACAATAATTTTTTATGGAAATAAATAAAAGCAATAGCTCACATCTAGAGGTCACCCCGAACACACATACCAAGTTTCAAAGTGATCCGATCATAAATGTGCCCTGAAGGGTGTGTTAAAGGGAAATATTGAGGTCTGACTAAACTAAGTTCAAAGGTCAGCGGCAACATTTTTTGACAGAAATGGAAGAAAATTGACAGCTCCCATATAGATGTCACCCCACACAAGCACACCAAGTTTGCAAGCGATCCAATCATAAATGTGCCCTGCAGGGTGTGTCAAAGGGAAATATTGATGCTTAACTGCACTAGGTTTTTAGTAAGTTCATCGAAGGTCATTGCCAGGGGCAACATTTTTTGATGGAAATCGAAGAAAATCAATATTACCCATCTAGAGGTAACACCAAACAAGCATACAAAGTTTCAAACTGATCTGATCATAAATTTGCCCTGTAGGGCATGCCAAAGGAATATATTAATGCCTGACTAAATTAAGTTCAAAGATTGTTGCCAGCGGCAACATTTTTTGACAAGACGGAAATGGAAGAAAATCGATAGCTTCCATCTAGAGGTCACCCTAAATAAGCATGCCAGGTTTCAAAGCAATCCGATCATAAATGTGCTCTGTACGGTGTGCCAAAGTGAAATATTGAGGTCTGACTAAACTAAGTTCTAAGAACGTTGGCTGTGGCAACATTTTTTGACGTAAAGGGAAGAAAATCGATAGCTCCCATCTAGAGGTCTCCCCAAACAAGCATGCCAGGTTTCAAAGCAATCCGATCATAAATGTGCCCTGCAGGGTGTGCCAAAGGGAAATACTGAGGTCTGACTAAACTAAGTTCAAAGAACGATGGCCATGGCAACATTTTTTGACGGAAATGGAAGAAAATCGGTAGCACCCATCTAGAGGTCAACCCAAACAATCATGCCAGGTTTCAAAGCAATCCGATCATAAATGCGGCCTGTAGGGTGTGCCAAAGGAAAATATTGTGGTCTGACTAAACTAAGTTCTAAGAACATTGGCCGCGGCAACATTTTTTGATGGAAATGGAAGAAAATCGATAGCTCCCATCTAGAGGTCACCCCAAACAAGCATACCAAGTTTCAAAGCAATCTGATCATAAATGCGACCTGTGAGGTGAGCCAAAGGAAATTGTGGACGTACGTGATGTACGTACTAATGTACGTACGTACGCCGACGGACGAGAAGTGATGGCAATAGCTCAGCTTGACTTTGTCAAGTTGAGCTAAAAATTGTGATAATTGAGAATATATTAATTTCTGTTCCCTGTATGCTATGTTTTCAATAAAAATAATTTGAGGTGCAGACTGTACTAAAGAACTGAGGGGTGGGTTAATGTGGCCCTCACAGTTAATGAATGTTAACCAAAGTTATCAAGTTACAGTGAAATTATTCCAAAACGAGTCATCCTATCAGGTTACAATGAAATCCCTTCATAACTAACCTGCAGACTATGCTTAAGGTTTTCGGGGTTTGGGTCTGTGTAGCCATCACGGTTGACCCATCGCAACCAAAAGAAGTTTTCATCTAGACATGATACTGAGTTATCCTACAAAGATACAATGGAATCCCTTCATAAATACGACCTGTATCCTGTGCTACAGGTTTTGGGGTTTTGGGCTCGGGCAGCCATCCCAGTTGAACGATCGCGACCAAAAGGGGACATTCTCATCTAGACATTATCTGGAGTCATCCTACCAAGTTTTTATGAAATCCATTCATAAATATGACCTGTAGATTGTGCTAATGGTTTTCAGGCCCCTGTAGCCATCACAGTTGACCGATCGCGACCAAAAGGGGACGTTCTCATCTAGATATTATATGGAGTCATCCTACTAAGTTACAATGAAATCCCTCCATAAGTACAACCTGTGGACTGTGGTAAAGGTTTTCAGGTTTTGGGCTCGGGCAGCCATCACGGTTGACAGATCGCGACCAAATGGGGAAGTTCTCATCTAGACATCATACACAGTCATCCTTCCAAGTTACAATGAAATCCCTCCATACTAAATACGACCTGTAGACTGTGCTAAAAGTTTTTGTGTTTCGGGCTTGGGCAGCCGTCACCGTTGACAGATCATGACCAAAAGGGGACGTTCTCATCTAGACATTATACAGAGTCATCCTACCAGGTTACAATGAAATCTCTCCATAAATACAACCTGTAGATTGTGCTAAAGGTTTTCGGGGTTTTGGGCTCGGGCAGCCATCACGGTTGACTGATCATGACCAAAAGGGGACGTTCTCGTCTAGACATGACCTCAAACCTGCATGTGACATTTCGTGATGATTGGACAAGAGCTACGGGGTGTAGCCTGTGCTAAAGGAAAATGTGAACAGGCGCACAGACAAACAGACTTGCGCACACGTGATGGCAATAGCTTATCTTCACTTTGTCAAGTTAAGCTAAAAATGAGGGTACCAGAGCAAAAGACAATATTTTCCTTGCTCATTCTTCATATTCAGTCAAAGGCAAATAATATTTTGTTAAAATAAATGTTTTATTACACATTATTGGAGAGTACCCACAGCCAATAATTTGTAATAAAAAAAATTTTGATTAAAAATTTTTGATAACCAAAAATAATCCAGCCCTCAACCAGTTAAGAAAATATTCCCGATAAATAGGAGTGGACCTCTCATCAATAAATTCTAGAGGCTAAACTATTTTGAATGTTTCATAAAATCAAGTCATGGCCGCATTGTAGCAGCCAGGACTTGCTTGTATGAGAAATTCAAAAAAAAAATCGGCAGGTTAAGACCTAAGGCAGCTCTGTCTTATAATGACACAAAATTTGACTCAATTCTCTAATATTAACCCCCTGCACACTGATGTCGAAATATCTAAAGTTCAGGGTGCAAATATTTCCCATAATGCAACTAGAAATTTAACCAATTCAATCTTGTTTGACAGAGCTCAATGAGCTCTGTCAAACAAGATTGAATTGGTTAATTTCCCAGGTGCATTATGGGAAAAATGGCTACTTCAAATCTGGATATTTTGACATCAGTGTGCAGGGGGTTAAGAAGCATCCACAGTCATCTCCCTGCATGAAAAAGCAAGTAATAATTGGGGAGACCAGGCTATGAATATAAATTTATTGGGTTTATTCCTTTACCCAACGTAACGGCTAAAACCGGCCAGTACTATTCACAAAAAATCACCCTTCAATTTTCATTATTTTTTTCATTTTTGTCTCAACAACAGCTTATGACCCCTCATTGGAATTAGCTTGTTCCAATGAGGGGGTCATAAGTTATGATTTTGACGCAAAAAATGAAAAAAATGGTTATTTAAGAATTTTATTTGCAAGTGTTGTCTGCCTTTCGTGTTTGGTAAAGGATTAAGGTCTCTTTCAGCATCTATGGCATCATCAACACAAGTATAAAAGTTTCGCCAATCATTTTTAATTATGTTACCCACTTTAAGGACTCTCACACCAGGTGTTAGTTAATGGGTCCCATTACACCAGTAGAACAGAACTTGTATATCTCAAAGTATGCATGTGCTCCTCTACTCACTGGGGTTAAAACATGAAAGCAGGCCATGTATGTTCTGTATACAAAAATACAAATAGTAAATCTTTAGGAATGGCATTTATCTGCCATGGCAAATAAGGGTCTGCTGTGACCTTTCACACTGCATCATTGCCAAATGCCAGAGTTTATTGTGAGGGCTGTTCATTACAGTTGAATAACCCTTAACCAACGCACATAATATCAAAATTTATTTTAATTGTTTTTTAAATATTTTCAAAAAATTTCAACAAAACCATATCATGTGACCCCTCATTGGAACGAGCTCAATAAGCTCATTCCAATGAGGGGGTCACATAATATGGTTTTGTTGCAATTTTTAGAAAAATATTTTTTTCAACTAAATTTGAAAATTATGCGGGTGGATGTGGCCGATTCATTAGGTAAAGGATTAATTATATATTATCACAAAATATGGTTTTGTCGAAACTTTTACAAAAATATTTTTTTCAACTGCTAAATTTGAAAATTATGCGGGTGGATGTGGCCGATTCATTAGGTAAAGGATTAATTATATACAAAATGACTAAATGTCTAAAAAAAAACCCAAAAAAAACATTAGGTTTGTAATATAAAATGGATAATATTGTGGCTTTAATTGAAATATGAGATTCCATTTTCTGTGGTTAAAAGAAAAAAATAATCAAGTTTAATATTGAAATTTCAGCTTTCCAGCATATTTTGGCTGCATACCTAACCATGTTTTGGTCAACAAAATAGTGAGATCTAAATATCTCATAAAACATGTGCTCCATTGCACTGAAAAATTAGTACAACTGCTCACACAGTTCACTTCAGTAGGTAGCAACATGAGTACATATTTATTTTTATTATTTTTCAAAGTGTGATTTACTGGGATTTCTGGGTTTGATTATAAACGATAACTTCACAAGTGAATTATGCAATCAACAATTGTGTCATGTATCCGCGTGCGCAAAAGAAGACGCTTTGCCGTGGGTGTAATGTGGACTTCATTGTTTTTTTGTTTTTTTTAACCCTTTACCTAACATGAAAAGCAGACGACATCTGCCAAAAAAATTCTTGAATAACTATTATTTTCATTTTTTGTCTCTAAAACATAGGTTATGACACCTCACTGGAACGAGCTCGTTCCAATGAGGGGTCATAACCTATGTTTTAGAGACAAAAAATGAAAAAATAATGAAAATTAATTGACGATTTTTGAGAATAGTGCTGGCCAGTTTTGTCCGTTATGTTAAGTAAAGGGTTAAATAATATAATGATCGTTAATAATGAAAAGTAATAAACAGAGTAAACGCTTGACAACACTGATTACGTGAAATAATTCATTCAAGGCAAGGGACTATATTGTAAAATGCGTACACGTGTTTGTACAATGTCCCTCACCTCTCATGAATTATTTCACGTAACCACTCCAGTCAAGCGATTACTCTCTATTTTTTAACAGACACTTGCTGTTACAATATTTTATACTTTTCTGCTTTTACAAATAAACATGAAAGAAATATCACATCACAATCAACAAGGTGGCAGCATTTTAATGAAAAAAAGTTAAGACAAAAATGGAAAAAGTGCATTTCAAGAGAGAGATGGAGTGACAGAGCTCATGGAACCTGTATTGGATGTGCTAAGGGCAAACAGGTCTGTAAACAAGGGGAATTTGGTGACTGTCAGGATAAATTCTTGACATATTACAAGATCTTTTATTCAATTAACAGGTCAAATTTGCACTGGAGGTGTGGTAAATGGTTTGGTGTATGAAAGTTACATTCAATCATCAGGGTTATTCAATTAAGAGATACTAATTAAATGGACTCCAGTCTATAAAATTAATGTATTACTTTGTTGTATTAACTTGAATGCTACTCTACTGAATAACAAGAGCTCACATATCTCTGAAGCAATACAATGTCCCCTACCGGACTAATGAGCATTAATAATTATACAAATGTTATAACCTAGATGTGAAGTCATCGTTCTACAGTAGGTTACCAAAAATGAAATCATTTGGTTGAAGCATTTCCAAAAAAAAGTCTGGAAAACTAAAGTGTGACTGACAGACTGATGGAAGGACAGAGTGCAAATGAAACTTGATCTGTAAGTCATCATTCTATAGTAGTTTACCAAAAATGAAATCATTCCGTTGAAGTGTTTCCAAAAAAAGTCCGGAAAACTGATATTTTGGCAGTTTTCCATATTTCCAAAGGCCATAACTCACACAAGAATAAAGCAGTCTGCATGAAACTCAAACTGGATCTTTAAGTCATCATTCTATAGTAGGTTACCAAATATGAAATCATTCGGTTGAAGCATTTCCAAAAAAAGTCCGTAAAAATAAAGTGTGACTGACAGACTGACTGACAGACTGATGGATGGACAGTGTGCAAACCTGTAGTCCCCTTAGGCGTTGCCGGTAGGGGACTAAAAATTCATCATCATCATCTTGATTATTAAGTATACACTAGAAGAACATGAATTCAATAGTATTTTTCTCAGTGACTGACAATGGAGTACATGAAAAAATGAAATTTTGTGTCTCATTTAAACCAATTCTCAAATTTACAGATATTCATGTGTATCATGAATAAAGATAACAAATTAACATAACAATTGATAAAATCCATTTGTATATATTTCATTGCACTGATTTCAATATGATGGCATGATAAAAAATGCTAAGTTTTTACAACTATTTTGGCATCAGGGCTCATTTTAGCTCAAATGAAATTCTCTATTCTCTTCAGTGGCAGGCTGAATTTTGAATTATTGTGAAAAAATCTCAGATATACACTAATACAGCCTGTGCTATTAAAAAAATCAGCATTTACCCTTGACCCAGTCCAGGTGATAATAAAATTCATTATCTTAAATATTATTTTTTCAAATTTTCAAAAAATATAAAGAAAAAATCATATCATGCAACCTCCTCACCACAACGAGCTCATTCCAATGAGGGGTCAAATGATATGATTTTGTTAAAATTTTTTGAAAAGTAATTTTGTTTTCAACTGCTGAATTTATATATTATTACTTTCCAAAGTGTGATTTACCGTGATTTCCGGGTTTAATTATAAACGATAACTTCACAAGTGAATTATTCAATCAACAATTGTGTCATGTATCCGTGTGCGCATGCAAACGAAGACAATTTGCAGTGGGTGAAATGGGGACTTCATTGTTTTGTTTTTTTCTATCCCTTTACCTAACATGAAAAGCAGACGACACTTGCAAAAAGAATTCTTGAATAGTTATTATTTTCATTTTTAGCTCAACTTTGACGAAGTCAAATTTGAGCTATTGTCATGGCCCGTCGTCCGTCTGTCCGTACATCAACAATTGGCTATGGCTCGGGCTAGAGGTCGTATTTATGAACCGATCTTTACGAAACTTCTTGTGTACCTTTGTTATGACCCTGGGACGGGAACGAGTGTTTTTAGGTGTGGTCCAAAATTCAAGATGGCTGCCAGCGTCCATTTTGTACCGATGATGCAAAAATCAGTTTTTTGTACAGAACTTCTGTATGAAAGTTCTGATTTGAATAAAGTTTTGTATAAATGTTTAGTACCATGGGATACATCACATATAATACGGTTTTTTTTCTCGTGCGTAAATTATGCAAATTAGACTGACTTTGATTTATTTAGTGTTACTTTCAGAGCTGTAAGTGCCAAGCTGCTATGGCTCGGGCTAGAGGCTGTATTTATGAACCAATCTTTACGAAACTTCTTGGGTACCTTTGTTATGACCGTGGGATGAGAACGAGTGTTTTTGGGTGCAGTCCGAAATTCAAGATGGCTGCCAGCAGCCATTTTGTACCGACGATGCAGAAATTTTTTTTTTGTACAGAACTTCCATATGAAAGCTCTGATTTGAATAATTTTTTGTATGAATGTTTAGTACCATGAGATACATAACATATCCTATTTTTTCTTGTGCTTATATTATGCAAATTAGACTAATTTTGATGTTTTTGGGGGTTACTTTCAGCACTATAAGTGCAAATGCCAATACGGCTCGGGCTAGAGGCCGTATTTATGAACCGATCTTTATGAAACTTCTTGGGTACCTTTGGTATCACCGTGGGACGAGAACGAGTGTTTTTGGGTCCGGTCCGAAATTCAAGATGGCCGATGGCAGCCATTTTGTACAAAATTAGGAGCAATCAGATTTTTGCACAGAACTTACATATGAAAGCGCTGATTTGAATAATTTTTTGTGTGAATGTTTAGTACCATGGGATACATCACATATAATACGGGTTTTTTTCTCGTGCAGAAATTATGCAAATTAGATGAACTTTGATTTTTTCAGTGCGACTTACACACAGTAAGTACACATGTCAATATGGCTCAGACTAGAGTCTATATTTATGAACTGATCTTCACGAAATGTCTTGGGTACCTTTGTTATCACCTTGGGACGAGAACTGTAGTAGAGTACTGTAGTGATAACAAAGGTACACTGTAGCTCAACTTGTCAAGACATGTACATGTATAGTATGTGACACAGCAATGACAAACATCTAGGTAATGACCTGATAACAAAGGTACATATAAAGTATTGTAACGGTCTGTACATAAATAATGTAACAAATAATGTATAGGTAAAGTATTGTAAAGGTGGGTGACAGTCAGATGCTAAAATAGAAAAGAAATCTTTGAGTCCCAGAGTGGGTCTGACTGAACCCCAAAATATTTGTTCACATAGCACAGTGATAACAAAGGCACCCCAAAACACACTCATTCCCGTCCCAAAGTGAAAACAAAGGTTCCCAAGAAGTTTCGTCAAGATCAGTTCATAAATACGAGCTGTATAGAAGTTTTGACAAAAAACTGATTAGACTTAATTTCGGTACAAAATGGCTACTGGCAGCCATCTTGAATTTTGGACCACACTCAGAAACACTTGTTCTCATCCCAAGGTGATAACAAAGGTACCCAAGAAGTTTCGTGAAGATCGGTTGATAAATACAGCCTCTAGCCCGAGCCGTATTGACATGTGCACTTACAGTGTATAAGTAGCACTAAATAAATCAAATTCATCTAATTTGCATAATTTCTGCATGAGAAAAAAACCTGCACTGTATGTGATGTATTCCATTTTACTAAACATTCATACAAAAATTTATTCAAATCAGAACTTTCATACAGAAGTTCTGTACAAAAGACTGATTGCACTAATTTTGGTACAAAATGGCTGCTGGTGGCCATCTTGAATTTTGGACCACACCCCAAAACACTCGTTCTTATCCCACGATGATAACAAAGGTACCCAAGAAGTTCCATAAAGATCGGTTCATAAATATGGCCTCTAGCCTGAGCCGTATAGAAGTTGTGTACAAAAAACTGATTAGACCTAATTTTGGTACAAAATGGCCACTGGCAGCCATCTTGAATTTTGGACCGCACTCAGAAACACTCGTTCTCATCCCAAGGTGATAACAGAGGTACCCAAGAAGTTTCGTGAAGATCGGTTGATAAATACAGCCTCTAGCCCGAGCCGTATTGACATGTGTACTTACTGTGTGTAAGTAGCACTGAAAAATTCAAAGTTCATCTAATTTGCATAATTTCTACATGAGAAAAAAACCTGTATTATATGTGATGTATCCCATAGTGCTAAACATTCACACACAAAATTTTTCAAATCAGCGCTTTCATATGGAAGTTCTGTTCAAAAATCTGCTTGCACCTAATTTTGTAATGGCTGCCATCGGCCATCTTGAATTTCAGACTGCACCAAAAACACACGTTCTCATCCCACGGTGATACCAAAGGTACCCAAGAAGTTTCGTAAAGATCGGTTTATAAATACGGCCTCTAGCCCCAGCCGTATTGGAATTTGCACTAACAGTGCTGAAAGTAACACTAAAATACATCAAAGTTAGTCTAATTTGCATAATTTATGTACCAGAAAAAAACCTGCATTATATGTGATGTATACCATGGTACTAAACATTCATACAAAACATTATTCAAATCATCACTTTCATGTGGAAGTTCTGTGCAAAAATCTGATTGCACATAAGTCTGTACAAAATGGCCGCCAGCGGCCAACTTGAATTTCGGATCGGACCCAAAAACCCTCGTTCTCGTCCCACGGTCATAACAAAGGTACTCAAGAAGTTCCGTAAAGATCGGTTCATAAATACAGCCTCTAGCCCGAGCCATATTGAATTGTTGACGGACAGACGGATGACTGGCCATGGCATAAGCTCAAATTTGGCTTCGCCAAAGTTGAGCTAAAACTTATGAAAAATTTACAAAGTAAGAGCCGTAACACCATTGAAAAATGTGCAGACAATTTTTTATAATGTGCAGGAGAAGCTTGTCACAAGGATCCCTCATACTACATTTCATTGAAATCCATCCACTCACTGCTGAGATATCATTGTGGATGGATGGATGCGTAGATGGACGGATACATGTGATCCAGTAGAGCCCCCATACTCTTCAAGAGTGGGAGTATAAAAATATACTTATGGTAGGTCTCAATACTTATTTATTTATTGGTGCTTAAGGTCACATATTTCTGCACAATGGCTAATCATGACCCGACAGTTTTACGGGTCGAGGAAGCCGGAGTACCCGGAGAGAACCACCAAGCAACGATGAGCAACTGTCAGCTCCCCAACATACTAACTCCACACAAGCAGGGTTAGCATTGGTTGAAGACAAGTGCACCATCGAAGTGCAGTACGCCTTAGTACATAACATCACTGTGCCTCCACATAGGCAATGGGGGTGAAGTGTCTTGTCCAAGGACACAACGCAGTTCCCACAGGTGGGATTCGAACCGAGGGGTTGGTCTCAATGGTTTTGTTGTTTATTGTTTCAGGATGTCATTTTTCGATAAAATCACTGTCCGATGACACAGGCGAGACAAAATTCACATCTGTCAAGTAATGTACAGGCAACAGGTATGATAATGGCTCTTTATCTTATTGGAGAACTGAATTAATAGTTTATCCATTTAATCTGATTCTTATCACAACATTTCTTTGGTACTTAATCGTTTTTATCTTGCTTAATCTTTTTTTATAATCCTTCAGATATATTATTTGCTACTGTCTTATTTGGAGTGAATGCATAGTGAGTAAATCCTAATACTTATTAATTGGGGTTATATGGCACTTTTGACAGACAGGGTAACCTCATGTTGTACAGTGTTATGGGTGGAGAAAGCCAGAGTACATGGAGAGAACCAGAGTAGTGGAAAGCAACTGTCAGACTCCCCAACATACTAAAACCACAAAAGCAGGGTTAGCAATTGTTGAAGACAAGTGCACCATCAACGTGAAGTACGCCTTAGTACACAGTACCACCATGCCCCCACATGGGCTATCAGGATTAAGTGCCTTGCCCAAGAACACAACACAGTTACCCTTGGCAGGGATCGAGTCATGGACCTTTCAGTTTGAAGTTCAAAGCCATAACCAGTGAGGCACTGCACTCCCCAGTAAATAATAATCATTAAATTATTTTTTTAACGTTAATAATAGCTTTTACTTTTTTTATTATCTATAGTTTTATCATTTGGCCTTTTTAACAACTAATAAACTTGAAAGAGTCAGGTAATATTAAATTAAAATATCATGCTTTTGAGTCTAACAAGGTGCCATCTGCAATGCTTTAGCATTGCAGATGGCAACCTGTTGCACTCAAAGTATGATACATGTTTCATTTGTTCCCATTTACAATTAGATTGGCACTCAACTATTTCATTTGGTACCAAAAAAATTCATTTGGCACCAAACAAAAAATCCACTTGTCACCAAAAACAATTCTAGGCAGCGTGAACACTGGAAAAGAGTTAAGAAAATATTAAACACATACTGAAAAATAGAAGCCATTGCAGTACTTCCAGCACTTTTCACTAAAGCCCTAATGAAAGCAACTATCAATGAGACAGATGAAATATTTGTATTGCGGATGACAAATCATAAAAGCAGAGTTTCTTTAAGTTAACTGTTTCACTGCAGTGATCTGTTGGAGTTGAATGGGAGCATGTTGGGTCAGAAGTTTCACAGCCTTTACCTAACAACCATATAGATTTTGGCCTGAAAGCCACAAGAAATGGTACATATCACATGATGTGTTCCGATTCCGACGACTTATTCTGATTGCATATCATGTAGACAACTCATTTCCAGTAATGTGAAGGGCTATCAAAACAGGCACATGAATACATTCTATGTGCATTTCAGTGATCGACTCAGCTGATCGCTTACAAAACAAAACAAAATTCTTCACAGTTTGCTACAGAACTATTAATAGCAAATGACCCCCCCCCCCCCCCCCCACAATAAACATTGATTGAAAGAAATAAAAACCAACCTTTATTAGTTAAATCATTGGAATTCAAGTGGATAATCATAGGAAGTGACACTGAGAGTGAACAATTCGACAACACAACTTTGAAAATTGCAGTGACCATGTTACTTATTGTTTGTTAGAGTGCACAACAATATAGTTCTATAAAATATGCTTTTTTAAAAAACTTTTTCTTGCCCAACATTATGACCCAAAACTGTATTAATAATTTAAGATTTAATCTGTTTATGTGACAGAATTGTTAGATAAATGAATTATCATGATAATGTGCATGTCCTGTGATTTGCATCAGATTTTCGGTGGTGTCCAAAAATGGGAGCACAACTCGCTGGCAAAGACGGCTCCATGAGATCCCATTCTGGACACCACCCCGAATTTTATGCAAATCACAGGACATGCACATAATCATGATAATTTGTATTTATCTACTTTATACGTAAAAACAGTAACGTTTTATCTTTTATCGTTATCGAAAACTCGCCGTCAATAAAAAATCTTTTATCGTTACTGCAGTAAGAATAAAAGTCACGTGATATCGCAAGAATACAACGTTCACGCCCATCTCATTTGCATGACGTACTATTTCATTCAACACTTTGAATAATTAATTATCGCTGCTGCGGATCGAAACAAATAAAACGGGGCGTATTTATCGAAATGTATTAAATAAAAAAGAAGGCCATTAATTAAAGTTACTGAATTGTAAAAATAAAATTTGACGGAAAAGAGTAAAAATTAGTAACTTACACTTTTTCAAATGAGATTATTTCACCCTTCGAGACTTTAATTATCCTGACGTTCAAACGTCACTGGGAATTCAGTTTCTTCAACATTTTTCAAAATGTGACGTCAAACGTTGGAAAGTACAAATAACCAGATATTTTTCACATTAGTGATTATCTGGTTGAAGGCTAGATTATTTTTAGTGGTCTGCATTTGTTAATCAAAACTTGTTTTATTACGGGAGTGGGGGAGGTGGGGGTGTAGATAAAAGGGTTATATACACATGGTGTTTGTAAAAAATCTTTTATCGCGACTCGAGCGTTTTCGGGGGCTACATAGCGACTCGTCGCTGCGCGACTCGTAGCTATATATGCCCCCGAAAACGCTCTCGTCGCGATAAAAGATTTTTTACAAACACCATGTGTATATAACCCATATTTATGAACCATGTCATAAGCTATGTTTTTGGGGCAAAAATTGAAAAGATGATAAAATATGAATGGCGATTTCTGAGAATAGTGCTGGTGGTATGTGGACTTTATGTAGGCTAAGAATAAATAAAATCAAAGGGTTAATTTGGTGGTGGAAAATATGGGAATATTCAGTTAACCAGAAAATGCTGAATTTTCGATATTTTGGTGATGCAGTTGAGTTCTCGCTCCATTATATCTCATTTGACAGAACTCCTAGAGTTCTGTCAAACAAGATATAATTGATACAATTTTGGAAAGGGCTCCTGTAGCCTTTTTTCAAACCATGTATCACATCACAGTATGTCATCAACTTTATGGAAGGAACTCCTCAAAGATCTGGAAAAGACTGGGCTGAACATGCTGGCCTGGGCACTGCAATGGTTATATTTTTCAAATGAGACTGAAACTACCTTTTATCTTCAAATAACCTGCTTTTAACCTCCATTAGAATAAAGTGAAGACAATATTGTGCAGTATTTTTTTTATAAATGGACTAATCCTGGAATTGTCTTGAGCAATATTAAACTTGAATGTATGGCAGTAAGAAATGGTAAATACGATAGCATGGATTAATTTATTTAACCAGTTGAAACTTGTTAATTGAAAAGCAGTGAAAATTATTCAATTAACAAGAATATTCAATTAACAGGGATTTGATCACTTCCTTGTACTCTAGAGATAAACTGAGCATTTACTCTATTCTTTCTTGTTTGACAGTGTTCAAGGAGTTATGTGAAAGAAGATATAATAGATTAAATGTCTGTAGTGGGTGCATTGAGGCCAAATTGGTCAATAAATAAGAGAAATTTGGTGATTGTCAGGGTAATTTCTTGACAAATTTCAAGGTTTTTTATTCAATAAACACGAGTTTACTCTATAACTTATATGCAATTAACAGGTCAAATCTGTGCTGAAGGTATGGTAAATTGTTTTGTTTAGAAGTTGTATACAATTTATTTATTTATTAGTGTTTAAGGTCACATATTTCTGCACAATTTCTAATTGTGACTGCAACATGGATATAAAGTCAAGTCCAGCCAATTGGTGATACCCATGTTGCCCATTTTAGAGGATTTCCACCCTAGGAATGAATTACTGGATCCTATTTTACTAGTAAAACAGAGCTTATTTACCACAGTAAACAAGCAGTGCTTCGTTTCCCGGGGTTCCCATGGGTTATATTCAATTGAAAGGGTTATATTCAATTAAACATTATATTCAATGAAAAGGGTTATAAAATTAAGAGACACCCAATTCAGTGGGCTCCATGGTAGTTTAAAGTGTTTTGATTAAATTTATTTATTTATTCTTTTATTTATTCTGCCATCTCTCAGGAGTTTCATACCAAACATTAGTCCCTTGATGATATTTTCCCCAGGAAGCAAAATAAGAGGCTTACATTGTGGACAAGCTCTACCCCACTACCTATGATTTTCATATATAGGGATATAATCTTGTCTTGGATGTCATATCATGTTACAAATGGATTTACTTGATTGTTGCACTGTAGAGATTTACTCAAGAACAATCACAAGTATTTTGTGAATGCATGCCTTTTCATTATCTGTTTCACCAGGCACAAGATTCCCTCCACAAAAATGAAAATGGAGAACCTAATGAAAGTGTCAATGACACTATAGCTTAACTTGACTGTGTGTTGTGTTTGATGAGAAAGGATAGTGTTCAATGTTTATGAAAGGATTTTGAAATAAGACAAGAATTGTGATAATTGAGAATATGTTAATTTCTGTTTCCTGTATGCTGAGTTTTAAAAAAAAATAATTTGAGGTGTTAACTGTACTAAAGAATTGAGGGGTGGGTTAATGTGGCCCACACAGTTACTGTATGTCAACCAAAGTTACCAAGTTACAGTGAAATTATTCCAAAACAAGTCATCCTATCAAGTTACAATGAAATCCCTTCATAAATACAGCCTGTAGACTGTGCTGAAGGTTATCGGTCTTCGAGCCTGTATAGCCATCACAGTTGACTGATAGTAACCAAAAGGGGATGTCCTCATCTAGACATTATACTGAGTCATCCTACCAAGTTACATTGAAATCCTTTCATAAATACGACCTGTGGACTGTGCTAAAGATTTTTGGGTTTTGGGCTCAGGCAGCAATCACGGTTGACCGATCGCAACTGAAAGGGGTCATTCTCATCTAGAAATGACCTCAAACCTGCAAATGAAATTTTGTGATGATCAGACAAGAACTACGGAAAATGTGAACAGACTCACAAATTAACAGACATCCACACGCGTGATGGCAATAGCTTATCTTGACTTTGTCAAGTAAAGCTAAAAACTGAGTGGACCCAGAAACTGTCACTTGTGATGGTGATGCACAAGACGATCAGAATGTTCACTTACAGTACTAACCAGAGAATAAGCCATGGGTGCATGAGGTAAAGGAGTGCAAAAGTATATAGGTGGGCTGCACGAGAATTTGGTTGCAAAACTGACACAAAGTTAGGTGTCTTGGTCAATCCTAGAACAAAGATGCATTAACACTTTACCTAATGAATTGGCCACATATGCCCATGTAATTTACAAATTGAAGAGTTCCTTCAATGAGAGGTCACATATGATTTTGTTGAACTTTTGAAGAATGAAAGTGTCAATGACACTGTAGCTCAACTTGTCAAGACAAAGACATGCATGTGTAGTATGTGACACAGCAATGACAAACATCTAGGTAATGACCTGATAACAAAGGTACATATAAAGTATTGTAACGGTCTGTACATAAATACTGACCGTTGCCTGTAACAAATGGAAAAGGTAAAGTATTGTAAAGGTGGGTAACAGACAGATGCTAAACTGGAAAAGAAAACTTTGAGTCCCAGAGTGGGTCTGACTGAACCCCAAAATAGTTGTTTTCATAGCACAGTGATAACAAAGGCATCCCAAAACACACTTGTTCCTGTCCCAAGGTGAAAACAAAGGTACCCAAGAAGTTTTGTGAAGATCAATTCATAAATACGAGCTGTATAGAACTTGTGACAAAAAACTGATTGGACCTAATTTTGGTACAAAATGGCCACTGGTAGCCATCTTGAATTTTGGACAGTACCCAGAAACACTCATTCTCGTCCCAAGGTGATAACAAAGGTACCCAAGAAGTTTTGTGAAGATCGGTTCATAAATACAGCCTCTACCCTGAGCCGTATTGACATGTGTGCTCACATTGTGTAAGTAGCACTGAATAAATCAAAGTTCATCTAATTTGCATAATTTCTGCATGAAAAAAAAAACCCTTACAATATGTGATGTATTCCATTTTACTAAACATTCATACAAAAATTTATTCAAATCAGAACTTTCATACAGAAGTTCTGTACAAAAGACTGATTGCACTAATTTTGGTACAAAATGGCTGCTGGTGGCCATTTTGAATTTCGGACCACACCCAAAAACACTCGCTCTCATCCCACGGTGATAACAAAGGTATCCAAGAAGTTTCGTAAAGATTGGTTCATAAATATGGCCTCTAGTCTGAGCTGTATAGAAGTTGTGTACAAAAAACTGATTGGACCTAATTTCGGTACAAAATGGCCACTGGCAGCCATCTTGAATTTTAGACCGTAACCAGAAACACTCGTTCTCGTCCCAAGGTGATAACAAAGGTACCCAAGACATTTCGTGAAGATGAGTTCATAAATACAGACTCTAGTCTGAGCCATATTGACATGTGTACTTACTGTGTGTAAGTCGCACTGAAAAAATCAAAGTTCATCTAATTTGCATAATTTCTGCACAAGAAAAAAACCCGTATTATATGTGATGTATCCCATGGTACTAAACATTCACACAAAAAATTATTCAAATCAGCACTTTCATATGGAAGTTCTGTGCAAAAATCTGATTGCACCTAATTTTGTACAAAATGGCTGCCATCGGCCATCTTGAATTTCGGACCGGACCCCAAAACACTCGTTCTCGTCCCACGGAGATACCAAAGGTACCCAAGAAGTTTCGTAAAGATCGGTTCATAAATACGGCCTCTAGCCCGAGCCGTATTGGCATTTGCACTTACAGTACTGAAAGTAACACCAAAAACATCAAAATTAGTCTAATTTGCACAATTTACGCACGAGAAAAAAACCTGTATTATATGTGATGTATCCCATGGTACTAAACATTCATACAAAAAATTATTCAAATCAGAGCTTTCATATGGAAGTTCTGTACAAAAAACAGATTTCTGCATCATCGGTACAAAATGGCGGCTGGCAGCCATCTTGAATTTCGGACCGCACCCAAAAACACTCGTTCTCGTCCCACGGTCATAACAAAGGTACCCAAGAAGTTTCGTAAAGATCGGTTCATAAATACGGCCTCTAGCCCGAGCCATAGCAGCTTGGCACTTCCAGCTCTGAAAGTAACACTAAATAAATCAAAGTCAGTCTAATTTGCATAATTTACGCACGAGAAAAAAACCCGTATTATATGTGATGTATCCCATGGTACTAAACATTTATACAAAACTTTATTCAAATCAGAACTTTCATACAGAAGTTCTGTACAAAAAACTGATTTTTGCATCATCGGTTCAAAATGGCCGCTGGCAGCCATCTTGAATTTCGGACCACACCTAAAAACACTCGTTCCCGTCCCAGGGTCATAACAAAGGTACACAAGAAGTTTCGTAAAGATCGGTTCATAAATACGACCTCTAGCCCGAGCCATGGCCAATTGTTGATGTACGGACAGACGGACAGACGGACAGACGGACGACAGGCCATGACAATAGCTCAAATTTGACTTCGTCAAAGTTGAGCTAAAAATGTAATTAAAATAACGAATTTTGATATCATGCACATTGGGTAAGGGGTTCTTTTTCTCTTCAACAACTTGCCAGAATGGCTGCCATTAATGCTGTTATTCCAAAGTCAGGGACTGCGCTTATTTACAAAGAGGAGACTTGGAAACTGAAAAGTTGTTAATTGGGCTTATTTTTGATTATGGGCTTATTCCCGGGTCAGTATGGTAAGAAGGCAGGGGGCTTTGAACCAGTGGTAACTGAAATCCTCAAAACCCTCCAGAATTTGTTTCCAGTCAAAATTTAAACAAACTATCTCACATTTCAAATAAAAATTGTTCGCATTTAAATAAATTTTTGAAATGCTCAACAGTTAGAGAAAAGGATATATCAACCCAGTAAACCCCAAGTCTTCTTTTTAATATTTTTATGCAGTATTTTAAACTTGAAATATGGAGCTATATCTGCTTATTTTTAACCAACCCTATTTGTTTTATACTCCCAAAAGTTGTGACATCTGGAAGTGACAAAATGCAGATATTGATAGAAACGGCCAATTGTTTTCAATTGGTGCCTTAGAATCAAATCTTCAATTGTTTTGCCCAGCATTTTTTTTAGGTCCAAAAGCAACGTTATATGCCTCCAAAATTTTTGTAGACATTTTTGCTAAAAATCTATAACATTTTGATGGTTATCAATGTTTTATTGGGAGATCTGTAAGCCTTAACACATTGAGAGCAAATAGTGTACCTCTTTTGTTACACAATTCTCTATTAAAAATTGCTGTATATGTAAACAATTTTCCTTTTTGCCTAAAAACAGACCTTATGACCCCGCCCCCTCATTGGAATGAGCTCAATAAGTTTCTGCGACAAAAACTGAAAATATAATAAAATTTGAATGGCAATTTTTAACTCTTTGCATGCTGTTGGCGGATATTCCTGCCCAGCACAGAGATTCTCTTGTCACTGATATAAGTATAATTTGGGTATATTTAAACATATTTTCCCCTGTAAATTGAATGGATTTTTTCACCAATGATTTCTTGTGATATTTAGATTAATTTTTCATCAACTGTAGTCATGGCTGCTTTACAGCAGCCATGACTAGATTTGATGAAAAAATATCTTGAAAATACTCAGTGGGTCAAGAGTTGAAGGCAGTGCTGGCCAGTTTTTGTCATTACATTATGAAAGTGTTAACTGGTAGAGTACTAGAAGCCCATATTTGGGCTTTGTTTTCAAGTGCAGGTACCGCAACTCAAAGGCTTTATATCCTGTGGACGTGCTTCATATCTTTGGAGTGAAATTATTTAGTCTGTATAAATCTGCCTTATTACAATTTATGGGAGAGTGCCTACTAGCACTCTCCTAAGAATTGTAACAAAGCAAAGACATGAGAACTATTTTTGATGACCAAAAATAAGTTTGCACTCTACCAGTTAATATCCAAGTTCTTTTCAGGTTAAGTGCTATAGATACAATATTTCTTCTGTTTACAACTTCTCTTAAAAATAATGATTAATTAACATGATGGTGAAATATCTACATACAAAAAATACCATATCCCACCCAGAAACCTACCATCATCACAAAAATAGCATATATGTCATTGACCTTATAATTCTATTGCACAATACAAACAATAAAAGCATGTGACCAGATTTAAAAAAAAAACAAACCATATTTGACTTGTTAGGATAGGACCTTGTGAATATCAAACATGCATATCGTTAAATTCACCCCAAAGGGCAATGGTAAATGGTGTGCCCAAATTATGTAATTGTGCCCAAATTGTGTGAAGTTTAAACTTTTTAAAAAGATTTTGCAGTGTTTTGGCTAAATAAGGTTTGGTTAAGTTTCCATAATGTATGCAATATAGTTTATGGCCCACCTGTTCAATCAAATAATGCAACATATAAATAATAAGTTCAAATAACCACAGAGTTCGTATTTGAAAAATAATCTGCATCGACAGTGTTGTGTACGTCAACGTAGATTGCTTTTCACTAGCGAACTAGGCATGAACATGTACCCAAAGCTTGAGATCTAAAAATCATATTTGTGGCGTTTAATTTCTATCATGGTATGCCTAGTTTACATTTAACCCTTTACCCAATGTAGTGGCCAGTGCTATTCACAAAAATCGGCAATTAATTTTCATTATTTTTAAAATTTTTGTCTCAAAAACATAGGTTCTGACCCCTCTTTGGAACGAGCTCGTTGAGATCGTTCCAATGAGGGGTCATAACCTATGTTTTTGAGACAAAAAATGAAAAAAAATTAGTTATTCAAGAATTTTGTTTGCAAGTGTCATCTGCTTTGCATGTTAGGTAAAGTGTTAAATAGGATTTGGGCTTGATACCACAGAATGAGAAATCTTCTCAAGTAAACTTTAGCTCAAAGAGGAGAGACCAGAAACAAGAGGCTATAAACTGTAATTCTACATTTTGGAGTGTTTATGTGTGGGTGAGGATGGGGGGACCATGCAACAGAAATTTTATCCCCTATGCAGGACAATAGCCAGGTCAAATTTCCAGGACTGCAAGATTAAATATACATGATATGCACAAAGTGATGTTTGATTTTTATTGAGGTTTATTGACACTTTCAACAGCCAGTGTATCAGATAGTTTTATGGGTGGAGGAAGCTGGAGAGAACCATCAAGCAGTAGCAACCCACTGTCAAACTCGCCAACATATGAACTTTGCACAAGCAACAGTTGATGGCAAGTGCACGACTGATGTGCAGTATGCCTTAGTACACAGCATCACCATGTCCTCATGTGGGTAATCAGGATTAAGTGTCTTTTCCAAGTACACAAACACAGTTACCACTGGATAGGACTGAACAGACAACCTTTCTGGCTGAAGCCCATTGTGCTCCTCTATAAAGTGAGAAGGTGGACCAAGAGAGAGGTAAATGTCTACCTGTCCATTTCATATAAGAATATGTACATTGGGTGTTGGAAATAATTTACATTGAGTTATGTACAACTTGCAAAGGTATAATTTTGTTTAACATGAAAACATGCCTTATCTTGCTTAATTAATCTTTCCACAAAATACATGCTTGGAGATTGTATCCTGCACCCACCCCCACCATTTGCTCCCTGTTAGCATGAGAGAAGGAACAAGCATGAAGTTCTGTAAGTGCCAGCCCAAGTATTATGGTATTTTCATGAACAATGATTTCATGTTAGTACCTGAACACCCTGTAATTGAAATGTATCATGGTTTGTCTCAGTTCTGATTACCCTTTACCCAGCACACATGATAGTAAAATTTGTTATTTTAATTACTTTTTTTCAAATTTTTCAAAAAACTTCAACAAAATACTATCATGTGACCCCCATTGGCATGAGGTCAACGGGCTCATTCCAATGAGGGGTCACATGATATGGTTATGCTGAAATTTTAAAAAAATACTTTTGTCGTCATTTGTCAACCCCCAAATTTGTAAATTAAAGGGTTAACTTCCCTCTCTGGACTCCAAAAAGCTGTGGCCTGACCTTAAGTACAGAAAGAAAAATCTTGCTTGAGCAGAATAAATAACTGTCCAATTAACTAGAGCCAAAGGTACAAACTTAATCCTCAAACCCAAGATGAACTGGATGAAGGGATATGTAGCAGCAGGGTGCTAAAACACCAACCCAGAGGGCAACCAGTTTTCTGATAGTATGCAATGGAATGATACGCTGAAAAAACTGTTTATAATGATAAATGATAGGATTCTATTAACACAGACATTAGCAAGACATCAACAATTGGTCCCTAACTGGAATTGGGTCATCTTGTAGGTTTTTTTTTCAATTAACTGTACATCTGATGCACTAATACTGATATGACTGCAGGTCATCTGTAGAACAACACTTCTTCCATTCTGTTACCGCAGTAGTAATATGATTAATTGTCCAAATAACATCACACTTTTTCCTACAAGATTGTGCATGAACATGGAAGTTGAGCCAGATTTTCCATTACGACCTGCAAATAATAGGATTAGATATAGTCATGAAATTTGGAAATTAAAAGGAATTAAACTGAACGTTAATTAAACTTATTTATTACACATCCATTAAACTTTAAACCCTTGTATTCAACGGAATCGCCGCTATGATATAAATGATTCTGTATTCAATGGGTGATATACAAGCCAGAACTTTTTTACCACACCGTTTAGTTGCGCTTCCGCCTTTGAAAGGTTTCCAAATTTCGTTATACAATCATCGACCATCTGTCGCATAGTGTGAAAATGAAAACGTCCAAAGCAAAATAAAGTCGGTTCATAAAAAATTAGACAAAAATGAGATAATATTTTAAAAAAACCCAATCATTTCCAACTGGAACATTAACCCAGTCCCATGGCCATCTCGTTTTGTGGATCCCATTATATCTAAATTGGTCAACTTTATTTCGGTAAATCTTCGTACATCTTGACATGCTTCGAACTTCTTTTAAAAATGTTTCTCCCAGCTGTTTTGCAAATCTGCACATATTTGTACTCATATTTTTACTAACAGTAATAGCAATACGAATTTCAACAAACACTGGTTTCGAAAAGGTTGTTTTGATTTTTTATGGATCCCTTTGATCAGTACAGCTTCAGTCAAAACAAATTCTTCACCTTTGGGTTTAAACACTGGAATTAAAATTTGTTTATTTAAATTAATTTTAATGCATGGGTTGTGTAATAAACACAGAACGCGATGTGTGTTTGAATCAGTGGGTGTTTTACATAACTCGTTGGAATGGCGTAATCATATTTCGCTCGAGCCGTAATATGACTATGCCATTCCAACTCGTTATGTAAAACACCCACCGATTGAAACACACATCGCGTTCTGTCTATATCAAACACAAGATGAAGGTGACAATATGAATGTCCTAAATACAGTGGAGCCCACTTAATTGGATATCTCTTAACTGAATAACCCTGTTAATTGAATATAATTTCCCAACACAAAACCATTTACCATACCTCCAGTACAAAGTTTATTTATTGTTTATTGATATTTTAAGGTCACATATTTATGCACAATGGCTAATCATGACCGTGACAGTTTTACGGGTGGAGGAAGCCGGAGTACCCGGAGAGAACCACCGAGCAACGACGAGCAGCTGCCAGCTCCCCAACATCGTAACTCCGCACTGCAGCACAGGCAGGGTTAGATTGGTTGAAGACATGCGTACCATCGACGTGCAGTATGCCTTAGTACACGGCGTCATCGTGCCCCCACATGGGCAATGGGGGTGAAGTGTCTTGCCCAAGGACACAACGCGGTTGCCGCAGGTGGGATTCGAACCGAGGACCTCTCGGCTTGCAGCCAGCACCTCTACCTACTGAGCTACTGCGCCCCCTCCAGTACAAAGTTGACCTGTTAATTGAATATAGGTTATAGAGTAAACTCCTGTTAATTGAATAAAAAGTCTTGTAATCTGTCGATTAAATTACGCTGACTCTCCATGTTTTTGTTTGTTTATAGACCTATTTGGCCACAGTGCATCCAATACATGCATTTAATCTATTATATCTTGTTTGAAAGAGCTCATGGAGCTCTGTCAAACAAGATATATCAGAATAAACACTAAGTTTATCTCTAGAATACAGAAAAGTGACACAGTCCCTCTTAATTGAATACTCCTGTTAATTGAATAATTTTCAATGGCAAAGTGGCCGTTCAATTAACAGCATTCCACTGTACAGTTGATTCCTTTCAATCATTTGGTAAAGTGATTTCTAAAATGGAAATGTAGCTCTAAAAATATTTATGACCTTTTTAACAGAAAAATTAAAATTTATTATGAATTCACACACAACAGAAGCTTTTTTCCACAATACAATGAATGGTGTTTTTTTTTATACCACACCAGATGGTGCAGTAGAATCCTTCCTGGTTAGAAATATCCAATTAGTAGGGATCTTCAATTAACCAGAACTCACTCACTTCCCTACACACTGATGATAAATTAAGCATTTCCTCTGTTATATCTTATTTGACAGAACTTGTTGAACTCAGTCAAACAGTTTATAAAAGAGAAAATACTGGTAAATGAGATAATGAGGCCAATAGGATCTGCAGAGAAAAAATGTTGTTATTGTATGTCAAGGTGATAGCTTAAAGTTGCGATATTTTCGATAATCTTTCTCACTGGGCTAAACATAAAATGAAAAGATAGGTATCTGGCAAACCCCGAAAACCGATTTGTCACTTAAACAGGCCAGCAATTATTCAAGCGCTGCTAATTAAGCATGAAATTTAATGTCCATTATTGCGCATTTCTTGAACAACACATGGGCTATCTGATAACTGATTAAAGAAGTAACAGAGACCAGTGTTCTCCTGCAGTCATTATCTGTGGAATTATGGCCAATTAATACGAAATTGCCAGAAAAACATTACATCGCACATGTTCTGGACATACACTCATATTACACATCTAGCCTGTCACCAAAGGTCAGGATATGCTGAAATGTGAGTCTTTCAAAGAAACTTTAAAGTGAATATTAAATTAAGATAGCTCTAAGCGGCCAAGTTGAAGAGAAGCAATTAAAATGAGAATTAATGTTCTGGCTATTGAATTAAAAATCGGGGAATTTCTCAAGAAATTCATTCCAGTCCAAAGGAGTGTAAGGCTGTGGATCGTAGGTCATAGGAGCTGGGGATGTCCCATGCTACAGGTTAGAGGAGGTGCCACATCAATGCGAAAGTAAAGGCACAATGTGTAGGGGAGCCACAGAGCTCATATTTAGAATAGCAGTTGTGGGCCATGTCGGTGGCCATATCTGAGTGAAGGATCAGAAAGAGAAAGTGCGAGCTCAGGGAGCTATTAGTATTTAGGAAGATGGCATACCTGTTGTAGAAGGCAAGACATACGCAGGCAGAGTAGGCTTGCCTGTATGAACATTATTCTGAGATAAACGTAGGGGAGAGTTCAACCCCATTGGTGGTGACTGCTTAAGTGAAAAGCGTTCAGTAAAGTGACAATAAGTTAGTGGCTGTGCAACGCTAATGGTAGAGTGACATTCCGTCACTTGTTGGAGGGAAAGCGATATGGTAAAGTGACAATACATTAGTGGCCGTGTGATGGCAATGGTACAGTGACATTCCGTCAAATGTTAGAGCAAAGGCGTCCAGTGAAGTGACAATACATTAGTGGCCGTCCGATGGCAGCGAAAGAGTGAAGTGAAGGTGACCAAAGAACAAACACCAGTGTGAAGGAGGAAAAACCAGCGACAATAGAGAATGCGGGCCCGTAAGTGACTCAAAAACTGTGTGGGTGAGGGTGCTTGACGTTTTGTTTTCTGATTCATTGGATTTAATGTAAGTCACAAATTACCATATTCATTTTTATATATATATGTATTAAAATTGTTTTTGGTGAACTCCTGTTGATTCATGCTTTTTGACGGAAAGTCACTGACCCCTTCAGGATAAGAACCACCCCAATAAAAATGAAAGTGGGCTGGTTCGTTACGGTGAGACATATATTCACGCACAGGTTCAGGCAACACTCCTTGAGTTTTGGCTGAATACGCGGCATGAATTTATCCCCCCAGCAATGACAAAGCCCGGTTTCCGACATCTGGAAAGGCTAACACCAGAATCTTCCTAAAAGGTAACAGTTGGAAAGTCCAAAATCAACAGGCTCACTCAATGACAGTTTTAATACATGCTTCAGTTATAATGTTCATACAGGTTGCCACATTGAAATGTGAAATGTTAATAGGTTTCATAAGTTGTATAAGGGTTAACCATTGGTTAAATTAGCTTTTAAATTCGAATAGCGAATTTAAAATAACGGTGGTGGAAATTCTCGCATAATAATAGGACACAGTGTAGGATAGGGAATAATTAACCCTATTTTTATGTGGTATTTTTAGAGATAGATTTTAATAATGGATACCCCAAGCTTGGAACAACTGATTAGTATCGGAGAGCGGTTGGGCTTCGCGGGTAGTGAATTGCAAAAATTTGTGAAAGATGAGCAATAGCGTTAGGTTACGTTGAAGAGCTGAACTTGAGAAAGAGGTTGAGAGGGTTGAAAGAAAAGCTGTGTTAGAGCATGAAAGGAGAGAGAGAGGCAGCACTACTAGCTGCAGAGTGAAAGAAAGAAATTCAGGTTGAGCATGAAAGGGCTGAAAGAGAAGCTGTGTTAGACCAAGAAAGGGCTGAAAGAGAAGCTGCCTTAGAGCGAGAAAAAGCTGAAAGAGCTGAAAGGGAAGCTGTGTTAGAGTGTGAAAGGGCGCGTGAGGAGGCTGTGAAAGTGCGTGTGAGGAGGCTGAAAAGCAACACGAGAGGGAAATGGAAATTTTAAGGGCTAGGGCGCACTTACCCGGAGCTAATGGAAGACAGGGTGGAGAAAATCCCTTGGGAAACTTGAGGGCACCTTATCCCCAGTTACCCAAGTTCAATGAACAGACTGACGACATTGACGCATACTTACAGAGGTTTGAAAGGTTTGCTTCAAGTCAGGGTTGGCCCGATGATGCCTGGGGGGTCAGTCTTAGTTCGCTACTGGTGGGCAAGTCGCTACAAGTATATGTGAGCATGCCTTCTGACCAACCTAATGACTATGGTGAGCTGAAGAAGGCTATACTCAAGAGGTACCAGCTCACCGATGAGGTTTTCAGGATGAAATTCCGAGAATGTAAGGCTGAGAAGAGTGAAAGTGTGTACCAGTTTGTATCAAGGACCACGAGATATTTCGACAGGTGGGTCGAATTATCTGAAATTGAACAGTGATTTCCCTCCCTGAAAGACTTATCAGGGAGCAGTTTATGTCATCGTGTGCCCCCAAGATGGCATTGTTTGTTAAGGAGAGGAAACCGAGTAATGCAGAGGAAATGACTAGGGTGGCCGAGCAGTATCTGGAGGTTCATGGGGGAGGTCTGACCCATGGTAGGTCGGGCAGGATTGGGAGTAAGAGGTTTGTAAAGGCACCCGTTACGAATCCAAGCCTCAAGCCAGACAGTTCCAGGAGAAATCAGAGAGGATCAGGGACCAGGGACACAACTTGCTTTGTGTGCAATAAGAAGGGGCACCTGGCAAGAAACTGTTGGAGAGGGATGGTCCCAGGGAGACAAAGCGGGGACCCTTAAAGAACTGGAGGGAGGGACCCATCCCTGATTAGGAATGGAAGGAGGGATGATTCGACACAGCCTGCGGAGAGGAGGCAGACAGTGCCATTCTGCCAAATGATTGGGCCAGAGAGGAGCCCATTGCACCAAGCACTGAAGGCTGATCAACTCAGGCTGGAAGGGGGGCAAGTATTGCCCATAATTAGTGAATTGTATGAGGGATACCCCGTCCTTGGTAAAAAGGAGGAGATGCCGGTGTTCTCAGAGCATGTGGGTGACTGAGAAGTCTATATGCTATGGCACACATGGTGTAGTAGCGAGGCGGTAAGGAGAGAACTCATTAGCGACAGACAGCTAACAGGGCACGACCACATGTGCGTGCTAATAGATGGGACGATTAGGAGGTTCTATAGCCGTGAGGTAGAGGCAATGTGTATTGAGGTGCCCATCTATGACCTTGTGCTTGGGGTGTGTTCAGAACCTGAAAAGACATGGTCGGAGAGGAAAGCACCCAAAGGAGCATCAGGGGTGGTCACCCGAGCCCAGGCCACAGAGGCAGAGCAGCCGATGAAATCACTGAAAGGACCAGTGGAGTCGAGTAAGGGGGCACAGGTAGAGTGCACAGTTGAGGCCCCAAAGGTTAACCCTTCAACGGTGAAAGTTAAGAGAGTGGCTGAACAGAAGCAGCCAATGTTTGTGGACAAGAGGGGGCATAGGATCGGTACGGAAGTAGACCAAAGGTTAGGAACTTTTGGGTCAGTCAAAAGGTAACCGTGCTCCGGCCGACAATGTTAGGTTGACCACAGTTGCAGTGGGAGGGCTCATACGCTGTAACAAAAGTAATGGGCAGCGGTCATTGTGGAATAGACATAGGTGAATGTGGAGTGGTTTACCACGCAAGGTTTTTGAGGAGATGCCAAAATATAAAGGACACTGAACCCACGAAATCAGCAGGGGGGGGGGGGGGGGGGGTACATTAGACCAGAAGAAGCTGCAAGAGGTGGCTGGTGTAGCCAAACAATGGCATCAGAGACGCAGAGTTAGGAGGGGCCCTGGGACTTGGAGTGGGGCACCAAAGGAGGGATTGGCAGGAGTTAATCTACAGAGCATTGCATCTGAGGCAGCAAGCTCTGGTATGGCAGGTGTTGGGCCTGCAGAAGAGTGGGGTCCCTGGTGAAGGACATGACTGAGGAATAGGTCCAGGTGGAGGCGGTCTACAGGCTCTCTAGGAAATGATAAGGGTCCCACCACCCATGGGAATATTTAAAGGTAGTGCCCAATAGGGCATGATGGGCATGAGCTGGATGGGGCATCCTATCCAAGGATGTGGGGCAAGTTATTGAGGTGATGGGAGTTGGGACAAGGAGCCCATTGAATGGCTTGGGTCAGGGTGGATACTCCTTCCTAATATTCTTTTATGCAGGTGTTGCTTGAGTGTAAATATGGGCAAGATAGAGTAGTGTTATATTTTGAGTGTGAGGGGGACCTGTCGGCTGCATGTGTACTAATCGACCACCTCCTATTGTGTGCCAGTGGAAGTGCATGCACGAGTTGATGCGAGAAGTGGATAGACTCATGTATTCCAATGGGAAACCGAGTCAAAGTACTGGGAGTTATTTGTGGTGTGCATCAGTGTGTGCATGTTTGTGAAAATTATGAGTATATTGATGTAATAGTAAAGCAAGATTGTGAGAAAGCTGTAAGAGAAAAGTGTGAAAGTGGATACACCTGAATGCTATCGCCTTGGTTTATTTGGAACAACTGAGAGTATGTTTCTTGGTAGAGGGTTGTCAAGGTGATAGCTTAAAGTTGCAATATTTTTGATAATCTTTCTCACTTTCAAACAAAAAATGAAAAGATAGGTATCTGGCGAACCACAAAAAACGATTTGTCACTTAAACAGACCGGCAGTAATTCAAGCGCTGCTAATTAAGCATGAAATTTAATGTCCATTATTGCGTATTTGTTGAATGCCACATGGGCTATCTGATAACTGATTAAAGAAGTAAGAGAGACCAGTGTTCCCCTGCAGTCATTATCTGTGTAATTATGGCCAGTTAATAGGTAATTGTTGGAAAAGCAGTACATCGCTCATGTTCTGGACATACACCCATATTACGCATATAGACTGTTACTGAATGTCAGGATATGCCGAAATGCAAGTCTTTTAAAGAAACTTTAAAGCGAATATTAAATTAAGATAGATCTAAGTGGCCAAGTTCAAGAGAAGCAATTAAAATGAGAATTAATGTTCTGGCTATCGAAATAAAAATCGGGGGATTTCTCGAGAAATTCACTCCACTCATTCCAGTCCGAAGGAGTGTAAGGCTGTGGATCGTAGGTCAGAGGAGCTGGGGGATGTCCCATGCCACAGGTTAGAGGAGGTGTGAAAGTAAAGGCATGTTCTAGTGAAAGGGAGCCACAGAGCTCATATTTAGAATAAGGGCAGTCACGGGCCAAGTCGGTGGCCATATCTGAGTGTAGGATCAGAAATAGAAAGTGAGAGCTCAGAAATAGGAAGTGCTACAACAGGTATGTTGTATTTAGGAAGAAGGCAAGACATACGAAGGCAGAGTAGGCTTGCCTGTATGAACATTATTCTGAGATAAACGTAGGGGAGAGTTTAACCCCATTGGTGGTGACTGCTTAAGTGAAAAGCATTCAGTAAAGTGACAATACATTAGTGGCCATGCGACGGTAGTGGTAGAGTGACATTCCGTCACTTGTTAGAGGGAAAGCGATATAGTAAAGTGACAATACGTTAGTGGCTGTGCGATGGAATGGCACAGTGACATTCCGTCACATGTTAGAGCAGGGGCGTCCAGTGAAGTGACAATACGTAAGTGGCCGTGCGACAGTAGCGAAAGCGTGAAGTGAAGAGGCGACCAAGGAACAAACACCAGCGAGGAGGAAAAACCAGCGACAACAAAGAATGCGGACCGTCAAGTGACCCAAAAAACTGTGTGGGTAGGGGGTGATTGTCGTTTTGTTTTCTGATTCATTGGATTTAATGTTAGTCACAAATCACCATATTCATTTTTATATATATATGTATTAAAATTGTTGTTTTTATTGAACCCCTGTTGATTCATGCTTTTTGGTGAAAAGTCACTGACCCCTTCAGGATTATTGTGATCCCCGATGAGTCCTGGAGGTGGAATGGGGAAATCTCACCCGAGTGGCAAGATATTTGAACCAGACCCGAGGCTTGCCGAGAGTCTGGTTCAAATATCTTGCTCCGAGGGTAAGATTTCCTCATTCCCACCTTCAGACTTATCAAGGATGATTTTTCTCCCCCCACACGAGGATTACGTCATTATAGATAATTGGCGGTCTTGTGCTGACATACCCAATTTATCAAGTCGTAGTCATAATCCTTTCGAAAAACGAACAATTTCAATGGAAAGATCGTACAAAAGTTAGGTATATACCATAGGTATATACTAAAAATTGATTTGTAACACTGTCCGTTAAGGGGGTAAATGAATTTGCACATGTCAAACTCTAATGTAAAGGGCATTGTGAGATTATTGATCGATCGATAAATTTGCAGTGATATTATTAAATCTGCAGAGAAACATGAGGTTGAAACAAATCAACATTGTTGATTTTGAATGGCACATGGATTACATGCGGGAAATCGTGAAGTCATTTTGTTTATTTACAATTGTGCAGACGATAATGAAATATACCTAATAAAATACGCAAATGAGTATGTCACGTGGGGTGGGTGGGATAGAAATATCCCACCCTGCTGTCTCGCCCAGGACACACGCATGTTTCATGTATAGTGGGGGAGGAAAGAACCACCCCAATAAAAACTAAAGTGGGCCGGTCCATTATGGTGAGACATGCGTTCACACACAGGTTCAGGCAACACTCCTTTAGTTTTGGCTGAATACTTACCGTGAATCTATTTCCCCCAGCAACGACAAAGCCCAGTTTTCGACATTGTATCAACTTCCAGGTGAATCACTATATTTTTATTCAATTAACAGGAATTTGGCCTTTGCAACCCTTTTACAATTACCAGCTTATATTTTTACCAGCTATATGGTAAATGGCCTTGTTTGATAGTTAGGCTATTAAAAAAATTCTTGTTTATCGGCACCTCCCTCGTCATAAAAAAATCTGCCTTATCACCTTTTTTTCACCTGGAAATCTCTTCTGTGACACTATTTTGCACTTGTAGGACAAATATTTAACCAACTATATCTTGTTTGACAGAGGTTTGTCAAGCAAGATAGAGTTGGTTAAATTTTCAACTACAATATGGGAAATTTTCACTGCTGAAATCATTGGTTTGCCACTTAATAGTTAAGTAGCAAAATTTTTGATTCAAACCATTTTCAGAACTGTTTTGTGAATAAACAAAAAAAAGCCTCCCTCCCTCCCTCATAATTTTTTTTTATAGGCCTTATATGCAATTAACAGTGATACTTTTTCAATAAGTACGTGATTAACTGGAACTTACTGTGGGAGACCTGTGTCCTTCAAACCATAGCCTCTGACCCTTCAATTAAATGAGCTCCATGAGATGATTCAAATGAGAAGTTATGTAAGGCTTTACAAAGCTTCGAAGTTCAATTTGATTCAAAACTGAATCAATGATTCAATTCAACTCAATTTGAGTCAGGCTGTTCAGAAAATTTTCGATGTTCTGAACATTTTGATGTCTCCCCTTGAACTCTTTATCTATCATCAGGTCTCCTCTACAGGAGACCTGATGACAGAAGAAGAATTCAAGGAGGTCCTGTTGTCAAAACTACTTCGTTCCAGTTTTGGAATATTCTGCTTTTTTGATTGACATGCCCATACAGATGTGGAGTCATAAAGTACAATACTTGGCGGTATTTATGGTTGTAAAAAGTTGCAATATTTACAATTTGAAGAGCTGTGAGATTAAATTTCAAGATTGAATTTAGCTTGAAATGCACAGTCTGATTGAATTTGGGATTAAATTCGATCCGAACTTTGAGATTTGCTGGATTTACCCTTTACCTAACGAATAGCCCGCATCCGCCCGCGTAATATGCAAATTCAGCAGTTGAAAAAATATTATTTTTCAAACAAATTCAACAAAACCATATCACGTGACCCCTCGTTGGAACGAGCTCATCGAGCTCGTTCCAACGAGGGGTCACATGATATGATTTTGTTGAAATTTTTTGAAAAATTTAAAAAAATGATATTTAAAATAATAAATTTTGATATTGTCCACGTTGGGTAAAGTGTTAAGACCATTAATTGAATCAGGGACATAGATATAACTTAGGTGATCGCCATTTTCACCCACTGAGGATTTTGTCAGAACGTTTGAGTTCTGTCAGATTTTTTCTGACCAATTGTCTGTTCACTCCTGAAATAATTGCCTATTTATCTGGTTCAGACAATGGAAAAACACCCCTCCCCTCCCATTTGTATTTTGGCACCAAAACACTTTGTTTGGCACTGGAATGGCAAAAAAATTGGCACCAGAGAGTTTTGAGCCAGCTTGATCATGCCAACACCACCACCCCCTATAAGGATGAAGTATACCACCAAATATCAGAAGATTTGTAGTGGTGTCTCCAAAGTAGATTAAAATTCAGCTTCCCATAAGAAGCACAATTATGAGCCCAGTATTTTGCTGTATATCAAATATTAAAAGATAAGGAAGCTTTGTATCAAATATCAAAAGATTCTGAAAGGTGGGTCTGAAGAAGATTTTTAAAGAATATTGCAAAAAGTTAAAATTCAAGCTCCCCTGGGGATATATTTTAGTTTAGGGCCTAAATCAAGTACATATTCCCTAATATTACTGCATACCAAGATTTTGACAAAATGGCTCGCCAGTTTGGAAAATGGAAATATTGGGCAGAGCCAAAAATATTGCCCCTCCCAGCATGAAGCCAAATATTGGCAGAAAAACTTTCTTTGACCAGACTTGAAGCATGATCATATAAGGAAGGTGCTAACCAAATTTAAAACCACTGTGACTGGTGGTATATGACAAAAAGATTTTTGAAGAATTATGGATTTTTCAGGTGCTGCCCCCAGCCTATTGGGCTTAGCTAGTTTTGTTAATCAAATATGTATTCCCCAAAGATAATTTATACCAAGTTTGGTTGGATTTGGTCCAGAGGGTTCCTAAAAAACAAAACTGCTAGGTAAAGTTAATGGACGATGGATGCCAAATGATGGAAATAGCTCACCCTGACTTTCAGTCAGATGAACTAAAAGCAGTTTTCAAAACATTTCAACAAAACTATATCATGTGACCCCCCTTATTGGAACAAGTTTGCTGAGATCATTCCAAAGGGGGAGGGGGTTACATAATACGGTTTTGTTAAAGTTTTGAAATTTGAAAAAGATAATCCAGTGCAACCCTGTTAATGGAATAGCCACTCTGCCAATGAAAATTATTCAGTTAACAAGAGTATTCAATAAACAGGGATCGTGTCACTTTCCTGTATTCAAGAGATAAACTTTGCATTTACGCTATTATATCTTGTTTGACCGACCTCCATGAGCTCTATCAAAAAAGATATAATAGACTAAATGACTGTATTGGATGTTCTGAGCCAAATAGGTCTATAAACAAAAGAAAACTGGGGAAAGTCATGGTAATTTCTCGACAGGTTACAAGACTTTTATTCAATTAACCAGAGTTTCCTCTATAACATATATGCAATTAACAGGTCAAATTTGTACTGGAGGTATGGAAAATGGTTTTGTGTGGGAAATTATATTCAGTTAACAGGGTTATTCAGTTAAGAGATATCCAATTAAGTGGGCTCCACTGTAGTTAAAATTACAAATTTTTATATTGTGTGTGTTGGGTAAAGGGTTAAATCAGTCTTGGAACTGTTATAACTTTATGGTCAGCTGGTTACAAGCTTCCCTAACCATTTTGTGAAGCAGCCATAACTAGATTTGATGAAAAATTCATCTAAATTTAACACAAGAAATCATTGGTGAAAAAGTTCCTTTTAATTTAAAGGGAGATAATTTGATTAAATTTGCCAAATTATATTTAGTAAGTGCAAAGAGAAATTCTGTTCTCGGCAGGAATATCTGCCAGCAGCATGCAAGGATTTAATGGAACAAGCTTGTTGAGCTTGTTTCTCTGGAAAGTTGAAAGCCATGACAATCGGATACAGTAAATGTCAGGGACTCTTCTACAGGGGCGGGGGATTCTTCTACAGGGGTGGGGTATCCCTTTTAGGGACCCTTTTCCCTCGCTCAGTTTTCCCCCAGACCCTCAATATTTTTTGTTAATAATTAAAGTCGTAAAGAACATAAACAGAATCGTTACAGTAAAGTAACAAACTTTAGATACAGTTGAAAGCAGTATGCTCATGGTTGCATCAGCATTGAGCTGGACAATTAAATGAGAATCGAAAGTGTGATTCTTAGAATGGGCTGTGTCAACAGTAGACTGTACTGTACAATTAAATGAAAGCTGAAAGTAGGATCATGACTTGTGATTGTTTTCTAAGAAAGCATGTGACATACAGTAGTCAAACTTGAGTATGAAAGTGGCATGTTGTATAACACAACAAGATGGATGTTACATCCCAACGCTCACCTACATTCGCGCTTGATAATGTCGTTCCAATGTAACATGCCTAATATTTAGTTAATATAAATCATTAACTAGGCATCAAATGATTAATGTGGTTTATGTGATGATCGTTTTGGAAAGTCTATATTTCTGCATTTATTATATATCAATTCAACATAGAATCATTGGATATAAAAGCATTTTTTTCTTTTAGAAATGTTTATGATTAAGAATATGAATCGTGAGGCCAGATATTAAATCATAAATAAGAATTAGGAAAGGCTTTCATAAATTTATTTTTTACAAAATAAAAATACATCAGATCAAAAAAAATAAAATAGGAGGTGCAAAATGGCATTATGTAATGAAGAATCACTGAAATTGTAATTGAAATACATTCATTGGTTAAAGAGGAGTTGCAGAAAAACATTCGTTCAAGAAAGTGACTATAAGTCCCAACAACAATACATCACATCAACAACTAAAATAAGCCTTAATGTTACTAGTAACAAGTATGAGAAAGTATTAAATAAAAAAAAAGAGTTAAAAATTTTTTTTTTTAAAGAAAGTGAATATAAGTCCCTCAAATTCCTCAAATATGCATGTAATGAGGGTGCAACATTACCGCAATATAGTTCAGTAACCCATGTGTACAATATCAATTGCCTGGAAAGACACATAGAAACCGAACTCACCTTTACACAAACTTTTAGAACTTAAAATTGAGTAAGTCAGAGAAAAACGTGAACATTGTGACTGAAAAAAAGAGAAGAAATCAGTTAAATTTCTGCATACAGTAGGGTTAATACCTAAAGTAGTTATTGAAATGAGAAAATAAACAGTAATGAGAGGTGAAGGCACCAAATCTGCACAAAAGATGACTTTAACGCAAATTCTTACAACACCTGAACGCTAATTCTTACAACAAGTTTTGGCAGAAAATCAGCCTCAAATATGCATGTAATGAGGGTTAAATATTACTGCAATGGAGTTCATTAACCCAAGTGTAGAATATTAATCACCTGGAAAGACACATAGAAACACAACTCACCTAAACACAAAGTTTACAAAGTTTTACAACTTAAAATTTACTAAGTCCGAGAAAAACATGAAAATTTTGACTGTAAAAAAAGAAAATTTCCGTTAAATTTCTGCATACAGTAGGGTTAATACCTACAGTTGTTATTGAAATACGAAAATCAACAGAAATGAGAAGTTAAAGCAGCACAATCTGCACAAAAGCTGACTTTAACGCTAATTCTTACAACACCTAAAGGCAAATTCTTACAATTTTTGACAGAGAATTTTAGGTGAAATTTGAAAAAAAAAGTCGTAGTATCATGGTTAAATACTGTTCTGATAGTCCCCTACAACCTACATATGCAATATCAAAGGCCTGAGCCCACTGATCTTTGAGAAATTAACCTTAACATTAAAGCTTACAATATTGGACACGCCGGACGCCGACGCCAACACCAGCATCCGAGGGCATGACAATAGCTCACCACTTCTAATATAGTAGGTGAGCTAAAAACTGTGGAACGATAGTCATATAACGGTCTATATTATATTTTCATGCTCTGCTTGAGTTCGAACATTGCAATCTTGATTAATTACCGCAACAACATTCACATTCAGGGGAATAAATGGGCTTTTTATACTTTAGATAATATACAATATTAAAATTGTGGTTATCCTGCTGATAGTCTTTTTAACCACCTACATTGGTAACTGGTTTGTAACTGGATATGTATTCAGCCATTTCAACACTAGACTTTTCCCCCAAAGCTCCACAAAAAGAGACCCCACATTTTATCCCTTGTGGAAACACTGAAATGTTCAATGACACACTATAGTCTTTCGTTTAGATGAGCATGCCATGGTGTGGGTCACTGTCCTGTCCATTTCTTGTGCTTCAATCATTATCCAACCTGAAGGCTAGCCTTCAGGCTAGAAGATGGTTAAGTAGAAGAAATGGGGACCGTTGTGATAGAAGGTAGGATTCTTTGGCCAAATGTTGTTAGGATTTGTAAATAATATATTACGAGAATAATAAAATACGAGAATGCCTGTATACTGACATGTTTGCAAGCACCCATTTTAACTCATTATGTACCCATGCAAAATGTCTATGAAAAAGTGAAGGGGCATATGTCTACCCGACCCCTCCCCCCCCCCTCGTTTCCACTGCCTCTGTTTAGGAAGAATAGTGTATTGCTGTTTTCACAGTTATAGCATCATAGAAGGGCTCGGCCAAGGAATGGAGCAGCCTAGAATGCCAAAATCAAGGAACTTATTCAATTTACATGCTTACGTTAATGACTTCACAGAAAAATAATCTCAGTTAAGGAAAAAGAACCTGCCCATGTAGGTCATGAAAATGCTAGTTTGTAGAACAATTTTATCTGTTTTATGATCTGAAAATACCTCCCAACCCAAATACGACTGGTGTTAATCACAAATATGTCAAGCAAATTTGCTTCAATAACTTATGACCCCCCCCCCCCCCCCCCCCCCCCCCCACCACACACACACACACACACCCACCCACCCACACTGAAATGGGCTTGTTAAGCATAAGAATTGCATAGGCAATGATTCGGAAGCAAGAAATGATCATTTCTAGCATTTTACGAAAAAAATACAGGAAATGCCGTTTGTTGCTCAAAGGTAAAAGATTTGACCAGGCTCTCAAGGACAAAATAACTGAGGTGCTCTTTGAATGCTTACTTGTTCCAACAAGACCTCCACTTGACAAAACTGGAGTGCCCATTTTGCCAGTCTGTGACCTGCTTGGTTTCTGTGTATAGATGTCCATTTGCTCACCACCACCAATGTTGTAGCCATTGTGGCCACCTTTAACTTTATCATAACTAATACCAGTTTCTTTTTTTCCATTGTAACCAAAGCCTTCTCCATCTCTGTCACTGCCGTACTGAGAATTATGATAAGTGGTGGGCATCACAGACTGTGATCCTCCAGACCATGGTCTATGGGGCCATGTAGGTGGATAGGGAGTTGTGGTTGTAGTTGTGGTGGTTTTGGGCTGGTAATCTGAAATAGAGACAATACTTTTAACTCTTTCAACACGAGAGACTGCTTTTCCGGTCCAGCAACACGATACATCATAATTTCATTAAGTAGGATGGCTACTAACTGAACGTGTGTGGTGTAGAACAATTTATTTATTTATTTATTGGTGTTTGAGGTCACATATTTTTGCACAATGGCTAATCATGACCTCAACACGAGTATCAACTCAAGATCAGGGGTGAGCATTAATAAGCCATGTTGCCCATTTTAGAGAGGGTTTGCACTTCCCAAGCATTGGTGACTGGATCCTATTTTACCAGTAAAACAGAGCCTGTTTATGCAGTGAACAGGCACTGCTTCACTTCCCGGGGTTCCCGCAGGGAGGTAGAAGAATTAATATTTTCAACGTGCAGCCTGAAGGCTGCACATTGAAAATATTAATTGCTCTACCCCCAAATAATGGACATGGACTCCCCCATTTTCTGACATTTAACTGGCATGGAAGATACCACCAGTGTTCAAAGGGTTAATGTGCTGTGAGCTGATAAAATATAATTTGTAGTTTTAGAACACTTTTAACTGGAAGAGTGCTAAAATATTTTTCAAAGGTCATTTGTAATGTGAGTACATGTATTATTTTTCCAAGGTACCATGCTACTAGCAAGGGGAACTTTAGTTTAGCAAGATTTTGTTTATAAATACTTGTTGTGTCACAATTTATGGCAGTCTCAAATAACTGGTCACAAAACAATTTTACATAAACACTTTTTTTCTTTTGCTCAGAAAACAACAAGCTAGTGCTTACAGTGTAAAGGCACTAAAGTGACTTTCATTTTCAAGAGAGCCATAATAGTGGCTTCTAGCACTCAACCAGCTAATAACTGGGGTTTTAACGCTGTACCTAATGAATCAGTAGCATCCTAACAAATCAGTTGCATTTTAATGAATCAGTCACAATCTATGGCAAAGTGCCTGTTGGCACTCTCCAATACATGGTAACAAAACAATTTTATATAAACGCATTTTTTTTCTACTTGCCAAAGAAAGAACAAGTGAGTGCTTACAGTGTAATGCCACTAATGTGGATTTCATTTTCAAGAGAGCCATGTTAATGGCTAGTAGCATTGAACAGGCCTGAAAATAAGCTATCTGACATTTGCCGAATGAGGTCCCCAGAGGGTGAATTTGATGATGCTATCCCATACAGTGGGCCAATCTATCATCTAGGTGCCTCTTTCTGTTTAGTTTTGAGACCCTGATTCAGATTGAGGTTCACAGAGGATAGATTTAGTGATAGCAGGTTAGCATAATGACAGTCTGCTTATTTTCTGGCTTGGCATTGAACCAGTTCATAACTGGGATTTTAACCTCTTACCTAATGAATCAGTTGCATCTGCCCGCATAATTTTCAAATTGAGCAGTTGAAATAAAATTATATTTAAAAAATTTCAACAAAACCATATCATGTGGCCCACTCAATGGAATGAGCTCATAGATTCCAATGAGGGGGAGAGGGGGGGGGGGGGGGCGGGTCACATGTTATGGTCTTGTTGATTTTTTTTTTAATTTGAAACCAGAGGATCAAGTGACCCTAAAAGGCTCACAAAGATCAAGTTGACTACAAGGAATAAGGGTATTAGTGTTGAGAGATCAGAAAGACGGAGGCAAAATAGGAAGTGTCATCTTGTACATGAGTGATACTGCATGGACTGTCAGCAAAAAAGAACTGAAAAATGATGTCTGTTTTTCAACCCCAATGCACTACTCCTGGCACATACCCTACATTAGGCTTGGGATTATGATTATGTTGAAAAATGACAAAAGGGCTTAGCACTGAAAAGACCACATTGGTTGTTTAAAATTTTTGGTTGAAATTTGGTGAAATCTTCCTGGAAGCCAAGTGTGTGAAGAAATGGAGTAAAATGACAGTCAACAAGGACATCATTGAGCTAGGGTTTTTTGGGGGACAAATCACAGCTTTCTGATTATGTGTCCATACACACTCACAAATAATTTATGAAAAGAGAACATTTGATTGAAACAAAATTTGTTTTCTTACCAACTATCAAAAGATTCTGTCAACTGGATCTGAAGATCTTTGAGGAATATTGCTCATATTGCAGTTAAAATAAATTTGGGCCCAGTGGAGATCCAAAATATGAACCAATGGACTTAATTTGAACATACTTGAATCTTTCCTCAAAAGTATTGTGAAAAATAAATATTAAAAGCTTCTGCCAGGTGGATCTGAAGAAGATTTTTAGAGTATTTTCTTCATATAGCACAGAGTTACAACTTGGGTTCACATGAGCACAAACGTGAATCCATGAACTTTGTTTTAATAAACTTGAAACTGCTCCCCCATGCCCACCCCATGAAGAAGCTGTACAGCAATGATCAGATCTGAAGTTCTGACTGGTGGATCCAAATAAATAAATTTTACAGAATAGTCATTCATTCGATAGAATTTAAAAAAAAATTCTGGTGTAGCAGGATATCTTCCCCCTGGACATCTCCCTCATCCCCAGGGGGGTGGGTGATATCCTAGGATATTCCCCCCTCACCCTAGATATCTTCTGCCCCCACCTAAATTTTTAAATGTATTCATCTAATTTTGTTTCTTTTACTATTATTTCACAATATTTGATTACATTTGATATTAAACAGCTAAATCCTTGTATAAAATTATTCAGGAACACATAATAAAATGTGGAATAAGTTGGGAAGAGAAATATTTTGAATGAATTTTACAAACAGTTCACCTTCCTCCTCACCCTATCCAAATCTGAAAAAAAAGTTACAAAAGTTCTAAGATAGGCTGTTTCTAATTCATTAGTGTACAAATATTAGTACAGCAGTCCAAAATTTGTTTTCACGGTTGATAAATATTTTGACAAGGTGAGGGGGAAAATATCCAGGCCTGGACATCTTCTCCCTTACCCTGTCAAAATCTGAAAAATTATTACAAAGATTGGCTAATTCCAATTCAGAAGATAAGATTTAATAGCATCTCATTAAAATAAATATATATCCGGTTGGAGGTGGGGGGGGGGGGGGGGGGGGAGATGCCCAGGGAGGAAGATATTGTGGCACACCAGATATTGCATGAAATCAAAATTTGGGTTCCCATAAGGAGACCAAATATAAACCTGGAGATTTAATTTGAACAAACATGAATATGAGCACCATAAGAATGCTTTGTATCAAATATCAAAAGATTCTGAATGGTAGATCTTAAGAAGATTTTTAAAAAACAGAACATGAACTCAGGGACTTGGTTTGAAATTTTTTTAATCTGCGCCCTCGAAGAATGCTAAATACCAAATATAAGTTTCTGCCAGGTAGATCTGACAAGGATGATTTTCAAATATATTCTTTCTCATGTTGCACTGTGTTAAAATCTGGGTTCCAAAAAGGAAACAAATTAGCAACTCACTGTCTTGATTTGAACAAATTTGAATTAGGTCCCTATAAGGATGATATATACCAAACATCAAAGGATTCTGAGTGGTGGATCTAAAGAAGAATATTTTCCAAAGTTGATAGCGATCAGAATTAATTATGTGCTTCAAAAGGATGTGAAAAAAAATCACTTCATCTTTTCCAACAACTAGGGTCTACTGAATCTCAATTTTAGGTTGCAATCAAATCTCATATCAAATATGTCAACGGATATCATTGCCAATGCTAAATTGATGCAGTCTATGTCAGAGGATCTGTGGATGTAATACAAAATGCACATTAGCATTGGTTCAACATAATTTCATGGAGGTGGGCTAAAATGTTTGACATGTAACAAAATCTCTTGCTGGAATTTCTTTCAAAGTACGATTAACTCCTTGCATGCTGCTGGCAGATATTCCTGCCCAGGATACAGAATCCCTTGCCACTGAAGCAAGTAAAATTTGGTCACATTTAATCAAATTTCTCCCTAGTAGATTGAATGAACTTTTCAACCAATGATTTCTTTAGATAAATTTAGATGTATTTTCATCAAATCTGGTCATGGCTGCTTCACAGCAGCCATGACTAGATTTGATGAAAAATACCCAGCGGGTTAAGAGTTAATCAAACTTCCTGTCACCTTCCTTCAAATACACATAATCATCTGACTATGTGAAACAAGGTCATCAACATTAATAATGGAAAAAATATTGTTACAATTTATGTGAGAGTGCCTATAGGCACTCTCCAATAAATTGTAACAAGAGGCCCTCTGGGACCTGAGATGTTCACGGAGAAGGTTGTTTGAAAAAGGACTTATGGTCATGTTCAGAATTTAAGGCTAGTTATGGATACAGAAGAATGAAGTCGTGTAATAATTTATACCCCTGTTGTCCAAGTTGGGAGATTTTGGTAGTATTTCAGTGCTGCTATAGAAATAATACTCGGAATAACTGCAGGTTTCCAGACTTCCCAGTAAGGTTAAAAAAGGGCTGCTTTTCCAGGACACAGAATTCTAAATATCAATTTTTCAGTTTCCATGACTGGCAGCAAATCTTGAGTTCAAACCTCCCATGGATCATGGTTTAACAGGAGGGAGGGTGTGGGGGGGGGGGGGGGGGGGGTGGTGAAGAGAGAGAGTGCATTGGGTGAAAATACCCAATGGATTTGTAGGGGCAGGGTGGGGGGACTGGCCCAGTTGGGTGAATTTTTTATGCCCCAAATCACTCAAAATCCTTCTTCAAACTCAATGTTAACCCCTCCCTCCCCTTACACGCCCAACCCCATAAAGAGAACAAATTCACCCAATGCACCCCCACTTCAACCAATCTGGTATTAAATATTCAGTCTGATGAATCTGAAAAGGCTCTTCCTGATATTGCAATCCAGGGAATTTATTTGGAAACTTGAATGTGCCTACCCCTTCCTCACCCACCTCCACCCTCCCCCCACCCCCCACACACACCTCAGGTTGCCTGTATACCAAATGTCAAAAGATTTTGGAGGTGGATCTGAAGGAGATTTTTAAAGATTTATATGTTGTTTTGCACTAAGTTAAAATTCAGGCTCATGTAGGGTACCAAAATATGAACCTAGGGACTTGATTTGAACAAGCTTGAATCTGCCCCATCCCCCAACCCATTCCTAAGGATGGTGTATATCAAATATCAAATGATTTTGACAACTAGATCTAAAGAAGACTTTTAAAGATTATTCATCGTTTTGGACTAAGTTAAAATTTGTGCTCCCACTGGAAGCCCAAATATTAACCCAGGGACTTCATTTAAAAATACTTGAATATGACCTTCATAAGGTGCTGTAAGCCGATTATCCACCAATTTTGACCAGGGGATCTGAAAAAGACGATTTTGAAGATTATTCCTCATATTGGAGTAAGTTAAAATTCAGGCCTTGATAGAGAGGCCAAATATTAACCCAGGTACTTGATAAGAACAAACTTGAATCTGCCCCCACCAATGATGTTGTATGCCAAATAACAAAAGATTCTGACTGGTGGTTCTGGAAGAGAAGATTTTAAAACAAGAAGCTAGAGCCTCAAGCGAGCCAAAAATGCTCATATGGCTCAAGTTGTCAAAAGAAATGAGTGTGTCAGTAAGTGAGGAAGAGTGAGAGCAATTTTTTGTTTTCCAATGGCACAACCAAAAGCAATTTTTTTGCCATTCTTTTCTACAAGTCCCAGAAAAGCTTCCCTGGAGAAAAAACATCAAAGCTCTGTTCTGTGAAGTCTTAAAAAGTGTATTTATGAAATATTTTTTATTTTTTGCTTCTGGGGTTATCCCAGCAGATGCATGCCAGGTGGTAGATAAGATTTGTCTGAGAAGATCTGCAAAAAACTTATCTTCATTGTTCACAAGAGAGTGACTTGGCACTTCCATCAAAACAGTTTTAACATGAACATCCCATTTGGGGCACAAGAAAGATGATGATTCGGCATTTTCAAGTTATCAACAGTATCAAAATAGGCATCCCCATATGGCACCCCATGACAAAACTGATTCCAAAGTTTTTAGTCCATCTGATTCCAATGGCCCTAAGAAAGCTTCATACCAAATAATAATATTGTGGTCTGGGCCGTTTTGGAAATATGAGCATTTGCATTTTTTGTTTTGTTTTTAACTTCCTACAGGGCTGAGAAAAAGAATTTTGGGGCATAAATCAATTACTTATGACCCAATTATTCTGCATGAAAAATTTGGTTCAAATCAGCCCATCTGTTCTGGAAATAGAAATTTTAGGCAGGGGCCAAAATAGGCAAATGCCTACTGGAAGCCCAAATATTGACCTACTGAGTTCCTTTGAGCAACCTGGAATCTGCATGACCAAAGAAAGTTTCATACCATAAATCTTAGCGTTATTGCAAATAAACAATTTTAGGCTTTTAGGTCATTCACTCAATCCCAAAGGTAGTAGCAACTTTTGGGGAAAAAAATTCAGAACAGTATAATACATCAAGATGCTTTGTACCAAATAAGTTTAGATTTTACCCAAAAGTTCCGAAGAAGAAGACTTAGTTGATGGAACACAAGAAAGATGATGATTCACCATTTTCCCATTACAAACAGTATTAAAATGGGCATCTCCATATGGCATCTCATGACACACAGAGAGCAATATTTTGGGTCCACCTGCTAAGAAGGCTTCATACCAAATAACAGTATTCTGGTCCATTTTGTAAAAATAGGCATTTGGATGTATTTATATTTTCCGCTACTGGGGTTTTCAAGCATTAATCAAGCATTTATGATCCAATAATACTACATGACAAATTTGGTTCAAATTAGCTCATCAGTTCTGAAAAGAGAAATTTTGGGGTGAAGCCCAAAATGGGCATCCTCCCACAGGGAGCCCAAATAAAATGACCTACTGAGTTCCTTTAAACAAACTTGAATCTGCATCACTAAAGGATGTTCCATACCAGAAATCTAAGCAAAATTGAGAGTGGTTTATGAGAAGATGATTTTTAGAGCATTTTCTAAAGGCTCTTGGGGCATTAACCTCAGCCCCAAGGAGTGTAGCAACATTTTGGGAAAAAATCTTCGAAGAGTATACTTCACAACGATGCTTTGCACCACATTAGTTCAGATTTGGCCCAAAAGTTCTGAAGAAGAATACTTAGTTCATGGAGCACAAGAAAGGTGATGACTCGGCATTTTCCCAATGCCAACAGTGTTAAAATGGGCATCCCCATACAGCACCCCATTACAAAACTGAGAGCAATTTTTATTGGTTCGTCTGATTCCACTGGGTCCTGCAGGCCAAAAGCAATATTCTGGTCCGTGGAATTTTGAAATATGGGAGTTTGAATCTTTTTCTATTTTAACTCTTGGAATACCCATTTGGCTGTGAAAAAAAAATTTCCGAGCATTAATCAAGTACTTATGACCCAATTATACTACATGCCAAATTTTATTCAAATCAGCTCATCAGTTCTTGAAATAGAAATTTTGGGTGGAGCCCAAAATGGGCATGCTACCAAAGAGAGCCCAATTATTGACCTACAAACTTGCCTTGAACAAACTTCAATCTCCACCATCTAAGGCAGTTCCATACTAAATATCAGAGCATTCTCTTTGGTGGTTCATAAGAAGATTTTTAGGTCTTCTGGGCATTAACCCCCAACCAAAGATGGTAGAAGCTTCATTTGAACAAAGTAGAAAGGTTAAACATGCACGACTGATGCCAAGTGATGGCAAACGCTACCACTAACTTTCAGTCAGGTGTGCTAAAAAGAGCGGTCCTAGCATAATAACTTTCACATCATCAAATGTCATCAATTGGAAGGAGATATCGAGTTGATTGACTTGATACCACTGGGGGGAGCAGATTGAGTTGCAAGGCTTTCTGTGGAAATTCCAGCAAACCAGTCATATAGAAATCAGTGGGTAGCCTAGATATGAGGGAGGTTAGTGATGATAACCTAAGTATTTACTTTTTATAAGGCCTAAAAAAGTTAAACATCTGTTTCTCAGGCCCTCCCACATGGTCCTTTTGGCAGGGTCATGCCCTCTTTTAAGTACCAAATCAAACTTAAAAAAATAAAAATTAAATGGTTATGTCTTGATATTTTACCCAGGATAATAAAATTGAAAAATTTGTCCCTTGAGTGCAACAAGGCTTTGCAATGCTTTTGCATTGCAAAGCCTTCTTGCAGTCAAGGGACATAAATATATCACCACCCATGTTATTCTGTAGATCATGAGGCCTAAAACATAAAACAAACTAAGAACATGAACTTTTGCTAGCAAAGAAATCATTTCAAAAATAAAAAATAAAATAAAAAAACGCCCATGTGCAATTTTACAATGAAAAATGGCCCAAGAATCAGAAGATCTACTTTGTGGGGGGAGGGGGGAGAGGGGGGGGGGGCCTAACCTACTATGTATATGGAGAAAGGTGGAATACACACCATAAAGTATCATTGTTTCCTGATCTTTTCCAAACTTGTTTTCTGCATAGCACTCATAGTTTCCAAAGTCACTTTCATCTAGATTCCGAATACGAAGACTTAATGTAACTACATGATTGTCATCATTATAAAGTTCTACACGATACTTCCAACTAGTGTCCAGTTTTAATCCATTTCTGTTCCAAAAAGTCACTCCAAGAGGGTTTGAATTAACAATGCATTCAAGAATTGTGTCTTTCCCTCTGTACTGACCAATTCTTTTATTTGGAAGCCGAATTTCTGGTTGATCTGAAAAACAGATAAACGATCATTTCTGGTATGTCAAATTTCTGATTGATTCTTCATTCCACAGCAGCTTTTAATCTTTACTTAACCCTTTACCCAACGTAATGGCCAAAACCGGCCAGCGCTATTCTCAAAAATCGCCAATTAATTTTCATTATTTTTTTCATTTTTTGTCTCATTGAGCTCGTTCCAATGAGGGGTCATAACCTATGTTTTTGAGACAAAAAAATGAAAAAAATTAGTTATTGAAGAATTTTTTTTACAAATGTCATCTGCTTTTCATGTTAGGTAAAGGGTTAATGTAACAGCCAAAATCAGCCGGTACTATTCACAAAAAAAACTGCCATCCAAATTTGATTATTTGAATTTTTTGTTTCAAGAAACACAGCTTATAACAACCCCAAGGAACAAGCTCAATGAGCTCATTCCATTGAGTGGTTATAAGCTATGTTTTTGAGGCAAAAAATTAAAATCTTTTAGTTTTAGCTATTCAAGAATTTTTTTGTCAAATTCCACCTTCTATTCATGCTAGGTAAAGGGTTAATTAATTGTATGACACAGCTTGCACTTGAAAAATTTTACTCATAATGAATATTCAGTTCTCAACTGCCCATGGCCCAGGTTTGGAGTGGGCCCACTGCATCAATATGTTTGGTTTAAAATGAGTTTTGAAGGATTTGTGAAAAAAAAATTCACTCAGTTGACTAGATATGGGTGAGGGGTGTGTGTGTGTGTGTGGGGGGGGGGGGGGGGGGGGGGGTTGTAGTGGGTTATAGCTGAGTTAATTTCTTTTTTTCTGTACATTTCACTCAAAATCAATCAAAACTCATTTAAGGGGTTGTCCAACATAGTTTGGACATTTTTTTTTAAATTTCCACAATGCCCTAAATGCAAATTACAGCCGTGAGTAACAACATATTATATGCCATAATAATGACAAACGTACACAAAACCTGAATTTATCCACTTTTTAAAAATTAAAAATTTTTTTTGCCTTTTGATGACAAAGACATTGCCAGCCACATAAGTAAGCAACAGGAATAACAAGGAATAGATCAGTAATTTGAGTTGTAAACAAAAAACTCCACCTACATACTCAGAGAAAGCATATTTATCATTCCATCACCAACCTGGTGAGAATGCTCAGAGGAAAATGGTTGACCACAAACTATAGATTGTGTTTGGATGACATGTTTGCTATGATCACGTGGTTTTCAGGCAAAGTTCAGAAATGATTTGCTTCCCCAAGATCTGAAATCTTCGAACATTTCACTGCTGTTTTCAAATCTGAGAGGTGATGTAATGTACAACACACAATACATTCAGAGGAAAATATTCAACTGACAATGTGATAATTGCGAGATACAGTCCTTAGTAGCAATGTTGAGTTTGGAAACTGTAGAATGTTCCACAAGTCTCAGCAAGGGATTAATATGCCACCGATTCAAACTTCTATTATTTGGTTGGTGTCGATGATCAAAACATAAAAGTGGAAAATTATATTTGAAAACAAAAATATATTCACTTCAACATACATTGCAGTCCTCACAATTGAAAACTTACGAAAAAATAATTTTACTGTCACCGAACTATATTTGTGACGTAAAGAAGGCTTGGTGAAGTCTACTAGGAAAAAAGAAGACCAATGTCAAGGAGAATTTCCTGTTCACTAAATATAGCGAAATTTAGTACCATCGTAAATTTAAATGTTTTCCTCGCACAACCGCATAGTATGCAAGATGGATCAACGTCGATTTTGATCGCTATTGGCATCAAACGGTTGCAAAAATCTATGTGTATTGACAATCTGTTGACAGAAATAGCATGAAGCCACCTGGCAGACAAATATCACATGAATTACCGAAATGAGACCACAACATCTCATAAGTTTTTCGATAAATGAATTTAATAACCAACATAATTCCAATATTGTTCAGGCGGGTAACCCACTGCCTATAAAACTAGTATTGGTAAGCAGATCAGTTATTAATGTTCTTAAATCTGACTAGTAAGGCCCCACAAAGTAGATCTTCTGTTTCTCAGGCCATTTTTTGTAAAATTGCATGTGGGTGGGCAGTTTTTTATTTTATTTTTTATTTTTGTAATTATTTCTTAGCCATCACAAGTTTATGTTCTTGGTTTGTTTCATGTTTTAGGCCTCATAATCTACATAATAGCATGGGTAGTGGTGTATTTTGTACTTTGAGTGCAAGAAAGCTTTGCAATGCCTTAATTTTATTAACCTGGGTAAAATATCAGACATAAACCATTTAATTATTAGTTTTTTAAGTTTGCTTTGGAAATAGAAAGAGAACATGCAGCAGCCAAAAGGACCATGTGGGAGGGCCTGAGAAACAGATTTTTAACTTTTTAGGCCTAAGCAACAGTCAAGCCTCCCCAAACATTGTTCAATTCCATTTTGTATGTTAATAAATATGGAAATACATGTGTTTTTCAATGTTGACTGAATACACTATCAGCTGAGCTTCTTACAGTTAAAACTAGAAGTCCTGTCATGAAATGCGCACAAATAGCACATCGATCTGCGCGTTAATGTATGTGTTATGACCATAGTAAAGCTATCAAATTCTGTACATATGGCCTGTACATGAGCAATGTTTCAGTCAATGGACCTCCGGGTAACCCGGAGGTCCATTGGCAGAAACATTGCCTGTGTTTGCTATGAGTAACCAGGAGAACCTGCCGTGCTTTGGATGCCGTTCGATATGGCAATTGCACGCAATTCCTACGTGCAGTTAAGCCTAGATAAGCATACAGCTTGTGACTGAATGTTACTGAGTGGATGAAACATGTCAGTGAATTGTATTGTAATTCCCAGTCACAATAATGGATGATTTCTGGAACCAAATACGAGTGTCACATCATATACATGAGCAGGAAACATGGAGAATGACAGCCGTCATTTTCATTGCTACGATTGATGATCAAATCAAGTCAAACACAACAAGGAAATGGCATCGTAAAGTGAAGCAAATCCGCCTGCCTCCGATGAACTACAACACAAGCAAAAGTGTAATGAAATAAACATTAATGAAATTCTTTATCAAATTAACACATAATCATTAAAATTTCCCACATAAATAGAGGATATCCATGCTATTTTAGTGATTATCAGAAATTATTTCATGAGTGTGGACCTAAAAGTTTTAAAAATAATATTTTCAGGTCAACATGAATATATTCTCTAAAATAGCATAGATTTTCTTTTCAATATATACATGACATTTTACTGTGCAATATTCAATCCAATTCTACTTCAAACATGTATGTTTCAAAATAATAACAAAGATCAGCTTATCGTCCTTTCAACCCTGTACTAGCCAAATCACTGAAACGTAAAAAATAGTCCCACTTTCCCCATGATAATTGAACCAACTAATTGTTCAACTCAAAGATGAAATTCAATAATTGTAATACTACAAATGAGAATTTTCTCATATTTATCATTAATATTAATTTTTAGAACATTTTAAATGTCAATTTACATCAAGGAATTGGAACTGAATGAAAAGTTACCCAGTTCAAGGCTCAATATCACTTTCGGAGTCACTTTCACTTTATTATTTTATTATTATTAAGCCACACAAAGTAGATCTTCTGTTTCTCAGGCCATTATTTGTAAAATTGCATGCGGGCGAGCGTTTTTTTTATTTTATTTTTTATTTCAGTAATTACTTCTTTGCCATCAAAAGTTCATGTTCTTGGTTCAAGTTGTCTCATAATCTACAGAATAGCATGGGTGGTGGTGTATTTCATCCCTTGAGTGCAAGAAGGCTTTGCAATGCTAAAGCATTGCAAAGCCTTCTTGCACTCAAGGGACAAATTCATCAAATTTTTTAACTTGGGTAAAATATCAGACATAAAGCATTTAATTTTTATTTTTTTTAAGTTTAAATTGGTTATAAAAAGAGAGCATGCGGCGGCCAAAAGGACCACGTGGGAGGGCCTGAGAAACAGATTTTTCATTTTTTTAGGCCTTATACATCTAATTTTTTTAGTCAAAGAATCACCAGAACAGCTTGGAATAGCATGAACTTCTGGTACTGTTGGTGAAGCCAGTACTGAACTGCTTGTAACAGTATTGAAGGTGAAGTGATGTGACGAAGTGTGATGTCTTTTAGGAAGCTACTGAGGGATATTCCTCATTATCCTTCAGGTCGATGAATTTTGAGAAATATCTATTAGATAATTTGTGATAATTTACAGGCTAGCATATCATAAATGGCAATAAATCTATCAATTTTCAACAAATCACCGTGGTTTTGAAACATGTCCAATGAATGTCAATATAAAGCAGCATGCCAAATGTTATTGAAATCTGGCGATTACCTGTCAAGGTATCACATAAACTTAAAAACTGTGGTTTTGTTCCAAAAAAAAAAATTATTATCCAACAACTGATTGGCAAATGCTTGTTACACTTAATAATAATAATTCAGCCTGCCGTTAATCTGTTGCAGTTCTCAGAAAAGAAGTCCTTGTGCTGCCAAATGATAAAATGAATGCAGAGAAACTTGAAACAATTTTTCTGGAAAGTTGCAATGTACTTGGTTTTAGCACAGAGAAAGTAGGGAACACCATTAACCATAATCCACTAAAACAGTATCTGGGGTCACAGGTATTTATGCCTGGAAATAATACGCAAACAATTTATTTATTGGGGTTTAATGACACTTTTGACAGCCAGGGTCACCTTGTGTCGGAACATGCAAATAATAATTCAGGTTACGCAGGCATTACTTCAAAGATAAAAAACGTGAACGAACTACACTTGCTACAGGTTATGATGAAATAATACAATTCTGCATATTTTGCCTATCAGACCTGACAATTTTTAATGACAAACTCAGGGGTGCGGTGGCTCAGTTGGTAGAGGTGCAGGCTGCAAGCCGAGAGGTCCTCGGTTCGAATCCCACCTGCGGCAACCGCGTTGTGTCCTTGGGCAAGACACTTCACCCCGATTGCCTACAGGGGGCACGATGACGCTGTGTACTGAGGCGTACTGCACGTCGATGGTGCGCATGTCTTCAATCAATCTAACCCTGCCTGTGCTGTGGTGCAGAGTTCAGAGTTACGATGTTGGGGAGCTGACAGCTGCTCGTCGTTGCTCGGTGGTTCTCTCCGGGTACTCCGGCTTCCTCCACCCGTAAAACTGTCATGGTCACGATTAGCCATTGTGCATAAGTATGTGACCTTAAACACCAATAAATAAATAAATAATAATGACAAACTCAACTCGGTTGTGTATTCATCCACATGTTAATAGAATAGCATACAGTTTACATCTTAACATACTTCCCGGCAAAACAAATAGCAACAACTAACATGTGTGATCTTGCTCAGAGACGGCAGAAGTTCGATAAAAGTGGAGGGGCACAAATTTTCAAGGCTACCATGGTTCGGCTCAGTGGAATAAAAAGTTACAATCATTTATCTATTGACTAAAGTGAATTTTTTGATTTGATTGGTTGATAGATACGTGGTATGAGACCATATTCATTGAAACCCACGATACGTCCGCCCAGCTACTGACAAATTTCCCATACCCAGTGGAAGCCTCGTTCTGAAATCTACAAATTGTCCATACCCCGTAGAAGACGCATTCATCGAAATCAATTTATTATATTTATACAGAAACCTGTATGGCTCAACAATGGAAGATAAAAGATCTCATGCTGTGTGTGTTCACACATGAAATAGATTGTACTTCTAAAACAGAAAGTCAATAGATAAATTTGTTACCCCGTGTCTGATAAAAACCTGTACCACGTGATCAGACACGGGGTAACTAATAATATCGGTAAATGTACAGTGACACACTATAGTGTCTCGTTTAGATGACAATGCTGTGGTGTTGTCACTCTCCTGTCCATTTATTCTACTTTAATCATCTTCCAATCTGAAGGCTAGCCTTCGGGTTGAAAGATGGTTAAGTAGAAGAAATGGACCAAAGCAACCGAAGCTGGGATTCATTGGTCAAATGTTGTTTGGATTTGCAAATAATATATTACAGGAATGCCTGTATATTGGCAAGTTTGCATGTGCCCATTTTAACTCATTCATTAACCACACAACATGTCTATGGAAAGAAGTCCCCTGTGCCCCCCTGGTTCCGCCACCCTTGATCTTGCCTAAGCGAGATCAAGCGTTAGTTGTTGCTATTTATTTGGGCTGCAATTCTGTCATGATGTAAACAGCTAGATAGGTAAATTACTTAAAGGAGATGGTGGGATATAATATGGTACATTCTCCTTCTTACCAATTCATTGGATCAGTTTCTGTTTTATGTACAGTTGCACCTGCACCATTATATTGTATTGTATTGTATTTCTCTGTAGGGTATGGCGTTAATATAGACATTGCCTGTTCGCCAAATCCCATTTTCATTGAGGAAATAAAAATATTGTTTAAAAAAATGTAAACAGCATGGTTAGCATTGTAAACATTAATGCACCACAACTCTCTTTTCTATAGGTTACCACAACAATGTAAGCTCTATATTTCCAGGCCTGGGTAATCACTCCTTCAATGCTACATGCATAAAATTTTGTTGATGTAAAGTCATAAACTGCCCTTTGACATAGTAATAGAAAAGGGTGCTGATGAAACAATTTATTTTTACACTGGTCACCAGGAAACATTCTGAGCACATTTTTTGTCAATAAATGGTTTAGACAGCCTTGTAAATATAGTAGTGTGTTTGACATTCATGTGGAGCAGATATAACATAGGAATACGTAGGTTACATCAGCTCATCTCACTAAGGCTGAATCAAAAGGATAAGATTTATCAAGTTACAGATTTTAAATGTTAACATACAGTTGTGAGCACAGTATGATTTGGTGCTTCCACCAAATGTTTGCTTGTCCAGTGTAAACTTGGTAACCTATAGGGCAACCTCACAGATTATGGTGCACTTGAAAGCCTATCAGGAGGTTCGTGAAATGCAAATTTGCTTGTTGAATTGTGAAGTTTCAACAAAAGTAGCATGAATGGTATTGGAAGAAATTGATCCAATAGGTGGCTGAGGAACAAATTATCATGTGTAAAAGTGTAGCCATTCTTCTTAACTGATAGAGTGCTGGAAGCCTTTTATTTTGATGTGCAGCCACTTAAAGGCTTCATATTTTCTGGAAGTGCTTCCGTCTATATGTGAAGTGAAATTATTCAGTCTGTAGGGTTTTTCCTTGTTACAATTTATGGGAGAGTGCCTTTGGGCACTCTCCCATAAATTGTAACAAAGCAACAACATGTTAAATTTAGACAAGAAAACATAATTCAGCACTCTACCAGTTAACCCTTGTTGAGCTCATTCCAATAAGGGGGTCATAAGGTATATTTTGGATATAACAATTGAGAAAAATAAAACTGAGTGGTGATATTTGTGAATAGTCCTGGCTGGATATGGCCGTTAAATTAGGTAACATGTTAAGGTATCAAACAGATACTTAACCACACCAAGCTATCTCAGCAGAACATGGAGTCATCATTAAATCAATCAATGAAGACAAATAGGAACAAGGTGCCATGCCAACGGTATCCCCCGCCCAGATGGTTTACAAAAAAGGGAATATTCCAAGTTGAAACAAGCCAAGACCTGTGTCGCTGCATGCAATTGATTTCGCTGCATGCAATTGATTACAGAGATGAACAGACTTCAAAGTATCGGCAAACGGGAAGTGGCTGCACGGCAGATCTGAAAATTAGATACACGATACAACTCATCAGTATGAAGCAGCAGACCAAATACAAAATCATTCCCTTTCATAGAAGCCAAGAAAACTTTGACGGAAGAAGTGTTTCGGATGGACAGACGGATGGACAGACGGATGGACAGACGGATGGACTGATGGATGGATGGACGGAGTCGAGCGGTTACTAGTCCTGCTCTGCTGCTGGCGACGCAGGTAAAAAGTGGGAAAAGGCCCATAACTCTCGAGAAAAAATGGACAAAACCTGTTACTTGTGAGTATCCTTTCCCCCATGGTGGTCTATCAGCATACCAAAGATCATTTAAATCCAACATCTACATTATTTATTTATTTATTTATTGGTGTTTAAGGTCACATATTTATGCACAATGGCTAACCATGACCGTGACAGTTTTACGGGTGGAGGAAGCCGGAATACCCGGAGAGAACCACCGAGCAACGACGAGCAACTGTCAGCTCCCCAACATACTAACTCCACACAAGCAGGGTTAGTATTGGTTGAAGACAGGTGCACCATCGACGTGCAATACGCCTTAGTACACAATGCCACCGTGCCCCCTCATGGGCAATGGGGGTGAAGTGTCTTGCCCAAGGACACAATGCAGTTGCCGCAGGTGGGATTCGAACCGAGGACCTCTCGGTTTGCAGCCTGCACCTCAACCTACTGAGCCACCCCCCACCCCCCCCCCCCCCCCCCCCCCCCCCCCCATCATCTACAGACAGAGATATGAAGGTCCAAAGTTCTTATGGATGGATGGATGGATGGATGGATGGATGGATGGAGGGAGGGAGGGAGGGAGGGAGGGAGGGAGGGACGGACAGACTGAACACATTTCTATATTCCCCAAAAACTTCATTTTGGTGGGGGATAATATATATCTCAAAAATTATCTTACATTCTACTGATACATCAATCTGCCTGGTAGAGCCGCTTCCTATACCATTATAAGCAATACACTCATAGGTGTCATCACAGTATCTGGTAATGTTATGAATGATCAAAACTTCACCCTCTATACCAATCTCTGGAAGGGAAAACAGAAACAAATTTATTATACATAGGCAAAGATTACTGTTTTGACGTAATTTTAATAAAAATTTATGATCCCCCTTAAAATTTAAAAATAATATTATTAGTAGGGCTCATGAAGCTTTAACCCTTTACCTAACGTAACGGCCAAAACTGGCCAGCGCTATTCTCAAAAATCGCCAATTAGTTTTCATTATTTTTTTCATTTTTTGTCTCAAAAACATAGGTTATGACTCCTTGTTGGAACGAGCTCGTCGAGCTCGTTCCAACGAGGGGTCATAACCTATGTTTTTGAGACGAAAAAATGAAAAAAATTAGTTATTCAAGAATTATTTTTGCAAGTGTCGTCTGCTTTTCAGGTTAGGTAATGGGTTAAAATGATGATTCACATCAATTCAAGGCACACTGATTTGGAAGTTTTTTAACTGGTTGAGTGCTAAATTATTTTTCAAAGGTGATTTGAAACGTGAGTATTTTTCTCAAAGATGCCATGCAGCCAACAAGGGAAGCCTAAGCTTGGAAAGATTTTCTTCATGAACAATTGTTTTGTTACCATTTATTGGAGAGTGCCCTTTGGCACTCTCCAATAAATTGTAACAAAACAATTTTATATATAAAATTTAATTACTACTGCTAAGAAAACAACAAGAGTATGCAAGCAGTGTAAAGCCACTACAGGCCAGGATATTTCACGGAAACGATTGTTTCGTTTCCGTTTCATTACCGTCAGAGCCAAACACGGTACTGATTTATCATTTCCCACAATTTTGTAAAGATGTTTCAGTTTGTCAAATTCAGAAATTTGACAACGGAAATTTCAAAATAGAATGAGTACTGTGTGGAATGTTAAGAATTATGCCTCTATTTTAATTATTAAGTTTAGATATTTTACTTATATTTCAATAAACACGGATTGGGATTTATTTTGTAGTTTCAGGATTTCGTTCAACGGCTGTGTTTTTCCTGTTCATCTAAACTTAAAAGTTAAATAAAAAAAGCAGATACTGAACTCTTAACAAAACTGACACTAAAATAAAGCCAAAATTTCACAACTGAACAGCTCCAGTTGCTGTTAATGACCACTGTGTTTAGTGAACCACAGAACACAGGCATCATTAACAATAACGAGGGCAGTGGAAGTAGGCTACCTACTTTACAAATCATTACCCATGAAAAAAAATTGACGGAACTGAAAATTAGTTACCAGTCGTTACCAATAGATGAAAATGTCAGAAACGACAAGAGATTGTCACTCGGAAGTGACTATGACCCCGACGTGGCAATGACCTTGATCTGAGACCTTGACTTCCATCGAATAAAAAAATATTTTGTGCACAACACATCATCTCCCCAAGCAACATGTATGCCCAGTTTCAACAAAATCCAATGCAGCAACTCAGGGTGAAAATCGTCCTGACAGACAGTTGACCTTAATCTATGACCTTGACCTCCATCAAACAAAAATATTTTTATGCGTGACACATCATCTCCCCATAAGAAACATGAATGCCAAGTTTCAACAAAATCCAACGATGCATCTCAGTATGAAGCGGACACAAAAATCTTCCTGACAGACAGTCGACTTGATCTGAGACCTTGACCTCCATTGAACAGAAAAACTTTTTGTGTGTGACACATTGTCTCCCCATAAGCAACATGTATGCCAAGTTTCAACAAAATCTAATTTATGGAGTGGACATGAAATTCTTCCTGACGGACGGATGGATGGTACGATGGATGGACAGACAGATGGAAATGACAAACACAATATGCCCCCGAAAAAAAATTGGGGGGGGGGGGAGGCATAAAAATTGGTTACCCATTATTCCTGAAATATTCTGGCTTACACGAAAGCAGAGCACTGATAGTGGCTCTTAGCACTCACCCAGTTTATCATCCAGATGTTCTCAAAATCCTACAAAGTGTCTACTCTTGAACTCTTCTTCTATCGTCAGATCTGCTGTACAGATGACCTGATGATAGACGAAGAGTTGAAGGAAGTTCCACCTCTGAAACTAGTTTGATTCCATTGTGGAATCTTCTGCTTTTCCGGCGACTTGTCCACACAGAATGCAATCCAATACTTCAGAAGCGGCGAATGGCATAACATTTGGCTGTGAGAAGGTGCAACATCAAGAGGCATAAGGTTCCATTTGAGATTCAATTCGATTCAAAATTTTCTGCCTTATTTAATTCGGTATTCAGTTTGAGATTGGCAGGGCCGTAATTATCTGGTGAGGTAATGTGGAAAATCATTTCACTACAATATACTTTAACTCCTTGGCGGATATTTCTGCCATGACACTATTTCTTTAGCCACTGAAATAAGTATTATTTGGGTGCATTTAATCAAAATTTCCCCCCTGTAAACTATATGGATTTTTGCACCAATGGTTTCTTGATTTAAATTTAGATGAATTTTGCATCAAATCTAGTCATGGCTGCTTTAAAGCAGCCATGACTAGATTTGATAAAAAATATCTTGAAAATACTCAGCAGGTTAAGAGTTAATTGCACATTATATTCCAAACAAACCCTTGACACTGAAAAATGGAACTGTTCTTCATCTAAAAATTCTTACCAGCCTGCAACGGATGGTTATGTTTATATTTACATCTGCTATATAGTCCGTTCATCTTACATGAAGTCCATCCCCTTGCAACACGGCATTCTAAAATCCCAAATTTTTTTCAATCATCAGGCCCAATGTTTTTTTTGTCTTTCTCTTTTAAGAAATTGCAAGTGATATTGTAGGATCTGTTTTATGTACATTACCTCAGTTGTTTACCCTTCATTCAGTTTCTGTTCAAATATAAACAATAAAATACGAACTGATATTACAAAAATGGATTCAGCATGCCATTAAGGCATCCATTTTCTTGCTTATGAGTAAATGAATAAGCGGCAAATTAAATTTGTTACATAATCGTGTAATGAGAAATGGGACATGGGGTGAACTGATTGACAAACCTGAACAATTTAGAAATGATCAATTTAACCTTATTTATTAGGAGTTTTGTAAAAACTACAGTAGTAACATATTATTCACTGACTGAACAATTGTTAGTTTATGTATATCAGAATATATTAAAAACTCAATGCATGATATGTATAATGAATACTCTATTAAATACGTAAAGTTTAAATACAGGAAATATTTTTGTTCAGGGTGATTTTATTAAGTACGAAATCAAACAGCACGTTGATACTTTGTGGTTATTTGTTTTGTTATTATTTTTCGATTTTTTAAAGTTTTAACCTCAATTTCTATTAACTCCTGAATAGTGCTCATTGACAACCGCCAAGCCAAATGTTATCGCAGCTTTTTTAAAATACTAATATAATCCTGCTGTCAAGACTTCATAACTGGTTGAGTGCTAGAAGCCACTATCAGAGCTTTCAAAAAATGAGGATACCAGAGCAAAAGTCAACACTTTCCTTGCTTATATTTCATATTCGGTCAACACAAATCATATTTTGTTTATATAAATTTGTTTAATTACAAATTATTGGAGAGTGCCCGTGGGCACTCTCCAATAATTTGTAATAAAACAAGTTTTGAATCACAAATTCCGACCACCCAAAATAATCTTGTCCTCAACCAGATAATCACTAATGTGAAAAATATCATGTTATTTGTACTTTCCGACGTTTAACGTCACATTTTGAAAAATGTTGAAGAAACTGAATTCCCAGTGATCTTTGAATGTCAGGATAATTAAAGTCTCAAAGGGTCAACCCTCTGCACACTGATATCTTAATATCAAACTTTTCCCCATAATGCAAACATCGAAATGTCTAAAGTTTTCCCATAATACAAATTGCAATTTAACCACTTCAATCTTGTTTGACAGAGCTCACATGTACTGAAGCAATGTTTTGTGAAAGTGCTTCTTTATTATGTTAGGTACGGGATTATCTTTACCCAATACACAGGATATCAAAATTTATTTTAATTACTTTTTTTTTCAAATTTTAAAAAAAAATTCAACAAAATCATATCACGTGACCCCCCTCATTGGAACAAGCTCATTCCAATGAAGGTTCACATATGGTTTTGTAGAAATTTGTTGAAAAATTCATTTTTTTCAATTGCTTACTTTGTAAATTATGTGAGTGGATGGGGTGATTCATTCGGACAGACAAAGACTCGACTATATACCCACAGAACCTCCTAAGGAGGTCGGGGACATAAAAAACGCTCAGGATATCTCAAGAATACAGTAAAGTTACCAAATACCTTTTAATCGAATTCTCTCATTATTTGAATACTTTTCACTGGCAAAGTGGTTACTGAATTAACAGGTGTCCACTGTATTTTATGAAAACATTTGTTCTTGTCATTTCCATCTTGTACTACGTAAATGGTCATTGATCCACACTATCTGTGAGTGATCAATACTATGATGGTTTGGGGAGGGGGGATAAAAAAACCTTGAAAATTCAACAAAACGTGACTGGCAATATTCAAGTACAATGCTCGGCAGATCTGGCATGTTTGTATAGACATGGCAATCTAGAAAATTAAGGAGTGCAAAACAGTTACCCTCCTCAGATTGCTTAGGAGTGCAACTGCACCTGAAATTTTCAATCAAAAAACTTGTATGCTATTTTGGTTATATTCACTCAAGGTATTAATATTGTGACTGGAAAATTGTATTACATTCAGCTACATAGTGGAAAAATTGGCACACACTTCTCATTATTCAAAATGTTGCATTCAATTCTTATGTGACTGTCTTCTACACTCAAAATGTATCGAAAAGCAATACAGAATGGGTCATGAATTTATTATTTATTTACTTATTGGTATTTAAGGTCACATACTTATGCACAATGGCTAATCGTGACCATAGGGTCATGAATTAATACAAATCAATGCAACATTGACAAATCGTCCCCGAGTTCCAATGTGTTCTCTGTGCCAGTAGGCACAGAGAACACACTGGAACTCAGGGGATGAGATGATAAATTTTAAAGGCAGTCCAAACAGGTCTGGCATTCCAGAAAATCAAGGGGTGCAAAAAATTGCCCTCCTCAATTTTTTCTAGGCGGGCAGTAGGCATCAGCACTTCTGCACTCATAAAGAATGCCAGGCCCATTTGTAAGTTTTTTAAGTAGAAGAGTCATAAAATTCTCATGACTCATTTATTCCTTACGAGTAAAGCTGAAATAGACTCCAAATGTATTTCCTTCACTCAATGACCATGCAGAATATATAGGGCCACTTTGCAAGAGAGAACACATTGTGACAGCTGTTCTATGCAATGTAAACTGTTCACAAGGAAAACATTGAGGGCCGAGACTATGAGTATGGTAATGTAATGGACTGATAGGAGAAGATGAGTCTGATGTCTAGTTATAAATCTCTGATGGCTATTAAAAGTGAAGTCTCTCATTATTACTGATGATGTAGTCTGGCCAAACTGGACTTTCATTATAATAACCCAGGCCATGCTGTGGGCAATATTTTGTGATTGGAATACAATCACAAACCAATGAATTCTAAAAAAAAATTATTTTGATCAACTTTTCAATGCAATAAATTATTTTGGCTTCAACTTATTTAACACCTAACCAGTTGAGGATTTCTTGAATTTCTTATCAAATCAAGTCATGGCTGCTGTAATGCAACCTTAACTTAATTTGATGACAAATATAATCTGAAAACAAGAAACAAGAAAATCTGCAGACAGCAGCTAAAGAGTTAAAGTAAGCCACAAATATGTGTCCCCAAAAAATTGTGAGATCACACCCGAGATGTGACAGATGGTAAATATGAAACAAATTCCAAGTCCATAAAGGGCAATAACCCTTACAAAAAAATCTGAATAACACCTGCACTGAATATGGGACAAAAAATCAATGAGATACACTTGATTACCAAATATGATGTCATTTCACCAAGAATTTTATGATTGAGTTTAAAAATTTTTTGGTCACGCACTGGGTTAAAAACTAAAAACTTATTGGTCACAGACAGACAGCCAGACCGACCAACAAACAGACTGACATTACCACATAGAGTTGCCTGTCACAGCTAAAAATGAAAAGATGAAGAAAATTGTTAGTAATTCTTCCAATTATCTCCATTAAGTGTTTTTGTTTACTTTCTAAGTTTCTACATCAACATATACTATATTCAGAATATTTTTAATGATCTGGCATTATGGACAAATTAAGAGTACAAAAACTACATTTTTTGCTGGTAATCTACTTCTAAGAAAGTGAAGGTGAGTAGTTAAACATCATTTCCATCACTTAAAGCAATAATTTGAAACTAAACTCTGTTAGTTGATACTGTTATAGACCTTGTGGTTTATAGAAAATTTTCATTACTGTTGTTTTGTAGTTTTAGAATAATTTTAAAACAAGATTTATGCCAAGGCTATAGAGAACCCTCAGACAAATGCAAGGCAGTGGCAAGTAAGTGTCATCATTTTACACTTAGAACCAGATCAGAATCAGTTGGATGAAGCAAAGTGCAAAGAACACATCTGTGAGATAAAGATTCTAGCAACCTGCTTTGTCAAGATACTAGCAACTGTATCAAAATGTAACATTTGAATCAAATACAAGTTGTCATCCATACGTAATTTTCTTGTCATCTTATTTTTTATGGTTAAAACTGCATGTGACAGAATAAAAATGAAGTGGATAATACAGTGCTTTCAAGAAGTATTATGAAAAAAAAATTCATACAAAAAGGTGTTTATTTGTTAACATATACATGTTTATTATATTTGTGAAATATATTTTTTATGAAAAAAATGACTGAACAGAAGAAAAAAAATAAAATAAAAAAAATAAATTAAAATCGTGTTCATTATCATTCATTTTTGCAATGTGAGGGGGTTCTGTCCAAGAAGTCAACTAAAGTGAGGGGTTTTATCTAGAGGGGGGTTCTGTCCTAGATTCATCAGCTGGTAACAGGACAACCCCCCCCCCCTCGGAAAAAAACCCTTCACTTTCTGCATTCAAAGACAAAACCCCATCAAGACAAAAAGACAAAATCCCCTCACAAGAAATATTTCTAGAATATGGTGAAAATGAAAATGTTAAAAAACCTTCAAGTTAGTGTGATGTTTCGATACAGTTGCTAGTATCTTTATCAAGCAAAGATGAGTGGAATAAAGATTCTAGCCACTTGCTTGATAAAGATACTAGAAACTGTATCAAAATGTCACATTGAAACAAATACAAGTTGTCATACATAAGTAATTTTCTTGTCATCTTATTTTTTATGGTTGAAACTGAAAAAAGTTGTTTATTTCATAATTTAGAGTGCTTTCAGAAAGTATTATGAGGAGCTTTTATCCCAGATTAGTCAATTTTGCCATCTCTCAGTGCAAGCATGTTTCACCAAATTTTTCTCTGTAAACTGTATCCACTTTTTTATCAATGATTTCTTAAGTCTACTTTTTCTTGAATTTTTTATCGAATCTGGTCATGGCTGCTTAACTTATAGATAGCAACTTCTATTAAAAGGACACGAAGATCACTTATGGATAGCAACTTCTATCTATTTTTAAGTGTGATGTTTCGATACAGTTGCTGGTACCTTTATCATGCAATAATGAGTGGGATAAAGATTCTAGCAACTTGCTTCATAAAGATACTAGCAACTGTATCAAAATATTGCATTTGAAACAAATGCACTTTGTCATCCATTATTTATTTATTTATTATTTATTGGTGTTTAAGGTCACATACTTATGCACAATGGCTAATCATGACTGTGACAGTTTTACGGGTGGAGGAAGCCGGAGTACCCGGAGAGAACCACCGAGCAACGACGAGCAGCTGCCAGCTCCCCAACATCGTAACTCCACACTGCAGCACAGGCAGGGTTAAATTGGTTGAAGACATGTGCACCATCGACATGCGGACAATCAGGGTTAAGAAGTGCCTTGTTCAAGGACACAATGAGGGAGTCGGAATCAATCGCTCAGATGGTCACCCATCCAACGACTAACCTGGCTCGACGTTGCTTAACTTAGGTGATCTGACGAGAACCGGTTACCGCAACTCCACCGTGCCCCTTTGTCATCCATTAATAATTTTCTTGTCATCTTATTTTTTATGGTTGAAACTGCATGTGACAGAATAAAAATGGAGTGCATAATAAGAAGTATTATGAAAAAAGGTGTTTATTTGTCCAAGTGGGTTTTATCTTGGTGGGGGGGGGGGGGGGGGGGGGGGGGGGTGGGGGGGTTTCTGTCCTAGATTCGTGTCAGCTCTGGCATATTCTGGTAGATGAGGATATGAGATCCATAAAAAAGATCTATCAAATCAGGGCTTATTTATTTATTTATTGGAGTTTAATGCTACTTCTGACAGCCATGGACACCTCATGTCAGTCAGTTTTATGAGTGGAGGAAGCCGGAGAACCTGGAAAGAACCACTGAGCAATGGCAAGTAACTATCGGATTCCCCAACATACTAGCTCCACACATGCAGGGTTAACATTGATTGAAGACAGGTGCACCACAGATGTGCAGTTCACCTTAGTACACAGCATCACCAAGCTCCCACGTGAGCAGTCAGGATTAAGTGCCTTGCCCAAGGACACAAGGCAAGTTACCCCTGGTGGGGATCGAACTGCGAACCTCTTGGAATTTTCAAATTGTGTACTGAGCCACTGCACTCCCAAGTTTATTTTATCCCCTCGAATAATGATTGTACATTCAATGTATCTATAGTGGATTCATTTTTTGTTTCAAAAAAAATAGTTTGGGGGTCTTTTTCAATAGAATACATCATTCTGTCTTATCCTTTTGTGAAATCAGATTTTGGATGAAACTATAAAAGATGAGTGGAAAAGTGCTGCAAGCCACTTTAGTTGCTTTGTACTGTACACGCTATGGCTTGCCCTCTTCTTAACAGTAGGATAAATGCTTTACATGAATTTGTCTTATTACAGTTTATTGGAGAATGCCATCTGTCACTCTCCAATAAATAACAAAACAATTATTTATGTGCAAAATCGTGCACAAGTAGGGTTCCCCTGGTTAGTAGCATGATATCTTTGGATAAAAATACTCATGTTACAAATCACCTTTGAAAAATAATTTAGTACTCTATCAGTTAAGGTACTGATGACACTTTCAACAACCAGGGTTATATTTTGTACAGTAGAGCCCACTCAATTGGATATCTCTTAACTGAATAACCCTGTTAATTGAATATAATTTCTCAACACAAAACCATTTACCATACCTCCAGTACAAAATTGACCTGTTAATTGAATATAGGTTATAGAGTAAACTCCTGTTAATTGAATAAAAAATCTTGTATCCTGTTGAGAAATTACCCTGAATCTCCCCAGTATTCCTCTGTTTGGAGACCTATTTGGCCTCAGTACATTCAATGCAGGCATTTAATCTATTATATCTTGTTTGACAGAGCTCTGTCAAACAAGATATAATAGAATAAATGCTAAGTTTATCTCTAGAATACAGGAAAGTGATACAATCCCTGTTAATTGAATACTCATGTTAATTGAATAATTTTCATTGGCAAAGTGACTATTCAATTAACATGGTTCCACTGTAAGAAGCTTTAGGGCAGGAGGAAGCTGGAGCACCCACCACAAACCATCAAACATTGACAACAGTACTAAAAACAAGAAATTTGTACTCCGACTGAGGTAGTGAAATAACTGAAGAAGTGTAGTCTTTCAGATAGTTTAGCAGTGTCCATACTTGGTACGAAACAACTTTGGTGCAAAAGGTAATGTACTAACATCTTTATTAATGTACATTACGGTAAGTAGTATTGGGAAGCAAATACAGAAAAAAACACCCCAAGGAATTGGGTGATTATTTGCTAATGTTGTTATTGAAGAAAACAAATGTGCCACATCAAATCAACCACACTGTACCATTGGTTTTATGTGATTACCAAGTTATAAACAAAACCTGACCTGTTATTTATTTATTTATTGGTGTTTAAGGTCCTATACTTCTGCACAATGGCTTATCGTGACCACAACATGGAGATAAAGTCAAGGTCAGTCAATTGTTTATACCCCATGTTGCCTATTGCAGAGGACTTATACCCCAAGCATTAGTGACTGGGTCCTATTTTACCAGTAAAATGGCACTTCTTTATTACAGTAAACAAGTACAGCCTCACTTCCCGAGGTTCCCACGGGGGACCTGTCCTGTAAACCCAACTGATCAAAACGTAATATAGAAGAGCCCACTTACGTGGAAATCTCCATTCATTTATTTATTTATTTATTTATTGGTATTTAGAGCCACATGAGCAACCAAGGCTATATCATGAGTTCCAAAGATAAAAAGTTATGTTCCAACTAGACCAAAATCCTTGCCATCTGATTGGACAAGGGCTCATGAATTTTTTTGTACGTTTACAGCTCCAGTAGCATATATTACGTTTGATGCCACCATGCAATAAAAAGTTATGTTCCAAGAAGACTAAAATCCTTGCCATCTGATTGGACTAGACGTCAGGGAGTTTTTTCTATGTTTACAGTTCAAGTAGCACATATCACCGTTTGATGCCACCATGCGAAGTATTTAAATTTAGGTTGCCCATTTCACAATGGAGTAACTAAAATGCTACCTGCTTCAATTTTCTAGATTTTTCAAATGTGCAGTAGAACATGTTCTGAATGAAGTGTTCTTTAAATGACAAATCAGTTTACGATTTGAACTTTGATGGAGTGACCTCAACCTTTATCTCATTTATAGATTATTTGTGCAGTGAAGTCATGGGGTACACAAGAGGTTCATTTACTAAAATTGGTATTGTAAAAGTTGCCTTCTTCATTTCATGATGTCAGTTTGGGGCTAAGGACAGGGTCTTATTGGAACATATATGTTATTGTGACGCATTGATGGTAACATGGTCTGAGGTTTACGGCTCCAAGACACAAACCTCGGACCATGTTACAATCGATTCGTCACAATAACTTACAATGTTGAGTAAAATTTATGATTCCTTCATGAAGTAAAATATATGAAAAAACTGAAAAATATTCATGATTATGTCATCAAAATAAATAGTGAGACAGTAGTGTATAATATCAAAAGCTGAATGAATACGATGTAAATCAACATAATGACAGGAATTCTTTTCAAAAATGAGATACAGTAAAAAGATGAAAAATAAGTAAAACATATATTAAAAAAAGTTGATTTCTTTGAGAATCAGATATCTTTAAACTGAACATGGTGCCCACTTAATTAGATATCTCTTAATTGAATAACATTGTTGACTAAATATAACTTCCCAACACCAAACCATTACCACACCTTCCATACAAATTTGACCTGTTAATTACATATGGGTTATGGATTAAACTCCTGTTAATTGAATAAAAAATCTTTTAACATATAAATTACCCTGATAATCACTAAATCCCCCCTCTTTATAGACTTATTTCACAGGCATTTAATCTATTATATCTTGTTTTACAGAGCTCCATGAGTTCTGTCAAATGATATAATGACATAAACGCTCAAGTCATCTCCAGGATACAATAAAGTAACCAGATCCCTGTTAATTGAATACTCTTGTTAATCAATAATTCTCCCTGGCAAAAAGGCTATTCAATTTATTTAGTTATTTACTGGGGTTTAATGACACTTTCAACAGCCAGGGTCACATTGTGTCAGACAGTTTCATGGGTGGAGGAAGTCAGAGTACCTGGAGAGAACCACCCAGCAATGGCAAGCAACTGTCAGGCTCCCCAACATACTAACTCCACACAGGGTTAGCATTGGTTGAAGACAAGTGAACCTTCCATATGCAGTACTCCTTAGTACACAATGCCACCATGCCCCCACGTGGGCAATCGGGATTAAGTGCCTTGCCAAAGGACACAACGCCATTGCCACAGGAGGGATTTAACCCTAGGACCTCTCAGCTTGCATCTCTACCTACTGAGTCACTGCGCTCCCGGCTATTCAATTAACATGGTTTCACTGTAGTTGGTCTGAAAATAATGCGAGTCTTAACAGGAATCCCTCGAACCACACATAAAGCTAACTCTTTGCCGACTCTACTACCAGGAGTGTGGTGGTTAATTTGTCAGCACACTAGACTTCAGATTTAAGGGTTGTGGGTTTACTTAAGACCTGTGGCCATCTGCATTGTGTCTATGGGCAAGATACTTAATTAACCAAGTGACCAAGTGGGAGCACAGCAATGCTGTCAGCTGATAAACACAAGCATGTAGATGGTAAACATGCCTTCAGTCAGTGTTAACCCTGCATGGATTAGGCAAGTAACTGAGTCTGACAATTACTTGCCACTGCTTAGTTGTTTCCTACATGTACTCTGGCTTCATCTACTCACATCATATGACACTGGCTGTTGAGAGTGTCGTTCAATTCCAACAAACAAACAAACAAACTTTAAGTCAACAATGTGTTTGTAAATGACATTTGCAACAATATTACTAATTGTTGTATCTTGAATGGTAAAGTCTGAGTAACTTAAGCAGCCTTTCTTGTGTCTTGATAGATTTTTAGACTTTCCCCGAAAGAGACTATATATATTTCAATTCCATTCAATATATGGATACTTGTTAATGATAAAAAAGCAGATTTCCAAGACTTTTTACATAGCCAAGGCTTCGGTTAGCCATCTCCAACCCACATGAATGGTCATTCGGTTAGAGTCATTTTTGAAATTTTGCACACTGCATAATAGTTAAAAATTAAATTTTTTTTAGTAAATTTTGTTTCTTAACAACCTACCACAATTGTTTACAATTGGCTGTAACGTAAGTGCAAGCCCTACTTCGGAACTAACTCAAGCTAAGAAACTTTTTCAAACAAGTTGGAAAAGTGATAGAGTGCAAAAGCACAAAAAAGATCGAAAAAGGGTCGAGCGAGACCGGCGCTCGACATTACCTGTACTCTCTCTGCACACCTCTTGCGTTTACCGAGCGCATGCACAACAACCGTGACGTCAATTTCGTATTTACACCAACGAGAAGTTTGTGATTTAGCGGGGTGGCATCGTTATCAAAGATATCCCTAAGGAGGGTGGGCCTCCGGTAAACAATTGTGGTAGGTATGATAAGAAACAAAATGTACTAAAAAATTTAAATTTCTTCTCAACCTACTCACAATTGTTTACAACTGGCTGTATAAACAATGGGAGGAGGTGAATCACATAACCAATACCAACAAGAGCAGCAGAATGAAATGCAAGGAGGTCAGAGAATAATAGCAAAACCTGTAATGAAGAAAGGGAGAAGGCACCTGAAAAGAACAAGGCTGAGTGGAGAACAAACCCGATAAAAACAAATTTAACAAGGGTGCACAACAGCCTGAGCAGCAACAAGAGGGCCTAAAGAAAAAAGGTCCTGAAGAGAAAGTAGAAGCATTCCTCCAGTAAGCCGCATTCATAACATTCCGGAGCGAAACAGAATTGGCGAACGCCCAGGATGTAGAAATGGCATGAACCTCATGAGCATTAAACTGGTTCGAAACAAGATCCGAAGCAGACAAGCTGGAATAAGACAGCTTGATTGCAAGACAGATCCATCTGGAAATAGAATGGGAAGAGACAGACTACCTCCTAGGAATGAGAGACAGAAAGAATCTCTTCCGACCCCTCTGAATGAACTGAGTGCGATTAATGTAAGTCTTGATCGCACGAACAGGACAAAGAAGAGGCCTCCGGCCAACAACAGCAGGGAGAGCCCGAATGCAGATGGGAGGAGGTACCGAATAAGGAAGTTGAATCTTGGCCAGAAAAGAGCAATCAGTAGGGAAGATGACACTGTTAGCCACATTTCTGAAGAAAGCAGAATCAACAGATAGTGCATGAAGCTCACTGACACGTCTGGCAGAAGCAAATGTTAGAAAGAAAGACAAGACATATAGGTGAGATAACGCATATCATTCTCAGATAAAGACTCGAATGGTGCCCCCTCCAAATAATGCAACACACATGCCAAGTTCCAGTTGGGTGTAAGACGCAAAACTCGAGGCCTCTTCAAAGAAAAGTGCCAAATTAGTTTGGAGAAAAAAAGATTACGACCAACGCACCGCTTTCCCACATATGAGAAAGTATCAGACAGCATAGACCGATAACCCTTTATCGTAATAGGCTGGAGGCCCTGAAGTCAGAAAGGTATACCAGAAAATCTGCACTTTGAGCGATTGACGGATCACGGTAATCCACATTTTGAGCTGTACACCAGTGGCAGAAAACCTTCCACTTAGCAGCATAAGTCATGCCAGTGGAATGTTGCCGCGATGCAGAAATGCACTCCACTGATCGTCTCAAAAAACCTCTACATCGGAGACAGGACCTGACAAAAGACAGGCATGAAGGGACAGGCTCGTCAGGTTGTTGTGATACTTCCTGGGACAACCCTGGGAAAGAAGATTGCGACATAGAGGTAGACGAATCGGCCGATCTGCTAAAAGAGGCCACAGCAGATTGATCCACACCCTCTGTGGAGACAGAGGTGCGATCAGAATGATCCTGCAACTGCAAGCACGAATCTTTGCCAACACTTGAGGAAGAATCGGTGCAGGAGGGAAGGCATAGCCGATCCAACCTGTCCAGTCCAGAGACAGAGCGTCTACCGCAAATGCCAGTGGATCTGGACAAGGAGAGACAAAGGTCTCTACCTGATGATTCCAGCGAGCAGAGGGCACCGCCACCGCTCGCAAATCGCCTGAAACACCGACCGATGCAGCATCCATTCGGTGGGAAGGACACTGTCTCGTCGGGACAGGGAGTCTGCTAGGATGTTGAGACGCCCGGGAATGTGCCGAATGGTCACCTGAGCGTTTAGAAGATCCCGAGATAGCCGATACATGGGAATTGAATGTGTGCCTCTTTGATTCCGTATGTAGGCCACCACTGTCGAATTGTCCGAAAGAAGTAGGACAATGTGGTCCGACAGGTGAGAGATCCAAAGCTGAAAACTCAACAGAAGAGCAAGGAGCTCCTTCTGGTTGACATGAAGGCCCACCTGCTCGCTGTCCCACTCGCCATGAGTAGACAGACCGAGAGGATCCAACGTCGCACCACAGCCCCGATCGCTGGCATCCGCAGTAATGATGCGATCGGCCGAAGGAAGATCCAATGGGACACCCTGAGTCAACCAGGGAACATCGGCCCAAGGGTGGAGGTGACGAAGCAGGGACCGAGGAATAGGAAGTTCCAGGTCCAGAGAATCTACATTCAGACACCAATGATCCAACAAGAAGTGTTGGAGAGGTCGGACAAACAAGCGACCCAGCAGAATGAGATCTGTCACCGAACCGCAAAGGCCCAGCATCCGAAGGAAATTCCTGGCCGAGACCGGGGAAGATTGGAGTAGGTTCCGAGTCAAGGCGGAAGGAATCGTCGCCCGAGCATTGGGAACCGACACCACATTGTCAAGAGTGTCGAAATCCATTCCCAAATGACAAAATTGCTGAGAAGGAAGGAGATCCGACTTCTCGCAATTCTGAGCATCATCAAACTCCCTTTGTTGAAAATATGCAGCCAGGGCAGCGACGACATGGTCAGCGAGAGATAACATACCCAGCATCTCTCGAGACAGGCCCACCATAGACTCAACGACCAACATCAGGAGAACTGCCAACTTCGGCATAGTCAACCAGAGAGAAGAAGAATCTTCGTCCACAGTAGTCATCCCTTGGAAGACTGGTGAACAAACGGACTCGTAAACATGAAACCGCGACCAAGGCAGAAAAGCATCAGCTAGTGAAAAGAAAGAACCCTTCAGGGCCTTAGAACGCATTTTGGCGTCCAAGCCCTGGAAGAACTCAACAACCTGAGCCGATTGCAGAGGACGCAAAACCCCAGAGCTAGAAGGCTCAACAGGGTTACGGCGCTCCACAGAGGACCGCAGCCAGACAGACACTGATGGCTGGTCTGAAGGCTGAATGTCTGGCAGTAAGCCAAAGACAAAATCCAAAGTCTGCCCCAAGACTGATGAGGGGGCCCATCGCCTTCAAGAAAATCGTCATCCTCTGTAGCAGAAGAGACGTAGCCCAACTCAGGCTGACCAGCAGGAACCTCTTTTGAATACTGAATAGTATCCAAAGGGCCAAGTGAGGAATCTCGGTGACTGACTCGGGTGAGCTCCAAAACGGCCTGTCGCAGCTCACCCTGAGAATCCGTCGCAGCAGCAGTGCCCAACGGAGTGTCTTCCCAATGGACCCTTCTAGCAGAAGAACCCAAATCCTCAGAAGTGACCGACGACGAATGTCTATCAGCAGACAGAATAGGGGGAGGGTGAGAAGACACCGGAGGATAGTCCCAAGAGTGATGCTCAGGGGCAATCACTGATCTCTGCGGAACAGAAGGCCCTGCCTGCAAATCCTCTAGAGAGACTGATGGCATACGTCGAACGGTAGCTGGACCTGGGACACAATGAGAAGACACTGGGGGATTGTCCCAAGAATGACAGGAACCTGCCATTGGCCTCTGCATGACAGAAGGCCCCCAACTGCCCATCCTCTGAGACCGACGACATGCATCGATAGACAGCCAGACTCGGAACACAGTGAGGAATCACCGGAGGAAGGTTCCAAGAGTGACAGCTAACCAGAGCTGTCACTGACTTGTGCCGAACAGCAGGCCGTGGATGCCAATGCCCCAGTCCCATCCTGCTAGTCGATACACCAGCAGGGGAAGGCAGAACAACAAACGATTCGCTCGAGGGCCGAGGAATCGCTGCCGAAGCGACTGAACGGCCCAACCGACCAGGAGCAAACCTAGCCAGATGAGACAGAGCTGACAGCAAACCCGCACAGCTTCGCCAAGAAGCCAGGGGAGGCTGAGAGTTCAGAGACACACCAGCAGATACAGTCTCGGACCCCCGAGACTGTATACCACCCCCAGAAGAGATGGAAGAGTCACTATCATACAAGATAGGATCAGTAGTAACAACTTCCTCAGCAACTGTCGACGGCGCAGGTGGCAAATTGGAGAGTGTCACCGAGCTGACCTCAGAGAAGCTCTCGACGAAAACAGCTGCCTCAAGAGTGACATCAGAAGCCAAAGAGACCACAGTCTCCACTTCAGGCATCACAGCACCAGCACCGTCAACAGTTGCAGAGGAACCTGCAACAGAAAGAGACTGATCAACATCCTGCATGACAGAGTCACCACGTGCACTCCCAGAAATGTCTGAAGAGGCATGGCTATCCTTACCCCGAGAACGAGGGGTTCTAGCCCTGGAGAGAACCACCTTGTTCACGGATGCCCAGAATTTTGAGGACCAAACCCCACAAATACCACAGGAATGGGCCTGTGTGCAATTGTTGCAAGTGACACATGTAGCATGAGAATCGTCTACATGTTTCACCTGCAAACAAGAGGTACAAGGAATTGTTTTAGGCATAATTAAAATATGATCAATGAAATCAAGCTTCCCCCTGATGCAAAACCAAACAACAATGGTCGCGTTAACACGCGGGGGAAAAGTAAGAATATGTATGAGAAGACAAGCAAAAATGAGCATAAATATCATCAAATAATAATCAATTTAGAGCTTGAAAAAGATACAGTCAACTTGCACATAAACAGACAAGAAGCACCATACAAACTAAGTTGTTCACGAAGATAACAGCAAATAATAACACGAGTCACAAAATTTCCGACCATCACAATGGCGTTTGCTTTGTTTCCGAGTTAAGGCTGAGACATGAATATTGGCAGATTTTAGGTGTGACCTTGACCAGTGATTTAACAGACCCAAATACAGTGTATGATACATTATCCCACTGTCCTTTATAATTGTGTGAAGTATGATGATTGTAGCTCCCCCCACCCCACCCAGTTTTTTAATTATTAGCTTCGACACCCACACCCACACTTCAATCAGCATATGCCACCTTACTAAAGTTGGGAGTATAAAAATATCAAAGTAGTCCTGAATGTAACCTTGACCTGTGAGATATGACCAGAGGTCAATGTCATGATTGAGTCAGGGTTTTGGAAGAAGTCCCAAATGCCATACTAATGATGGAGGGCAGACAGATGAATGGACAATGGATGAAGAGTGATCAGTACTGACCACCCTGACTTTCAGTTAGGTGAGCTAACAAATCTGATTATCTCTGTGGGTAGCTAATAAGAATAAGGGATGGATTGTGTGCATTTAGTTCAGAATGGCTACAACTAATTACCGATAAAGATACAAAATGTATTTGATTTATTATGGTCTACATTCTACTAAAATCTACCTTTAAGAACCTGGGAGATTAAGTGTTTATGTCATATGACTCTACAAATGGTTCTAAAAGTAGTATGTTAGGCCCCACAAAGTAGATCATCTGTTTCTCAGTCCATATTTTGTAAAATTGCATGCAGACGGGCATTATTTTTTATTTATGTAATTATTTCTTTGCCATCAAAAATTCATATTCTTGGTTTATTTCATGTTTTAGGTGTCATAATCTACAGAATAGCATGGGTGGTGGTGTATTTCGTCCCTCAACTGCAAGAAGGCTTTGCAAAGCCTTGTTGCACTCAAGGGACAAATTTAACAATTTTGTTGACTTGGGTAAAATATCAGACATAAACCTTTCAATTTTCAGTTTTTTAAGTTTGCATTGGTTATAAAAGAAAGCATGCAGAAGCCAAAATAACCATGCAAAAGGGCCTGAGAAACAGATTCTTAACTTTCTTAAGCCTTATATATGAAAACAGTTTTTTTTCTCAGGGCAATGATAATTTATGGTGGACAGTCTACTCCACTTTTCTTACCCAATAATATGCCAAAATCTGCAACAAAACAAATTATTTAAGATGCCAATTTATTTCATTAGTTTTACACCGTTCATTATTCAGTTCACAATTATATCAATATGAATATCAATGCACAAGGAAATAGATACTCTGTGGTGGTTTTTATATGATTTATATTATTTATGTGTTGACAATTTATTTCTAATTGACAAGACCAGATCAGCCAGATCTCTGATCTAGTCTATTGACTTTTATAATAACCTGCATATATTTGAAAAGTTAAAAAATTTATAGTAATTTATATATTTTTTATACTTACCAATGACCCAGACATAGCTGGTGCTAACTCTTAAAATATAGGGCCAAACACAAATTTTGCCCCCCAATCCCCAAAATTTGCATCTAAAACTAAAGAAAACATGTCCTGAAAGGCCCTCCACACTTCGCCCCTACTGCGCATGCGCAGTGTCAAGGACATTCCGAAATTGGCGCCATTAATCATTCTAATAACCAGTGCCTGGTAAGCGCTATGTACTCAGCGGGGAGGCAAGAGTTCCCAACTCCTGGGAGGGCCATCCCCGTCTGGGTCATTGGTAAGTATAAAAAATATATAAATTACTATAAATTTTTTAACATTTTTATACTGTACCAATGACCCAGACATAGCTGAATAGTAAAAAGGCTGGAGGGCCAAGGACATAGAGCAAAATGGAATACGCTCAATAAAATAAAATAGAGTCATCCCCTGTAGGGAAAAAGAAGTAATAGGCCTTACATGTATCTTTCTTATTTATGATAAATTAGAAAGATACAACACCTTCCAAAATTGAGCTTCATACATCCATGTACTCTATTAATATCCAATATAATCCTTATACTAATAATTTTTAAAGTAAGCCAATAAATAAAGTAAGTCTAGAGAATAGAGACTCTTATACTCCTAAAAGTGTCTGAGGATTGCATAATCATGTCCGTTGACATATGCAATATTCAAAAGCTATACTTTAAAAACTAAGACTTGAATGAATTTTAAAAACCTAAACTTCTCACTAAACAACCATCCCAATAACAGCTCAGAATTACTAACTCCGGAGGAGGTATCCCCTTGTTTTCATAGTAAAACAGGTGACCCAAGGGAACACCCTCCCCCCCCCCCCCCCCTTTTTTTTGCCCTGGGTCAAATAGCCCAGAGCGAAGAGGGCAGCCGAACGGAGACACTGCCGAAACAGACAGCCTACCTAGCTATAGTAGCAACTGTTAAGTGAATGACATTCTGAGCAGTAGATAATAGACCTAACAATAGAGGCCTCCAGAAATGGACTCGATATTTCTGAGATAAAATTCATGAATGTGGATGGCTGAGCGCAATGAGCGGCCTTCAAAAATCTATAATAGTGACACTATTAATGTAAGCCCAAGAAGTAGAAGAACTCTTACTTCATGAGCCGAAATCTTAAGCACAACTGCTAAGTCAATGATATACCATAAGTAGTACCGATAGTTAATAGAATCCATTAACAATAAAATGGAGCGTAACGTCCTTCTACTAGACATCAAAGACAGAAGAAGCTTACGCCCTTTGTAATAAACAGATATCTGTTTATAAATACATAAACTGTACCCGGAAAGAGTAAAGGCCTATGCCCATACGAAGACGGAAGGACCTTAAAATAATAGGTTCCGGATAATAGGAGCCTAACTCTTATGCAACAATCCAACCTAAATAGTAACGGAAGTATTGATTCCGAAACTATGAAAGTGAAAATCATCCATCGATAGTGCATGAAACTCACTGACTCTACAGTAAAAGAGAAACCAACAGAATTACTGTCTAAAAGGTCAGAATTTGAAAACTACTGTTTCCAGAGGCTCAAATGATTACTTAGCTAAATAAGAACCGAAGTTAAAATCCGTATAGGAATTTAATCTAAAGATTCTAAGTCTATTTATCAAAAAGTTACTAACTGACTTAGATAAAGAGACAAAAGACTCAATTGTAAACTATCGTAGAGTGCATAGGTATGAGGTAACATAAACCTATAACCTAAATAATAACAGGCTGCAGTAGATCTTGTGAAACAAGTATACTAAAAAATAGCAATGAGTAGTATGGAGGGATCAACAATATGAACATAATGATCCCTACACCACGACGGAAGAGCCTCCACTTTAGCCGCATAGAATAGCGAAGAAGAGGATCTCCTATAGTAAGAAATCGCGTCCAAAGCTCGTCCAGTACAGTGCTTACAATGCAATATGGACCACACAACGGAATACATGAAGGTTGCGACCTTGCTGGTTGTGATAAAGATGACACGATTTACCCAGTGAAAAAGATCCTCACATAGAGGAAGATTTCACGTTAAGACCCACAGTAGACAAGAGAGTAAATTACTCATGATCTCTGTGAAGATAGAGATGCTATCAACAGAAATGTATTGTGGTTGTTTATCTTAGCAATACCTGCTAAAACAACAGCGCCGGAGGATACGCGTATCCTATCATTCCGTCCTATAGATCAATAGAGCGTTAACAATATTAGCTCAGAGATCTGGACAAGCCAACACATACGTCTGCAATTGATTAGCAAGCTGTGTCATAAATAAATCATCATTGGGCGCTCCCATAGATAGCAAATCTGATTGAATACTTGTTTGTTGAGAGTCCATTCTGACAGCAACAAGCGACCCGTAAGAGAACGGGAGTGCGATAAAACAATCAGACGACCCGGAATATGACGGACCAAAACTGAACTTGGTGTACTATAACCAACAGACGGATTCTTTCCATTAAATTGAATAACGGAAACGAAAGAGTGCCTCCCTGGTTCCGGAGATACGCCACTACTGTCAAATTAAAGGACAGGAATTTGGGCATGCGTTTCTGAATAATGTTCATGCAATGACATAAAGCAAGCCTAAAAAACATTATTCCGCGGAAGTTAAACTGATTGCTAAAAGACTGCGGAACCCAAAGACCCTGGCACTTCGAATCCGTAGGGATCAGTATTATATCCCAATCTGTTTGACTGGCAACCGTCATAACAGCCACACTCGGGTCCGGCAACTGCGGCGGCACTCTCTGAGTCAACCATAATTCCTGATTCGACCGAGAAACTGTCAATTGCTGGGATGCTGCGAAACAACTGTGCTAACTCGGATAGCACGTCCGTCACTGAGGCCTGAGGAGAAGCGGTCTTACGATGCATTGCCGCTGGAAGCTCCGTGATCGTTACCCCGTGCATACTTCCAATATGCGAGCGAACGGAGTGTATAGGCCTCGTTCCCTTGGCTACCGGATGGCGCGACCTATTCGCCGTGGAATCACTGAATGCCGAAACTGATCGGATACTCAAGGTCACGTAGCCAATGTGCGGTCGTGTGCCCTGCTGTGAGGAAGAGGAAGCATTAAAGACAGTCTCTCGGACTGTCAATATAACGGAGCGTTCCGACCAACGGACATATGCTCCGAATGTAAAATATCTGAACCACAACATGCGGTCCCCTATGTTGTTGGGCGAGAGAGGGACCTCTCTCGCTCACAGCCCGGACGGACCTGGACAAGCCAGGAACCGGACTAACAGGCTTCCTCCGATCTGTCCTCAATCTGCCGTCACTGGGTGAGTACTAAAGTAATTAAAGTGCTCGCATCACCCAAATCTCCTTCCTAGACCGCAACGGACGAACCCGGCAGCCGAACCATTCGATGAATGTACGCTACACCGGGTGAGCTAGCGAATGTCACTCCGTAGGCGATAGACATATTCCATGAGCACTTATTGCCGCTAACTCTTCATTAACTATGACGACAGAGGCACACTTTTGAAAGACATCTCCATAACTCTTCGAACAAGAAACCAGAAATGCTTGGATAGCAAGCATAAAATAATAATATATATAGCGTCGTTCAATAATTCGAAAGTTTGTGTGACATTATTGGACTATGTCGGAACTGAGGGACGATGTCCCTGAACCGAACAAAAAATTTCTAAGTCCACCGACGCTATCAGTTTCTTATCCGGCATCGCAGCATTCTGGTCCGACGAAAGAAGCTGTAGAAGACCAAGTCAGATGACATACACAACAGCATATGTTGTTCCGAAAGGGAAAGCTCGAAATCCTCCGAATCCCTTTCGGTATCCCGTCGGACCGGATGAAACTTTCGGACGTCCGTACCCGCTTCCGCGGAGCGTCCCGACCCAGCATCGTCGGATAAAATATATGCGACAGATTCAGTTGATGCTGGGATGCTGCGATAAACTGTGCTATTAAGGAAAGCACGTCCGTTCCCGAGGCCTGTGCAGTAGCGGTCTTACGATGCATTGCCGCCGGAAGCTCCGTGTACGTTGACTCCCGCACACTTCCTATGCGAACGTCCGGAGTCTGCAGGCCTCGTGTCCCTGGCTACCGGATGGTGTGACCTGGTCGTCGAAGAATCCTTGATCGGCGAAGCTGGTAATATATCGGCGGTCACGCAGCCAAGGTGCGGTCGTGTGCACTGACGAGAAGAGGAAGCCTTAGCAGTCTCAGCGGACTGCCTATACAACGGAGCGTCCCGAGCGACGGACGTATGCTCCGCTTGCGACACATTTTGTACCACAACATCTGGGGCCAGATGTTGTTGAACGAGAGAGGGGCCTCTCTCGCTTGCCGTCCGGATGGACCGGAACGAGCTATGAACCGGACTAAAAGGCTTCCTGCGTTCTCTCTCCGATCCGCCGTCACTGGGTGTGCATTAAGTTAATTTATAGTGCTCGCATCACCCCAAAATTCCTTCTAGACCGCAACGGACGAACCCGGCTGCCGAACCATTCGGTGAATGGACGCTACACCGGGCGAGCTAGCGGACGTCAAAGGCCGTCGAACCTACTAGGGTCCTCTTAGGCAATTGGCGTATTTACATGAGCACTTTTCCGCTAGCCCTCATTAATTGTGACGACGGAGGCACACTGTTGGAAGACATCACAGATACATCACCCTAATCTTGATCGTCTGAAATAGAAATTGATAAAGTAGAGTGACCCTGCGGGGAAAGGACCGAAGTGTCCAAATCCCCAACAACATACCGTGACATACGCTTCCCATATTGTCATCGAAATCATACGATACAGAACAGGAGTTAATGCGAGTACACTGACCACATATAGAATGATAATAAAGTCAGAGGAAGACTTCCTCTTAAAACAATTGATCAATATCCTTTCAATGTGAAAAGAAAACAAGTCCTGGTACTCGCACTAACCCCTGGCAATCAAAATACATAATAATAATATGATCCATTAATATAGAAAAAATAATTGAAATCAAAATATTTTGAAAAAATATTTTTTCAGAACAGCCCAAGTTTCTGAAAAGTAACGTTGAGCCCCAATGGATCCCAAGCCTAAGTGTGGACAAAAATTTTAAAAATATTTTAAACAATTTATTCAACACTTACGAACAATAATAATGTATCTAGTTATGATTAAAATAACATAAAGATATTATTTTTTAGAAATCCCCCCCTCACACAGAGGGCTGTTGTAAATGTAAACAATGAGTGTAAAAACACTAAAATAAGACTCCAGGCACCCAGGCCCGAAATCAGTTACCAAAAATACACCATCTGATGCAAAACAGAGACTTCCAGGGAAGAAACTGCAGAACATCAGATGGTAGATGCAGAACACAACGCCTAACCACCCGTAGGTGAAGACGTAAACATGGGGAAAGAACAGAATTCATTCTGTTATTCAGCTAAAACTCCCAAGAAATTTTAGTAATAATAATTACAGAAACTATGCCAAAAGCATGGGAGAATAGCAAGGGGGAACTTAAAGGACAGGGAGAGAGGAAAACACTTAAAAAAACAGTGTAACTAAATAATCAGAATGACAACAAAATGGGTGCTGCCTTGAAAATAGGTAACTTAACATAATTTCATTAAAAAATTTTAAGTTACAGCCCTGATAATATTCTGTCACACATTCTTTTCCTCTCCTCCTTCTCTATCCTCCTTAGAATCACCATTTCACTAATATTTATGTGTCTGGCATCATTTAAACTGAGATTTAAAAGCACAAAGATCAGTCAGATGTTAACTGATGAAGGGCCAAACTTAGAATGATTAATGGCGCCAATTTCGGAACGTCCTTGACACTGCACATGCGCAGTAGGGGCGAAGTGTGGAGGGCCTTTCAGGACATGTTTTCTTTAGTTTTAGATGCAAATTTTGGGGATTGGGGGGCAAAATTTGTGTTTGGCCCTATATTTTAAGAGTTAGCACCAGCTATGTCTGGGTCATTGGTACAGTATAAAAATATATATATTATCACCATTATGTGTATGTACAAAATGTTACATCACAGTTGAGCTCTTGCTTCTAAGGCCATATCTCGATGAGTCGAGATATAGCCTTAGAAATAAGAGCAAGAATCCAATACAACATTTTGTAATAAACATAATGGTAATGATAGATTTATCTTGCAATTATTAACTGTAACAAATTGATTAAGACTTTATCTAACGAATAACAAATTGGTCACATCCTCCCACATAATTTATAAATTGAATAGTTGAAAATAACATTATTTTTCTAAAAATTTCAACAAAACCATATCGTGTGACCTCTCATTGAGGGGTCACAAGATATGTTTTTTTAAATTTTTGGAAAATATTTTTTACAAAAAATAATGAAAATACTAAATTGTGATATTCTGTGGGTTGAGAAAGGAGTTAACTAGCATTTTAATATCAGATTTCATTTTCCAACTCCTAAAAATGCTTTTCCTTTGAGTGGAAAACTGTATGCGATTGCCTTGAACTTTTGTGATCCTCAAATAAACACACTGAGTGCGAACATGTTCAAAATTCTGAAAAGACTGCGAGTGCAATAACAGTATAACTACATATTGTTCCACCCTGAATGCTTCCAGTGATTCAGATACAAAAGCATAAAAGCAATGTGGTTCCATAATTTAATAATTGTACTTTTGAGAAGTGTTTTATTCGCTCTTTTCATATAAAGAAACATGCAAGGTCTTTCACAAATACATTTCGAAAGCTTGTAATGTTCTATAAATAGTAATGTAAACAAATCATAACCAAGCACACAGTTGTATTATGCAGTTGCAAGATACAGATTTTGTATCAAGAGACCCTGAAACATGCAAGTAATTACGGAGCCAATACATAATTATTTTAAGAAAAATATAAATTATGACCACTTAGATGCATGACCAAACGCACCAAAGATTAATATGAGATTAAGAAGGTCTTTCTAGAAGCAATATAATTGACAAGACACACTCATGTGACATGGTGCTTCTCTACAAGACTGAGATAACATATTTATTAACAATCGATTAATGTTACATTTTATAATTTTGTGAGATGAAATAATTCGGTGTTCTGGAATTTGGACTGAAACAAATTATTATGGCATAATAAAAAGCACATTCAACAAACAGTGATTGGCTTGCATAACTGATGACACACAATGGAGTGCACCCAATTACTGACTGTCATTTTTTGCAAAGTATATTTACAGAATGATTGTTTCCAATTTAGAAGACTGTCAACAAAGAGATCAACAAACTCTCTATGTCTTACAGACATATATGAATATGCTCCTCAGAGAATGTTATAAAATACCGACTCTCCATTACATGAGTACTTGGATCTGAGATTTGTCTCAATATGCGAGAATCGGTTTTGATTCTTGTGAACTCCTGCAGCAGGAATAGTTTTTCAGTTCTTAAATATAAGTGTAATTTAGAATTTGAGAGTATCATTATACCGCTGTGGGTACAACCAGCACATATTCCATAGTAAATTACAGCTGGTCACCAGGGATGGCTTATACCACCCCAAAAAAAAACCCCTGATACAGTAACGAGAGCAGGAACCAGGAAAATGTGTAAGTTAAAAGTCACTGTAATCTTGACCTTCAACACAATGACCCCACAATACTTAAGGTTCTTCGCCTCATCATGCTGTAAAGTTTGATTTTGATTGGCCTGTAGGACTTTAAATTAATTAGAGAATGGAAACTACAAAAATTTGTAACTTAAAGGTCACTGTAATCTTGACTTTTTGCACAATGACCTCCAAATAAATAGAGTTCTTCCACTCATCATAGCTAACCCATATGTCATATGTTTGGTGCTGATCGGCCCACATGTCAAGGTTGGTTTTGATTGGCTCACCAGAATGTTAATTAGACAGCGGACACCAACTCCCGGAAATTTTTCAATTTCAAGGTCAATGTGATTTTGACCTTTGGTGCAATGACCCCAAAATAAAAAGGGTTCTTCCTCTCATCATACCCAACCAAGTCTTGAGAATTATTTAAAAAGACACTGTGTTAGACAGCATATGGGAGTGGAGGTATCCTCAAAATGAAATAACCACAAAGTAAGGGAGAGCTATGGCTCTGATGGGTGAATCTGGGGTGGGGGGTGGGGGGTGGGGTTGTAATATTTCTTCAGATTCAATGCAAGCCATGCTCATAATTCTTTGCTCAAAGTTCAAACTACACCCCCAACTTTGCATACTCCATACCAGTGACCAGCCCAAGTGACTTCTTCCTTTCAGAAAAATAGGGAGAAGTAAGAGCTCTTCAAACACTAATGAAAGTGTCAGTGACACTGCAGCTTAACTTAACTGTGTGTAGTGTTTGATGAAAAGGATAATGTTCAATGGTTATGAATGGATTATGAAATCGGACAAGAATTGTGTTAATTGAGAATATGTTAAGTTCTGTACCGAACATGCTATGTTTGCAACAAGAATAATTTGAGGCCTGGGTTTGAGTTGGCCCTCACAGTTAATGTTTGTCAACCACCAAAGTTACCAAATTACAGTAAAATCATTCCAAAACTAGTCATCCTACCAAGTTATAATAAAATCCCTTCATAAATATGACTTATAGAATTTACTAAAGGAATCCAGGTCACGTGCCAGTCCGGCAGTCATGGTTGACTGATCGGGACCAAAATAAGATAGTATCATCTAGATATCATACTGAGTTATCCTACCAAAGTTAAAATGAAATAACTTCATTAAAACAACCTGTACAGTGCTAAAGGAATCTAGGTCAAGTGCCCAAGGGCGGTAATGGCTGACCGATAGGACAGGCTCATCTAGACATCATATCGAGTAATCCTACCAAGTTACAATAAAATTGCTTTATAAATATGAACTGTTGACTGTGCTAAACAAATCTAGGTCACGTGCCTGTGTGGTCATGACGGCTGACCGATTAAGGCCAAAATAGAACGTTCTCATCCAGACATTATACCGAGTCATCCCACCAATTTAAAATGAAATCCCTTCATAAGACCTGCAGACTGTGCTAAAGGACTCTAGGTTTCGTGCTTCTGCGGCCGTCACAGGTCACTGAACCGGACCAAAATAGGATGTTTTCATCTAGACATTATACGGAGTCATCCTACCAAGTTACAATGAAATTCCTTCATAAATACGATCTGCAGACTATGATAAAGATTTTCGGGTTTTGTGCCTGTGCAACCATCATGGTTGACTGATCGAGACCAAAATGGGATGTTCTCATCTAGACATGACCTCAAACCTGCATATGAAATTTTGCGATGATTGGACAGGAACTACGGGGTGTTGCCTATGCTAAAGAAAATGTGAACAGACTCACAGACTTCCACATGCGTAATGGTAATATCTTATCTTGACTTTGTCCAATCAAGCTAAAAATCAAATTAGTGGGATCCAGTGGTAAAGGCATGGCTGGACTAGGGAGTCCAGCCTCCTACCCCCATCCCAAATCACACTTGCTCCTCCCACCCCCAAATTTGAAAATAATGTCTTTGATTTTCTGCCCTCAGTACAAGCATTTGTCCTGAGATTCCATTCCCCCCCCCCTCCCACCTTCACTAGTATGGTCCCCCCATGATTTCAGACCATGGCTCTGCCACTGGTGGGATCTGCCTCGTTCTGACAGCAAGATATGCAGCTTTGCCGAATGGAAAATTGACAAGAAAAGCTACATTTATCAAAAATCAACATTTTCCTATTTTTGAGGAGTCACTATCAACTCTTACTATGGTTTTGAAGGATAATATACAATTGTTGTGCTTATTTCAGTAATTGTACATTGCTTCAAGATACACCAAAACTGCCTAGTGTCTCTGTGGATCCCACTTCAAATGCCAGTGAAATAAAAGTAACACAACACAAATCATATTTCTTGTGATTTTGATTACTTTCATTGAAGTATGTCATGATATAATATCACTTTTGTTGTTTACCCACTCCAATGTTTTCATCAATGTCTCTCCTAATTTCAACTAAAGAGGTTCATTTTTTACAGAATTATTTTTTCAGTTTTATTGCTTATGTTTATAACCTGTTCTTTTAAAGACAGATATAAGTTAGAGAATCAAATACTTTTTAGATCCTTTAATTGTCACCTACCAGTAAATATAAGGCAAAACAAAATTAATCATTTGATTCTCAGGCAGTGGCGCATTCATTTTTTCAGCCCCTGTTCATCACATTTACTTTGGAGGTTAAATTCAAAATGTATAAAACCATCACAGGGAGTGATTTTAGCAGTATCATATTGCGATCTGCGATGCAATATGTTGTACACATTGATTCAGTATTGTTATTCTTTTTTCAAAATGTGACATGATTCTCATATGTGTGTACAAAATAAATATGAAAAACAATCAGAAAGTGATTTTTTTGGGTCACTTTAGTTTATCACTCAAGGGACGTTACCCTGGTGTCTGACATCACAGGAATGATTGCCGTACTCTTAAGAACTCACATTGATTTCCATGCCAGATCAGCATTTTTGAATCAAGTTTACACCTATAAACAAGATATTTATTGGGAAATTAGAATAATTAGTTTGTTAATAATAATAACAGTGTGATATTTTATGGAAAACTCAGAAAAATGCAAGTTATATTTTTGAGAAAATTCAAAATGTTTAAAACCATCACAGGGTGTGATTTTAGCAAATTAAAATTTGGGAACGCCAAGGTTGTGAAATGATCTAGGATCGATTTTGTGATAGCACGCTACAAAATAGAGATAAAAAATAATTAGAGTATTATTTACTTGAAAAAATCTTATTATTTTCTATCTCTATTTTCATTTTTCTATGTTGATTTTGGTTGTATGATTACTGCTACAATAAAAACTAGCTGTGAAATCAATAGGAAAGCTCTAGTATTTAATTTTTAGGCTCCCCCATCCCCACCCCCCCCCCCAACTTTGTTTTCAAAAACAAATTGCCTGAGAATCAATTATTTATTTTTGTCGGGCCTAAAGGTCACATTGAAATGACTGAAGATCAACCACTTTTATAGAGGCAGCTGCTCAAAATCACAAGGCAACTTTGATTTCGTCCAATAATAGAAATTTGGCGACATGACCAGTGCTAAGGTGAAGATATCGCCCACTTCACCCTCTAGACTGGTCTCTGCTCCAGAAAAAAAAAAAAATATAAAAACCGGTAGAGTGGTGGAAGCCCACATTTGGGCTTTATTCTAGAGTACAGGTACGAAAACCTTCATAATCTGTGGATGTGCTTCAGTATTATCTTTGAAATGAAATTATTTAGTCCATATTGATTTGCCTTAATAAAATTTATGGGAAAGTGCCCATGGGCACTCTCCCATAAATTTTAACAAGGCAAAAACATGTTAAATTTTTATTCAGAACCAAAAATAATTTAGTATACTACCAGTTGAAGACGCAGTACATCCATAAAGAAAAGAATGTGGAGTGAAAAGACCACAAAATGCAGGATACCCATAGAATTTACGCGAACCAAATTCAAGAACATTCAAGGACCTTTTGGAACATTCAATGGATTTTCAAAGATGACATTCAAGTACCAGCTAAAATAAGCTGCAGGATAACCAGTACAGAATTTTTCTCATACCTGTTCTCTGTTGGTATAACTAAAGATGTTCCTAGAAAGTCTTCGAATACCGGCTAACCACAAAGATTTTCAAGTACTTTCAAGGACCTTTGGGTTTTCATACCCATTTTCAAGCATTTTCAAGGACATGTGGCCATCCTGAAAAGCTTGACAGAAAACTTGACCTGAAGTTCATAAGTGTATAACACTTTTGCTCATCAAAATTAAAAATAGGACGATTAAATCGTCAGATGTGTACCCATACGCGCAACTAGTAGAAAGCTGTTATTATCTCAGGACCAATTTTTGGAGGAATTTTCAATTTGAGAGATAAAGGGTTAATATCTCAGGATCAAATTATCAGATTTACATCAAAAACTATACGGCACATCAGTAACCTGAAGATATATATAAAGTAACATGACAATTGGATTGATATTTTTTGAGTTATCTCATGCCAAAGGGATTGGAAGAATTCTCAATTTGAAGGATAATAAAGGATAAAGGGTTAATATCTCTGGATCAAATTATCAGATTTACACCAAAAACTAAACAGCTCGGCACAACAGTAACCTGAACACAAATATAAAGTAACATGACAATCCAAGCAATATTTTTCAAGTTATCGAATGCCAAAGAAATGGATATGGACGCTGGATGGACAGACAGACAAAGGATGGACGAACGACGGAACGCCACCCCGGATGCCGACATTATGTGTACCATACATGGTGTGGGTACACATAATAACTTTGATCAATATTTTTGAGTTATCGCATTCCAAAGAAACTGATTGGAGTAATTCTTAATTTGATGGATAAAGGGTTGATATCAGAGGATCAAAATAACAGATTTACACCCAAAACTATATAGCTCAGCACATCAGTAACCTAAACAGAAATTTAAAGTAACAACACAATCTTATTAATATTATTTGAGGTATTGCATGTCAAAGAAATAGATGGAAATTTTTTTATTAATTAAGTGGATCAAGGGTTAATACCTCGGGATCAAATGATCAGATTTATATAAAAAACTATACAGCTTGACAAATCAGTAACCTGAACATCTATATGAAGTAACAAGACAATCAGATTGATATTCTTTGAGTTATCGCATGTCAAAGAAATAGATTGGAAAAATGCACAATTTGATGGATAAAGGGTTAAAATCTCAGGATCAAATTATCAGATTTACACCAAAAACTATACAGCTCGACACATAAGTAACCTGAACACAAATATAGAGTAACTTGACAATCCAAGCAATATTTTTCAAGTTATCGAATGCCAAAGGGATTGGAGAAATTCTCAATTTGAAGGATAAGAGAGTTAATATCTCAGGATCAAACTACCAGAAATAGATTGAAATTTTTTTGTTAATTAAGTGGATAAAGGGTTAATACCTCGGGATCAAATGATCAGATTTATATAAAAAACTATACAGCTTGGCAAATCAGTAACCTGAACATCTATATGAAGTAACAAGACAAGCAGATTGATATTCGTCGAGTTATCGCATGTCAAAGAAATAGATTGGAAAAATGCACAATTTGAAGGATAAAGAGTTAATATCTCGGGATCAAACTACCAGATTTACACCAAAATCTATACAGTTCAGAACATCGGAAACCTGACCACACATATGAAGTAACAAGGCAAACCTAATCAATATTATTTAGGATACTGCATGCCAAAGAAATGGATTGGAGTAATGCTTAATTTGATGGATAAAGGGTTAGTATCTCAGGGTCGAGCCATCAGATTTACATCAAAAACTATACAGCTCGGCACATCAGTTACCTGAACATATCTATCAAGTAACATGACAATAGGATTGATATTTTTTTAGTTATCGCATGCCAAAGAAATGGATTGGAGTAATGCTTAATTGGTTGGGTAAAGGGTTAATATCTCAGTATTGAATAATCAGATTTACACCCAAAACTATACAGCTCGGCGCATTAGCAACCTGAACACAAATATAAAGTATCATGACAATCTAAGCAATAGTTTTCAAGTTATCGAATACCAAAGAAATGGATATGGATGCCGGATGGACAGATGGACGGACGGATGGACAGACAAAGGATGGACAAACGATGGAGGGCCACCCCAGATGTCGGCATTATGTGTACCATAAATGGTATGGGTACACATAAAAATAGTACAATGAGAAGACATGTGTTTCATAAATGTAATACCTTCTTCAGTTCTTTTACCATCATACTGGGTGATTCTGTACCATTTAACTTTTGGATGAGGTATACCAGTAGCATTACATATCAATGTTACAGTTTCACTTTCTTTCGTAACAACTGCATCACTGGATAAGTAATCAATAATCTGGGCAGGTACTGAAAAAATAAATAATATATTAGTGATGACATCAAATTAAACATTCCTTGCATCAATTAATTTTCAAAGAATCATTTAAAATTTGTTCCAATACTTCAGCAGATTGGAGTAAATTCTGGTCTACAATATTTAACCCTTTACCCAATGTAACGGTCAAAACAAATTTATTTATAAAAATCACCAATCAATTTTCATTATTTACTTGGTATTCACAGTCCATGAAAGATTTGGAATTTCTTAAAACCCTTTAGCTAATTTAACAGCAATACCTGGTCAGCGTTGACTTTTTAAAAAAGACACAACATTCAAATTTCACTACTTTACCTCTGAAACATAACTTTTGACCCCAGCCCCACTGGAGCAGGCTTACTGAGTTTACTTCAATGAGGGGGATCGTAATCCCTATTTTTGAGACAAAAATAACACATTTAGATATTCAAGGACAAAAATTGCAAGTGTTGTCAGTTAGTCATGTTACATGAAATTCAAGGCTTAACCCTTTATCCAATGCACACAATATCAAATTTATAATTAGTTTTTTTCCTAAATTTAAAAAAAAATGAATAAAACCATATCATGTGACCTCTCATTGGAATGAGGTCACCAAAGTCCTATGTACAGAGTCCCCTGTACAAAAAAGACCCCTGTATAAAAAATCACCTACGCAAAAAGGCACTGGTACAAAGGGTTCTCCGCACAAAAAGTCCTTCGTACAGTCACCTCTGTACAAAAAATTCATTCCCTTCACAAAAAGACTACTCTCACTGGGCAATAGATATATGCGTCAGACTCTTGGTAAGCCTCGTATCTGGCTCAAATCTCTTATCCTGAGGGTGAGCTTCTCATCCCATACCCATACCCAAATAAGGATAATAACAATCTTTCTTATTATGATGCAATCTGAGTGGGCTGTCAACCCTTTATCTAATGGATGGTACTTCCGCCAACGTAGTTTACAAAATAACCCTTTGAACCTCAGAGACCATTTTTCCAGCTGGGTCAAAAACTACATCATAATGTCATTAAGTAGGATGGCTACAAGGCTGCACGTTGAAAATATTAATTGGTCTACTCCCAAATAATGAATATGGACTCTTCCAACTGCTGTCATTGAACTGACATGAAAGATACCACCAGGGTTCAAAGGGTTAAGCAGTCGGACAAAAAAAAAATTTGAAAAAATTTCAGCAAAACCATTCATTGGAACAAGCTCATCGAACTCGTTCAAATGAGGCATGCTATAGTTTTGTTGAAATTTTTGGAAAAATTTGAAAAACAAATACAGTGGAGCCCACTTAATTGGATATCTCTTAATTGTATATCCCTGTTAATTGAATATAATTTTCAAACACAAAACCATTTATCATACCTTCAGTACAAATTTGATCTGTTAATTGCATATGGGTTGTAGAGTGAACTCCTGTTAATTGTATATAAATGTTTGTAATATGTCGAAAAAAGTTACTGTGACACACACCAAATTCTCCTTATTTATCAACCCTTTTGACAACACTACATCCAATAGAGGCAGTTATTCTATTATATCTTGTTTGACAGAGCTCTGTGAGCTCTGTCAGACAAGATATAATAGAATAAATGCTCAGTTTACCTCCAGAACACAGGAATCTGACCCAATCCCTGTTAATTGTATACTCCTGTTAATTGAATAATTTTCACTGGCAAAATGGATATTCAATTAAGAGGATTCTACTGTAATTATAAGAAGAAATTTTGACTGTAAAGAGAAGAAATCATTTGGGATACAAAGTATAACTAGACTTTATGATTCTGGAGAATCATGGCTTTTCCTGATGAGATTGCATGATTTTTCATGACCCCACAGTGTCTGATGAATTGTTTTTAACTGTCTCACTGAAGTTCCTTCATTGATGTTATGAGAAAGGTGAAGATAGTAGTCTCAAATGACACAGTTTGATAAAAAATTGTTTAGGTAAAAACCATCATTAACGGTGGAGTGAGTTAATGTCAATATCGTCGTCCAACAAGTCAATGACCGACAAAAGGAGTTATGTTTGTTTGACACATACTCACTGAGTGCTGTGTCAATTTAAAAATGGTCCATTTTATCTCAAATGTATCCAAAATATTGATGTCTGGCAACTAGTAGAGGGTTAACAAGTGCCAACAGGAATATTTATTCATGCAACTTGTAATGTCACACCAAGAACTGTGAATGGCCATTTTTTCTTTAAAATCTACAAGATGTTTTCAGAGAAATCCAGGGAGAACAGGAATTTTAAGCTTTTGATGGGTATCATTGTTTTTCCAGCCCAAAACGGGTTAAGTGTTGTTTTTGGAATACGCTTATTACTTCCAAAAATAATTCTCAGTGAATTCTACTTCCACTTATTTTGATCTCTCCTCCCAACTTCAGGTGCTGTGGGTGCGCAAACACAGCCTATTTTATCAACATTTTGATGTTTGAGAACCTGCATAGGGTTAACAAATGTTTACAGGAATATTTTGTACATGCAACTTGTAATGTCACACTAAGATATGAGAATGGCCATTTTTTCCTGCCCAAGAACAGCCCATTTTCTCCAAATGTCAATGCTTGGCAGCCTCTGGGGGGTTAACAAATGGTTACCGAAACATTTTGTTCATGCAACTTGTAATGTCACTCGAAGACCTGCGAATGGTTAATTGCTCTTGAATTTTTTTTTTTTGAGAAATCCACAGAAAACTGGAATTTTAAGCTTTTAAGGGGTATATCTCCTTAACCAGTTAAAAATGGGTTAAGACCTCGATTTTTGAATACATTTACTACTTACAAAAATCTTTCCCTGTCAGTTTTGCGAGAAGTTACGTTTCTCTGTTGTATTCCCATTTGATGTTGTTGTTGTTCAAAAACAGACTATTTTTTCAAAATTTTGACATTTAGCAGCCCATGGAGGGTTAACAAATGCTTACCGGAATAATTTACCCAATCAACTGGTAATGTGACACCATGACCTATCAATGGCCATTTTCTCTCGAAAACCCTACCAGATGTTTGTAAAGAAATCCAGGGAAAACATAAATTTTTAAGCCTTTGATGGGTATCACTATTAGCAACCACAAAATGGGTTAACGCTTGGTTTTTTGAATACCCTTATTACTTACAAAAATGGTCTTTGGTGAATTCCACTTCCAACAAAGGAGATTATGTTTATTTCTAAGGTACACGTTGGGTGATGTGCGTACCTGAAAACAGCCCATTTCAACAAAATTACGATGCTTGGCAGCCTCTAGAGGGTTAATAAACGCTCACCGGAATATTTTGTCCATGCAACTTGTAATATCACACAAAGACCTGCGAGTCGTCAATTTTTCTTAAAAACCTACAGGATGTTTTTAGAGAAATCCACAGAAAATGGGAATTTTAAGATTTTAAGGGGTCTCTCTCTTTAGCCTGTCCAAAATGGGTTAAGACTTCGACTTTTGAATACCCTTACTACTTACAAAAATGTTTGCGTACAGATTGTGCGCTTGATAAAAGAAGGCACATTTCTTTGAGGCGTACCCATTGGGTGCTGTTGGCGTCCAAAAACAGCCCATTTTATCACAATTTTGACTTTTAGCAGCCCATGGAGGGTTAACAAATGCTCACCGCAGTATTTTGTCCATGCAACTTCTATTGTCACACCAAGGCCTGGGAGTGACAAATTTTTCTTGAAAATCTACAAGACTCGTTTAGAGAAATCCACGGAAAATACAAATTTTTGAGCTTTATGGGGGTATTGCTGTTTAATCAGCCCAAAACGGGTTAACGCTTGTTTTTTTTAACACCCTTATTACTGACAAAAATGATCTTCGGTGCATTCCACTCCCAGTAAAGAACGTTATATTTATCTCTCGTGTATTGTTTGGGTGCGGTGGGAGCCTGAAACCGGCCTATTTCATCAATATTTCGATGTTTGGCAGCCTGTGGAGGGTTACCATATGCATCGCCTGATATGTCGTGTGTATCAAAGGGCGTGTCACAGACAGGTCTAGCAATGACGAATGTATAAAAAAAATCTACAAGACGTGTTTCGAGAAAGTGCCGATAAACCCCAATTTTGGCAGTTTTTTGCCAATTCTGAGGAAATAAGGGTTAAATCGAAAATTCCGCTTGGGTACATTTTTAGATTTTGTGCCCCTCTATGCGTGTGCAAAATTTCGTGAAAATCGGTTCGAAAATGGCTTCTGAATCGTACGGACAAAATGTGTGGAAAAAAAAAAAAAAAAAAAAAAAAAAACCCAAACCCCCCCCCCCCCAAAAAAAAAAAAAAAAAAAATAATAATCCATAGAAAAACAACAGTCTTTTCCAGAGGGAAAAGCCTAATAAAGTGTTATTACTGGTTTCATTTCCTATACCTACACTGTACTCTTGGAAAGTGAGACATTATTACTTGGAAGAAACAAACCAATATATATCTATGTTTCTTCTATTTGATGAAAGACATATTCATGGAAGCTTCTGTTAGGATAATAGTCAGTCTATCCCATACATGTCAAATGTTGTTACATGAAAGGAGCTTCAAGTTTTGATTAAGCAGAGCATCAACAAACATGCTTCTGGTTTATATGATTAAGCTCATGCCACTCAGCAATTCATTGTTAAAACTAGACTTTATGATTCTGGAGAATCATGGCTTTTCCCGATTAGATTCCATGATTTTTCTTGACCCCACAGTGTCTGATGAATTGTTTTTAACTGTCTCACTAAAGTTCCTTCATTGATGTTATGAGAAAGGTGAGTATAGTAGTCTCAAATGACTCGGTTTGGGTTTGATAAAAAAATGTTTAGGTAAAACCCATCATTAATCGTAGAATGGGTTAATATCAATATCAATGTTTCCCTATCAGTTTTGCGTCCGGTAAAAGAAGTTACGTTTCTCTGTGGCATTTCCATTTGATGTTGTTGGTGTCCAAAAACAGACTATTTCCTCAATTTTTTTTACATTTAGCAGCCCATGAAGGGTTAACAAATGCCTACCAGAATAATTAATCCATGCAACTGGGCATATGACACTAAGACCTATCAACGGCCATTTTCTCTTGAAAACCCCACAAAATGTTTGTAGAAATCCAGGGAAAACGATTTGTTAAGCTTTTGATGGGTATCCCTGTTAACCTCCCCAACAGGGGTTAACGCTTGGCTTTTTGAATACCTTTATTACTTACAAAAATGGTCCTCTGTGAATTCCACTTCAAAGAAAGGAGATTATGTTTATCTCTCATGTATACGTTAGGTGCTGTGCGTGTCTGAAAACAGTCCCATGTTAACAACATTACGATGCTTGGCAGCTTGTAGATGGTTAAAAAACGCTCACCGGAGTATTTTGTCCATGCAACTTGTAATGTCACATAAAGACCTATGAATAGTCAATTTGTCTTGAAACCCTACAAGTTACCATTAGGGAAATTCACAGAAAATGGGAATTTAAAGCTTTCAAGGGGTATCTCTCTTTAGCCTGTCCAAAATGGGTTAAGACGTCGACTTTTGAATACCCTTACTACTTACAAAAATGTTTCTGTATAAATTGTACGCGCGATAAAAGAAGGCACTTTTCTTTGTGGTGTACCCTTTGGGTGCTGTTGGTGTGCAAAAACAGTCCATTTTATCGCAATTTTGACCTTCAGCAGCCCGGGGAGGGTTAACTTATGCTGACTGGAATATTTTGTTCATGCAACTTGTAATGTCACACCAAGGCCTGCAAATAGCCGATTTTTTTTTTAAAACCTACAAGATGTTGTTAGAGAAATCCACAGAAAACGGGTATTTTAAGATTTTAATGGGTATCTCTCTTTAACCAGCCCAAAATGGGTTAAGACGTCAAATTTTGAATACCCTTACCACTTTCAAAAATATTTTCTGATCAATTTTGCGTCGGATAAATGAAGGCCCCTTTCTCTGTGGTATATCGTTTGGGTGCTGTTGGTGTCTAAAAAGAGCCCATTTTATCACAATTTTTACGTTTAGCAGCTCGGGGAGGGTTAACTAATGCTGACCGGAATATTTTATCCATGCAACTTGTAATGTCACACCAAGACCTGAGAGTGACCAATTTTTCTTGAAAATCTACAAGACTCGTTTAGAGAAATCCACGGAAAACATGAAGTTTGGAGCTTTTTGGGGGTATTGCTGTTTAACCAGCCCAAAACGGGTTAACACTTGGTTTTCTGAACACCCTTATTACTTACAAAAATGATCCTCGGTGAATTCCACTTCCAATAAAGGAAGTTATGTTTACCTCTCGGGTATCATTTGGGTGCTGTGGGGGTCTGAAACTGGCCCATTTCATCAAAATTTCGATGTTTGGCAGCCTGTGGAGGGTTACCATATGCATCGCCTAATATGTCGTGTTTATCAAAGGTTGTGTCATAGGCAGGTCTAGTAATTATGAATATTTAAAAAAAATCCTAAAGACGTGTTTCGAGAAAGTGCCGATAAACCCCAATTTTGGCAGTTTTTTGCCAATTCTGGCGAAATAAGGGTTAAATCAAAAATTCCGCTTTGGTACATTTTTAGATTTTTTGCCACTCTATGCGTGTGCCAAATTGTGTGAAAATCGGTTCGAAAATGGCTTCTGAATCGTACGGACAAAAATGTGTGGAAAAAAAACAAAAAAAAACAAACCCCAAACCCACCCCCCCCCCCCCCCCCCCAAAAAAAAAATAAAAATAATAATCCGTACAAAAACAATAGTCTTTTCCAGAGGGAAAAGCCTAATAATGAGGTTTCATTGAAAGGAAGGTGGTTAGAATGATATTATTAGTTTATTTCAATTGATTAGCTGATTATAAATACATTACTTGACAAAATATTGTACACAGGCATAATTTGGATGGGTTACCCTGTTAACCCTTTTACACCACACAGTCACATTCATTGGTGATAACTGTTAATGTGGTGGGGCAGAATACATAACATTCTCAACCCTTGAAAATAGCAGGGTGGGGTGGGGTGGGAGTGGGTGCATTGTGACAGTTTACCTCTGCAGTAGGAGCACACGGAAGCCCTGTTAAATGAATAGCTATTTTGCCAGATAAAAATCTTCAATTAACAGAAGGACGAAGGCATGTCTTGGTGATGTAGTTGGAATATTTATCAGTCTGGACTTGAGCCATTACTGTCGAAGCAAATCAGGTTTACAGCACCCCTTCCCCTAGTCGGTCATCTTCAAGATGCCCGATTCAATTTGAGATTCGCTATGAATTTGAATAATGAATCCAATTCGATTCAAGATTTGATTTGAAGAGAACATGGGTGATTCACTGGGCTTTATTCTTCAGGTGATGAGAAAATGGTAAAAAATGATGATGAATTGAAAAAATAAAAAATACTGTCCTTTAATTTTTTTTTTAGCTCTATGAAATACTAAAATTTCATGAAAATCAGATGTACTTTTATTTTTAGATGTTAACCCCTTATGACAGAACCTAAGTGTACGGCCATAATGGCTGGAAATTTCCAAAGACGGCAACATATTTTTAGATATGGGTTTTTCTGGAGATTATATTTCAAATATTTCCAAAGGATTCTCTTGAAAATGAGGTTAAAATTAAAACATTACAGAAAAATACCAAACAAAAAATTATTTATTGTAACTTGAACTATAATTTCAAAGCATTGTATATGCTGTCCAATGTAATACCAAGAATAGCATATACTGCTCACTGGAGAGGATGCATTTCTCAAAATGGCATAAATGTCTGCCATTTTGAACAAACGAATGAACAGACATGAACACTAACTCAATTAAACTCCCCCTGCATATCTCTTCAACATAGGTGATATATATTCCATTTTCTGCTGCGATACAATAACTAGAGGCTCTAAAGAGCCTGTAATCATTCACCTGGCAGGACTACATATAACAAAATGGCCCCACGGGGCCTGAAGTGCTCATCTTGAACAGAACACAATTTAAACCGAGTCCAAGAATGAGTCTACATTAAGCAAGCTATCTCCATAGGCTACACTGTCAATCCTGGAGTCCCTCAGGAGTGACAAAAATAATCTGGGCATCATGCCTCTTCTTCAGTTGATCATAAAGTAATATGTAGAGCTCCACTATGAAGCCCATTGATACAACCTATGTGGATTAATCTTAGTCACACACCTCTAGAGGGTAGGTACTGAATACAAAATTTTTAATTCTTCAGCAAAATGGCCAATTCTGGCTCCCCTAGAGAGCCCAAATATTAACCCAGGCTCTTGATTTGAACACAGTTGAATCTGACTTCCCTAGAGATGTTGTGTACCGAATATGAAAGCATTCTGACTGTTGGATCTGAAGAAGAGAAATTGTAAAGAAATTTCTTCGAACTGCACTAAGTTCAAATTTGGGCTACCATAGCGAGCCCAAATATTAACCTATGGATCCAATTTGAACAAATTTGAATCTGACTCCCCTAGAGATGTTGTATACCAAATGTGAAAGCATTCTAAAGAGTGGATCTGAAGAAGAAGATTTTTGAAGAAATTCCCTCATGTTGTACTAAGTTAAATTTCATGTTCCCATGTGGAGCCCAAATATTAACCTAGGCACGCGCATTGAACAACCTGGAATCTGCCCCCCCCCCCCCCCCCCCCCCCCCCCCCTAGAGAAGTTGTATACCAAATATGAAAGCATTCCGACTGGTGGATCTGAAGAAGAAGATTTTTAAAGAAATTTCCTCATGTTGCACTAAGTAAAAATTTGGGCTACCATAGTGAGCCCAAATATATACCTAGGGATCTGATTTGAACAAACTTGAATCTGACCCCCTTAGAGATGTTGCATACCAAATAACAAAGCATTCTGACTGATGGATCTGAAGAAGAAGATTTTTTTTAAATTACCCTCCATATTGAACAAAGTTAAAATTTGGGCTTCCGTAGGAAGCCCAAATACTAACCTAGGAACTTGGTTTGAACAATCTTGAATCAGACCCTCATAACAAAGATGTATACCAAACATTAAAAGATTATGACTGGTGGTTCTGAAGAAGAAGATTTTTAAAGAATATTCACAATATTACCCTATGTTAAAACTTCGGGCTCCTGTAGAGAGCCTAAATACGAACCAATGAGCTTTATTTCAACAAACTTTTATCTGACCCCACTATGAATGCTGTATACCAAATATCAAAAGATTCTGATGGTTGGTTCTGGAGAAAAGATTTTTTTTAATTTTTGCAAATATGCTGACTCAGCATTTTTTCGATGCCCATTACAGAACACCCTAACATAATCGATGGCACTTTTTTTTTACCATTCAATTCTACTGATCCTAAGGATACTTCATACCAAATAACAGCTCTCTGTTCCATGTGGTTTGGGAAATATGGGCGTTTGAAAATAAAATATTTCTATTTTTAGCTCCCAGGGTTCCCATGGGGATGCAGAACATTTTTTTTGCATGGGTCAAGTACTTATGACCCAATAATACCACAAACCAAATTTGGTTCATACCGGACCATGGGTTCAGAAAATAGAAATTTTGGGCGGGGCCAAATATCTTACCCTTCCTATTACAAAGCCAAATATTACTTCACAAACTTTGTTTGAACAAACTTGATTCTACACCTCATATGGAAGCTCCATAGCAAATATCAAGTCATCGTACACACTGATTCTTGAGAAGAAGATTTTCAAGATATTTTGGAGCATTTTCCACCACTCCCTCCCTAAGGGGCTGGGCATGTTGAGTTGAACAAAAATGAAATGCCCCTTTGGGACCATCACTCACACAAACTTTCACTTAAATTGGCCCAGTGGCTTTGGAGGAGAAGACCAAAACATGGTGTTGACGGACGACGGACGACAGATGGAGAGCGATGAGATTAGCTCAGCTTGACTTTGTCAAGATGAGCTAAAAATGAGATTTCCCATAGGATTTCCATGGTAACTATGCACCGCAAAATCGGCCATGTTTGCATCACGATCAACATTACATGAGGATCATTGGTAGAGGGTGCCCCAGTCATCAATCATGTGAAGTTTCAAAACATTTGGCAACGTAGTTTCAGAGGAGAAGATTTTTCAAAATCGACCAATCAGAATAAAAGAATGTCTCTGGCGGCCACGTTTTTCATCCAACAGGAACAAAATCAAGAACGGTTGTAGAGAACCTCCCGTAGACCATTCCTGGCAAGTTTGGTTCACATCGGCCCAGCAGTTCAGAGAAGATGAAAATGCGATTTCCCATAGGGTTTTTACAGTAACTATAAGCTGCAATTGTGGCCATGTTTGCAATCCAATTAACATTAAGTGAGGACATTAAGTGAGGATCATTGGTAGAAGGTGTCTCAGTCATCAATCATGCAAAGTTTCAAAAATTTGGCCTTGTGGTTTCAGAGAAGAATATTTTTTCAAAATCGACCATTCAGAATCAAAGAATGCCTCTGGCAGCCATGTTTTCCAACCGACGGGAACAAAATGAGGATCGTTGTTTGTAGATAACCTCACGTAGACCATTTCTGCCAAGTTCAGTTCACATTGGCTCAGTAGTTCCAGAGAAGAAGATGAAAATGTGATTTCCCATAGGGTTTCTATAGTAACTATAAGCCACAATTGTGGCCATGTTTGTAAACTGATCAACATTAAATGATAATTGTTGATAGAGGGTGTCTCAGTCATCAATAATGTAAAGTTTCAAAACATTTGGCCTTGTGGTTTCAGAGGAGAAGATTTTTCAAAATCCCCCAATCAGAATCAAAGAATGCCTCTGGCAGACATGTTTTCCATCCAACGGGAACAAAATGAGGATCATTTGTAGAGAACCTCACATAGATCATTCCTGCTAAGATTGGTTCACATCAGCTCAGTAGTTCCAGAGAAGAAGATGAAAATGTGATTTCCCATAGGGTTTCTATAGTAATTATAAACCACAATTGTGGCCATGTTTGTAACCTGATCAACATTAAATGATGATCGTTGGTAGAGGGTGTCCCAGTCATCAATAATGTGAAGTTTCAAAACATTTTGCCTTGTAGTTTCAGAGGAGAAGATTTTTGAAAATCATCTATCAGAATCAAAGAATGCCTCTGGCGGCCATGTTATTCAGCCGACAGAAACAAAATGAGGACCCTTTGTGGAGGACCTCCCATAGACCATTCCTGCCAAGTTTGGTTCACATTGGCTCAGTAGTTCCAGAGGAGATGAAAATGTGATTTCCTATAGGGTTTCCATAGTAACTATAAGCTGCAATTGAAGCCATGTTTGCAACCCGATCAACATTAAATGAGGATCGTTAGTAGAGGACCTCCCATACACTATTTCTGCCAAGTTTTGTTAACATCGGCTCAGTGGTACCAGAGAAGAAGATGAAAATGTAAAACGTTTACAGACGACAGATGCCAGACGATGATGGATGCCAAGTGATGGCAATAGCTCAGATGGCCCTTTAGGCCAGGTGAGCTTAAAATTATTCCCATGGATAAAAAAACAACAATGCAAAAAGTTCAAAGAGACAGTTTTTTCGAAGTCTAACACTGAGTGCAACTGTGGTAAGTTTGCAAAGACGAAACCATCAATATTGGTCTCACATCATACCAAAGGACATAAAAATACTTAAGTTATAAGCAAAACATTTTGTATGGGGAAGTTTTCTAAGTGTAACACAGGCCTAAACTAAGGTGCATATGCATGGACGAAACATGCAATATGTGAATGTCCTTTTCCCCATGCTGGTCTCTCACCATACAAAAGTATATCAAAATCTGCCTATCAAAGATTACATAATAATGCCAAACGGTTGTATGAAACATTTTCTAAGTGTAGCAAGGGCCAATAATCTGGTACGTACGCGTGGATGAAACCTGCAATATGTGGATATCCATTCCCCCATACTGGTCTCTCAGCATACCAAAGGAAACCAAAATCTCACAACAGATGCTTCAGTTATAATGCAAAACCTTTGGTACGGAAAGTTTTCCTCTGGTATGTTGGCATGGACAAAACCTGTAGAGATCGACAATATACTGAAAAACGAAACGCTACACATATCAAGGGTATACCAAAAACAAAACCGAACCAATCATTGAATACCATAATCCTCTGAATTTTCCTACATTCACTATTTATATTGCCCTGTTAAGACTTGACAGTAGCTCAAGGGTTCATTTCCATAGAAGAAGTAGCTGATTTTATTTTCAGTTCTGTTAACCCTCAAGGGAAGGGCAATTGTCCTGAATTAATTCTCACTAGACTATAACCTGTACATGTCCAGCTGCTTAACCCTTTACCTAACATGAAAAGCAGACGACACTTGCAAAAAAAATTCTTGAATAACTAATTTTTTTCATTTTTTGTCTCAAAAACATAGGTTATGACCCCTCGTTGGAACGAGCTCGACGAGCTCGTTCCAACGAGGGGTCATAACCTATGTTTTTGAGACAAAAAATGAAAATATTTTGAAAAATAATTGGCGATTTTTGAGAATAGCGCTGGCCGGTTTTGGCCGTTACGTTGGGTAAAGGGTTAACAGTGACTTCTAGCCAAGTCTTGGATGACTTACCAGGCAGCCATGACTTGTCTATAAATCACTGCCCAGGTGATTTGTTTATTGTCAGCAGGACCCCCTGAAGATGGCATGGTCAGGGCACATGATCTGAGATTGCAAATGCCTCAAATGGGCCTTTAAAGGTTAAGGTGTGTTTATAAGAAGTCACAAAATTACTGTAGACATGATTTGTGTTCATAAAAGGATTGCCACTGCTGAGCTCATTGGCAGTGGCGTTTGGAGCTGTGGTAGAATTATACAAGAACAACTTATTCTGTATTTTCTTGATGTGAATTCCCTTAGGTACTATCAGTAAATTTCAGTGAAGTCAGATACCAGAACCGAACCTATACAGAAGTATACCCCCTTAAAAATACCAAAACCAATACCGAACCCAAAATTCCAATACCACCATCTCTAAAAACATGCAGGTGTAGATATCCTGTATATTGGCGTGGAAAAAGCCTGCATATGTAGATATTCTTTTTTGCCCCATGCTCATCAGTCATCATACCAAACGACATCTAAATTCATTTAAAAAAAATCCAGGTGTGCTATACATCATGTACCTAAGATGACGCCAAGGTCTGTGGTTTCTTTGGTGGCGTGCTGATTTGGGAAACCGCCTCTAAGGGCACAAAAAGGATAAAGAAGACGCAATTACTTAGTGTTACAAGTTGGCAACTTAGTCTTTGTGTAGGAACATGATAGACATTATTCACACTACAATTTCTTACCACTAAATATCTAACTTTAAAGCATAATATACAGAGGAATATTTAGCGAGGTACAAGTAAATGCAGTTCAAAATCCAGACAACACAAGTGAAAATCAAAGCACCGTCTGAACTCTGAAGTTTTTATTTGGGACATTTTGGGAATATCTGGAAACTGTCACTTGGTGATAATTGCCAGGAATATAGCACACGCAAATATAGCACACTGTGTTTATTCCAGCCAATCGGGTCATCTAAAAACTAGGATTTACCGGGAATTTCTCATTGATGTAATCAACTTTGTGTCATCACTGTCACGTGATGCTAACACCTCAAAGTATGGACATTCTTTCAGAAATTTAGTGTCAATAAATTCCACATCGACATTAAATTTATCGGATTTAAAAATTAAAATGGCAAAAATTAACATGGATTATCAACAATTTGTTTACAACAGCTTGATCCAGAGCAGAGTTTAGGTACGACAACGTCCATTTCATGAAATAATATGCGAGGGTAAAGTTAAAATTCCTGCCTATTTTCATGATATAAACAATGAATACGAAGGATAACAGGAACCGAGAAACATTGCGTGTCCCTTGCAGACCAATATTATCATTCAGTGGCATGATGTATAAGGCTAAAAAAAATAGTCGACTGTGAAAAATAATAGTAGACTATAGCACCTTATGACGGTTATTTGATTAATCGAATAGTCGAGGCAGCCCTAGTGTTTACAGACTCAGTTTCTAAAACTCTTGACATCGTTGACGTAAACTAAAAAAGTAACTGCTTTTTTTCCACGCGTGCGATTGATCGTTCGCCACAAATTGTAATTGCGCGAGCGATGGCACGTGAGAGTGACCACGTGCCATTAAAATGAAGGCCTGCCTCGGTGAATATTACTTTTTTCAGGCTGACAATTCCTTGTATCAACCTCAAGGAAAGTCAATTATTGTTTCATTATGGCAGAAATTTTTTTTTGCAAATTCCTTGCTTTATTACATATTTTTCTTTTTGAAGAAAGGCTTATGGTCTTGGTGAATATTACTTCTTTCGGGGTGATACTTCCTTGTATCAACCTCAACGAAAGTCAATTATTGTTTCATTGTTATGACAGAAAAATTATTTGCAAATTCCTAGCTATATTACATATTTTTCTTTTCGAAGAAAAATAGAATATTCATGTGCAACAAAATAAATTTAATTTCAACATATATATATAGGAAACAATGTGCATTAACTTATTTTTTCATGTTATATTTAATTGTTATATTTGAACAGCTCCAAAACATTGAAACGTGGAAATTAAAAGAAGGAGCATATTTTTTTGCAAATCGTTTTCAACCATAATTCTCCTGACTTCATTTTCATCAATAGTTGCGAAATATGTTTGAGCAGACGAGTTGTTTATATTCGCCATATTTAGCAACGGTAAACAAAAACAACTATGACCAATCAGCTCATTGGATTGCATAATATGCAAAGTCGATGTTCATTGGTCAACATATCTAGTCCTTTCCAACCTATCAATAAGTTGAAAATACCATTTCTATTTTTATCACAAACAGGTATTTGGAATCATTATATCATCCTCCCTGTGCTATTTATAGATAAAAATGACAGAGCGGGGAAATATTGTTCCATTTTGATAAAAATAGAATAGATCAGCAATACTGGAGTATGTCAACACTTCTGACGAGTGTTTTGGCCACTTAAATTACCAGATTTTTTCTGTCATATAATAATGCAAAATGTTTGTATGGATGAATGGAGACCTCAACTATATGTCCACCAAAACCTCCTCCAGAGGTCGGGGGTATAATAATTCAAAATACAGTAGAATCCTCTTAATTGAATATCCATTTTGCCAGTGAAAATTATTCAATTAACAGGAATATACAATTAACAGGGAAAAGGTCAGTTTCCTGTGTTCTGGAGGTAAAGTGAGCATTTATTCTATTATATCTTGATTGACAGAGCTCATAGAGCTCTGTCAAACAAGATATAATAGAATAAATGTCTATTGGATGTAGTGAGGCCAAAAAGGTTGATAAATAAGGGGAATATGGTGCATGTCACAGTAATTTTTTGGACATATTTCAAAAATTTATATACAATTAACAGGAGTTTACTCTACAACCCATATGCAATTAACAGATCAAATTTGTACTGAAGGTATGGTAAATGGTTTTGTGTTTGAAAATTATATTCAATTAACAGGGATATACAATTAAGAGATATCCAATTAAGTGGGCTCCACTGTATTCAGTAGTTGAGTCAAGATGTTGTTTCCTTGTATGTTTATAAAGTAAGATGGGCACAACAGAACTGGGATTCCAAAAGCAGACAACAAATTTCGACTGCATTGTGACCCAAATCTCTGCCCACTTTCCTTCCCATAACCCTGTAGAATGTCACCTGTGCAAAAAGAATTATGAGAACAATGAATCTCCGATGCTATTTTTATTTGTTTTTCTTCTAGGGACCTGCAAATTGCCCATTTTGATCGAATTATATATCAAATCGAATTGGAGAAAATGAATTGAATTTCAAATTCAACTTCAAATCAAACTTTGAATCGAATCACAGTTAATGGATTCATTGTCAAAAGCAAAGCAAAGTTTTTAAAAAAATAATACCCCTAATTATTAAAAGACAGTTATGTAGAGTGCATTTCTCGCCTCAGAACTTCCCACTAAAAACTGAGATATAAAAAAATATATTAGCTCTTGATTGAAACTATTTGTTGATTTTGTAGCTTTTAAACTGCAGCAATAAACATTTTTAAACGAACCTGAATAATAGGGCTAATATGTCACTGTTATCACATGGTTTCTTAGAAAAAAACTTTGTTTCAAATCAGATCGACTCCATTCGGTCGTGAAAACTTTTGTTTTTATGCGGAATGACTAAAACAAAACAATAATTCAATGCCGAATGGAGTCGATCCGCTTCTAAATTAAAGCCTGCTCTACTTCTGTTTATATAATAATCAGGGATATTCTTTTAGAAAACCATTGGTTTTGACGATGTATCCATTAGCTGTAATCGAATAGAACAATACTCAATATAAAATAATGTCATCATGAATAACTTTTCAAAGTTCGAAACTTGAAATTTTTATGAATGGCCACTGGTCATAATGCACAATCAGTTGAAAAGGATAGTTGTAGCGGTTGTACAGTTGTAGCTACATTGCTACAAACACTGTTACTGCTAAAAGTCAGTTGCGTTTCTCCTCAGAACGATACTCAATATAAAATAATCTGATCAATTACGGTATTGGCCAAAGTATATTCGCAAATATTAAAATTTCGAATTTTGAATCGAATCGAATCGAATTGAATATTGACTTTTGAATCAAACTTGATTTTGCAACATTTTAGTTTTAAAAGTATGTCACAACAAGATTGTGATCTGATCAAGAACAGGGCTTATAATTCATCAAAAGTTGGGAGAATCCATTTAGATTCTCACGAAAATTTAAATTTTATAGAAAATTTCCTTTCTTATTATACCTACCACAATTGTTTACTACAGGCTTGCACTACAGTGGAAGTCCCTAACTCGGATAATATACTCTCTAGTTTTGTCTTTCCCAAGCAATTTGGGAAAGAAAAGTGGTGCAAAAGCACCGAGAAAAAATAAACCAAAACTGGGTTGAGATCAACCGGCGCAGACCCAGTACGGGATGCTCTCTCCCAAGTACAACTCCACGACTTCCGTTGCCAGTGCGCATATACGTCGCTAAAGACTCATTCTTTTTGAATCCGCCAACGTTAGAGTTATGTGATCAGCGGGGAGGAAGGATTCTTACCCGTATAAGAAGACGAGAGGGCCTCCATGTAAACAATTGTGGTAGGTATAATAAGAAAGGAAATTTACTATAAAATTTAGATTTCTTATCAAACTACTCACAATTGTTTACTACAGGCTGAATAGACAATAGGCTGGAGGGAATCGCATAACCAACCCACACATAACCCCAGTGCACTGGAACCGTGAAGTAGAAGGAAGAGGTCCTGAGGCTTACCAACCATAACGTCACACTCATTGGTAAAAGACAATGAAGGGAGACATATGGGTCCGTGTGACACACTGACAGAAAAGGGCAGTAACAGCGCAAGGCTGAAACTGACCTTCAAGAAGCCTAATGGCTAGGGCAGACAACAGCCTGAGCAGAAGAAAGAGGACCCAAGGCAAAAAGGTCCTCCGCCTGCTCCTGCAACTGACACAGATAGAAGGTGGAGAAAGTAGAGGCATTTCTCCAGTAGGCTGCCTGCATAACATCCGACAACTTGACGGAGTTAGAATAAGCCCAAGAGGTAGACAATGCACGCACCTCGTGGGCAGATATACGATTGGTAATACAATCGCCAGCTGCTAAACGACCATAAGCCGTATGAATAGCAAGACAAATTCATCGAGAAATGGATTGAGGAGAGATCTTCTGTCGACCAGGAATAAGAGACAGAAAAAAACGTTTCCTGCCTTTCCATATGAATCGTGTCTGATCGAGATAAATGCGAATAGCACGGACCAGACAGAGCAAAGGGCGATTACCCTCAACAGAAGGAAGAGCCCTGATACAGATAGGTGGAGGAGTAGTATCTGGTAAATGATTATTGGCCAGAAATGAGCAATCAGAGGTAAAAGTAACACTGTTGGGAGAGCTCCTAAAAAAAAAGGCCGGGTCAACCAAGAGGGCATGAAGCTCACTAACCCGTCTGGCAGAAGCAAACGCCATCAGAAACGCCGTCTTATATGTGAGAAAATGCATATCCACCTGGGATAAGGGTTCGAACGGCGCCCCCATCGTGGGGTAAGCTGCAAAGTCTGAGGCCTTTTCAAAGAAAAGTGCCGAACAAGCTTGGAGAGTTAAGGATTAGTGCCGATACGACGCTTCCCCACATAAGAAAAAGTCTCTGAAAGCATGAACCTGTAACCCTTGATGGTAACAGGCTGGAGACCCCGAGAATCAAACAGATATACCAGAAACTCCGCAATCTGTGAAATCGAAGGATTGGCATAATCAACAGAGTGATCAGCACACCATAGACAGAAGACCTTCCACTTAGCTGCATAAGCTAAACCAGTGGAGTGCCTTCTTGAAGAAGAAATGCTCTCCACTGCTCATCTCGAAAAACCTTGACAGAGGAGACAGGACCTGACAAAAGATATGCGTGAAGGCACAATGAAATCGGGTTGACGTGAAACCTCCTCGGGTGACCTTGGCAAAGAAGGTCGCGACGTAGAGGGAGACGTGCCAGAACCGCCGCCATCAGCAAGCGGAGCTGATTGATCCACACACGCTGAGGCGACAGGGGAGCGATCAGAATGATTCGACAACTGCAGGTTCGAATTTTGGCTAGAACCTGAGGCAGAATCGGAACCGGCGGGAAGGCGTAGCCGACTAGACCGTTCCAATCGAGTGACAGAACGTCCATGGCAAAAGCCAGAGGATCTGGACACAGGGACACGAAAGTGTCCACCTGATGGTTCCAACGAGTCGCAAAGAGATCGATGCGGGGACGTCCCCAGAGATCGCAAAGCTACTGGAACACTGCCCTGTGGAGCATCCACTCGGTGGAAATAACCCTGCCTCGTCGGGACAGGGAGTAAGCTAGGACGTTCAGGCGAGCGGGAATGTGATGAACAACCACCCTGGCGGGGACATCCTGAGCAAGCAGTAGAAGATCACGAGCCAATTTGTACATCGGAACCGAGTGCGTGCCGCCCTGGTTCCGAATGTAAGCAACCACTGTCGAATTGTCGGACAACAGAAGGACCTGGCGATTCGACAGGTGAGGGATCCACTGCCTGAAACTCAGAAGAAGAGCAAGAAGCTCCTTCTGGTTGATGTGTACAGCTGCCTGATCCTGGTCCCGCATCCCGTGGAGGGAAAGACCTAGAGGACCCAACATCACACCCCATCCGAGATCGCTGGCATCTGCCGTCAGAACGCGATCGGACGTGGGTAAGTCCAAAGGAACACCCGTGCGTAATCCACTGGACATCCGTCCAGGGGAGAAGGTGAGGATAAAGAGATTCCGAAAACTGAAGCACCAGATCCAGAGAATCTACATTCGGTCTTCAACGACTGAGCAGAAAGTGTTGGAGAGGTCTGACACGCAGCCGACCTAGAGGAATGAGATCCGTCAACGAACCGCAGAGACAGATCAGCCGGAGAATACTCCGTGCTGTCGCGGATGTGGACTGGGACAGAGTCAGAGCAAAAGCTGAGAGAATCACAGCCTTGGCCTGGGGAACCGCTACCAAATTGAATTGGGTTTGGAAAGACATCCCCAGATGACAAAACGACTGAGAAGGGACCCGGTCTGACTTCTCCTCGTTGACTCTGAATCCTAGCAACGTGAGCAAGCTCAACAGAGTGGCGACATCTGACTCCAGTAAGGCAGCATTGGAATGCCTCTGGAGGATATCGTCCAGATCTGCCGAAGTAGTCACCCTGGACTGTGTGCGATGGAAAGCTATCACATGCGACATCAGTCTGGTGAAGGCCCAAGGAGCCAGGTTGAGGCCGAAACGTATGGCCTTGAACTGGTAAACTCGCCCCAGAAAAGCGAACCTGAGATACTTGCGTGACGCCCGATGCATCGGAACGTGAAAGTAAGCATCTCACAGGTCGATGCTGGCAGCGAAATCTCCCTGGTGAATTGAACGGCGGACCGACCTGAAAGTCTCCATGCTGAACTTGGGAGCAATGATAGACTGGTTCAGGATACTCGGATCGATAAATGGTCGGAGTTGGCTGTCCTTCTTCGGCACCAAGAACAGGCGGAAATAGAAACCCACGGACTGAATGTTCTTGACGAACTCGATCGCCTCCTTTGCCAGGAGATTGTCTATCTCCGTGGACAAAAGTTCCCGACGTAAAACGTCTGAAGGAACTGTGGTTGGAAGAGGCACCCTGGACAGAGTGAGATGCCTTCGGAAGGATATCCGCAGGCCGGACCGAACAACATCTAACACCCATGGATCAGATGTGATGGTGGCCCAATGGTCCGCGAACTCTGCTATCCTTCCTCCAACCTGGGACGAGTCGAGGTGAGGACCTTCATTTCGAGCCCCGACGAGGCCCGCGAGAGGAGAAACCACCTCCTCTACTGAATGAAGAATCCTGAGACTTCCCTCTAGTCTGCCGACCCTTACCCTTACCCCTTGAGTAAGAAGTAGAAGCGGTGGCAGAAGGACCACCCTTTTGCTTCGCAGAGGAAGCAGAAGGGTACTTGTTAGGCTGTGAATGGTCCCTGCATCCCCTAGAAGGCTGATCAAGCGACGAAGCAGTAGCTGATCTGTGGAATGACATAGGATGTCATCCCGGAACGTCGACATGGAACCCATGGAACAGTAGCGGACCTGCCAAAGAAGCAGATCGAAGAGCAGAGTGCTGCCCCCAGGAAGGGATCGGCCTGTGTCCAGCACAGAGTCCCTTTGAACTAGTTCCAAAATAGCCATGTCACAGACATGAGTGTGAGTAAGATGCATGAGTGCCTTGGACAGCACACGCAAAGGAGCCTGAACATCGTCAAACCTATCTGGAGGCAGATACGACATGATCAGAGAGAGAAAGCATACCCAGCATTTCTCTCGATAAGCCCAACATGGACTCCAGAGTCATCATAGGAAAGACGGTTGACTAGGGCTTGGAGTCCTGATCCAAAACCGTCAAAGTCTGGCAGACTGACGGATTGGCGAAATCGTAGTAACGATAATGCACCGGAGGCAAAAAAGTGCCAACCTTGGTGAAGAACGGAGCCTTCATAGCCTTGGAACTCAGCTTAGAGTCCAATGCTGAAAATGCTTCAACCACCTGTACTGACTGGCTCGGTCGAAGATGCCCAGAAGCAGGTTGCTCCACAGGCTCTAGGCGCATGACCGATGATCGCGGCCTGGCTGATACTGTCAGCTGGTTTGATGGTTTGAGATCCGGAAGGAACCCAAACACAAAGTCAAGAGCTGCCCCCATGTCAGAAGACTGCTAGCTCTCGACATCAAGGATGTCTGACTCCTCTCCAGAGTCGGAAGACATAGCTCAATGTGGGCAAACCAGCCGATGCCTCCCATGGTGTAGACACCAGGGGGATCAGAAAGCGGCCTGTTTCCAATCCCGGGAGGCGGCACCATAGGGGGCGCCTGGAAACCACTCGCTGCCTCTCTGGAAGCAACGGGAAGGCTCTTGGACAGAACCTGAGTGAGTAAGGAGAGGGCCTCCCTAAGCTCACTGCCCGTACCAGCCAGTTCGACATGGGAACGAACCAGCAAAGTGGCTTCACACCTGACCCTCTTAACCAGTGAAGGGTCACGATCCTCCAATACACCCGAGGCGGGGCGACGGGTGACAGCCGAAACATCTGAGGGCAGACGTGTATTGGGGTACAACACACCCCGAGGATCAACATAGCAGGAAGTCGGGAGAGTTGCCGCGGACCACTGCGGGCCAGAAGGTCCAGGCTGCACAGAAGCTGTTGGTCCCGCAAAACTGGCCCTGTGACCAGAATGAGTGGACGGAAAATGCCAATGACAAAACTGTGGTACTCGTACGGCGCAGAGACTACAGTAGAGGGTCCGGTCGGCAGCCACTTCCAACTTCGCTGAGTTGAAGTCAGGGAAGGCCGAGGCCTATACCCCCACGTCTGCACTCCCAGCCACCACTGCAGGTATAAAACTACTGTGCTCAACGGCAGCGAAGGGTCACGATCCTCCAATACACCCGAAGCAGGGTGACGGGTGGCAGCCGAAACATCTGAGGGCAGACGTGTATTGGGGTACGACACACCCCGAGGATCAACATAGCGGGAACTCGGAAGAATTGCCGTGGACCACTGCGCGGCAGAAGGTCCAGGCTGCACAGAAGGCGTTGGTCTCACAAAACTGGTCGTGTGACCAGAATGAGTGGACGGAAAATGCCAATGACAAAACTGTGGTACTCGTACGGTGCAGAGACCACAGTAGGGGGTTCAGTCGGCAGCCACTTCCGACTTCGCTGAGTTGAAGTCGGGGAAGGCTGAGGCCGATACCCCACAACCACACTACAGACATCCCTGGTCTGCAGGGATAAGCCGAGGCTGGCTAAAAACGGTGCCCGATGACGTTGTAGACGGAACAGCAGTAGCAGCAGATACGACGGGAGCTGTTGGAACTGGCAGAAAAGGGGAGAGAGCCACCCAGCTCGCCCTCCAAAGGAGGAGTCACAATCCTAGTGACAGCCTCAAATGTCGACTGGAGAGGGCGCATAGTCCCGGAACCAGGCATCTCTTCACCAGAAATCCAACAGCTCCAGCAGTATCCACCACAGTAAAAAAAACTGCACATCCCCCACAGAAGGGGAATAACTCTCACCAGACGTGGTCGAGTCGGGAGGCCCCGACACGACAGCGTTCCCCACCCCAGCTGGTGCGGGAGGAGCTGCACATTCCCCACAGAGGGGGAGTAATTCTCACCAGACGTGGTCAGGTCGAGAGGCCCCAAAATGACAGCATTCCCCACCCCCACGGATGTGGGAGGAGCTGCACATCCCCCACAGAGGGGGTATAACTCACGCCAAACGTGTTCAAGTCGGGAGGCCCCGAAACGACAGCGCCCCCCCCCCCCCCCCGCTGGTGCGGGAGGAGCTGTACATCCCCCACAGAGGGGGAGTAATTCTCACCAGACGTGGTCGAGTCGGGAGGCCCCAAAACGACAGCATTCCCCACCCCACGCGGGTGCGGGAGGAGCTGCACATCCCCCACGGAGGGGGTATAACTCACACCAGACGTGGTCGAATCGGGAGGGTCCGAAACAACAACGTTCCAAACCACCCGCGGGTGTGGAAGAAACAGCCATGAGAACGCACCAAGGCTAGGGCAAAAGGAATTGCCCTAAAGGAACCGAACCGGAAAAAACAGAGGTGAGAGCAGTAGAAGAAAACGGTGAACTCAACAGATACAGAAAGTAGAAGAACACCCTCAACTACGAGAGAAGGTGGCAGAAAAAAACTGGTGGGTACACGACAGAACCCAGACTCTGTAGACCCCTGCAGGGAGAAGCCGAGGCCAGCTGAAACGGTGACCGATGACATTGTAGATGGAACAGCAGTAGCAGCAGATACGACAGGAGATGTTGAAACCGGTGGAAAAGTAGAGAGAGCAACCGAGCTTGGCTCCAAAGGAGGAGTCACAACCCTAGTGACAGCCTCAGATGTCGACTGGAGAGGGACCACAGCTCTGGAACCAGGCATCTCTTCACCAGCTAACTCAACAGCTCCCGCAGTATCCACCACAGGAAAACACTGCACATCTCCTAGGAGGAGGGTATGACTATCACCAGACGTGGTCGTGTCGGGAGGCCCCAAATGACAGCGTTCCCCTTTCCCACAGGTGCTGGAGGAACGGCCACGAGAATGCACCAAATGGTTCACAGAAGCCCAAAAAGTGGATGACCAAGACTCACAGAGCCCGCAGGGCCAATCTGAAGAACACCCATTACAAGTGGCACAAGAAGCATGGGAATCGTCCACATGCTTGGGCAACAGGCATTGCCCTCAAGGAACAGTCCTGGGCATAACAGAGGTGAGAGCAGTAGAAGAAAAGGTGAACTCAACAGATGTAGAAAGTAGAAGAACACCCCCAACTACAAGAGAAAGGTGACAGAAAATAAAGGACCGGCGGGAACACAACTGAACCCAGACGGCCGACAGGGACCAAAAAAACAGAAATTCTGCCCTCAACAGAGAGGAGAAATCCTGTCCATACACCCCCCACTGACACCTAACTCCAATAATAATAATAATATCCAAAAGGATAACATAAATTTATCAGCCAAAAAATTATATGTCCGAACCGCACGGTACGCGAAAGTCGCGCGTGAACACAGAGAATATACAAAATACAATGAAAATGTGGTTGAAATTAATAACGAGAATATATAAAACACAGTCCTGTTATTCTACGATACTCAGATCCATAATTCTAGTCATAGGTAACCATTATCAACGAGTTGAATTATCACTGTTTCGTAATGCAAATGGCCGCACGTCTTTCCAGGACGGCGGAAGAAAAAATAATGATGGTTGAACCACTGTTGTATACTAGCAACACGTTAACCTTTTAAACACAGCTTTTTAATTTTTAAAACATCAACTGAATTTGATAATTTTTTTAAACAAGAGGCCCCAAGAGGCCTTAATGCCTCACCTGACAAAGTGGTTTAAAGAAGTATTTTGGGTCACATTCAGTTAGTCATAGTTCATCAACAATACAGAGGAATGAAGTCATGAAATTAATCATAACTCTGGTGTCCATATCAGATAATTATTATCATAGGGTTTCCTGACTACTTCCAATTCTATCAGCTGTAGACAAGCACTGCCAAACTTCCAATTGTTATTGTGTCACTGCAGTTTGAAAGGCAAATATTATGGAAAAACACTAAGGAATGGATTTGAACAAACTTGAACCTAGCCTCCCCCCAACCCCCAAAGAGAGCCCAAATATTAAGCCAGGGACTCGAATTGAACAAACTTTAATCTGATCCCCCAAGATATGTCATATACCAAATATGAAAAGATTCTGATTGATGGTTCTGGAAAAGAATATTTTTAAAGAAGTTTTCTCATATTGCTCTAAGTTAAATTTTGTGCTCCAGTATCAAGCCCAAATATTAACTCAGGGTCCCAATTTGAACAAACTTGAATTTGACCTCCCTAAAGATGTTGTATACCAAATATGAAAGGATTCTGACTGGTGGATCTGAAGAAGATTTTTAAAGAAATTTCCTCATATTGCACTAAGGTAAAATTCAGACTCCCATAGCTAGCTCAAATATTAACCCAGGGACTTGATTTGAACAAACTTGAATCTGAACCCCCTAGAGATGTTGTATACCAAATATCAGAAGATTCTGATTGATTGTTCTGGAGAAGAAGATTTTTAAAGAAATTCCCTCATATTTCAACAGAGAGACCAAATATTAATCCAGGGACCCGATTTGAACTAATTTGAACCTGAGCCGCCTAGAGATGTGATATACCAATTATGAAAGCATTCTGACTGGTGGATCGGAAGAAGAAATTTTTTAAAGAAATTTCCCCATATTGCACAAAGGTAAAATTTGGCCTCCTGTAGAGAGCCCAAATATTCACCCAGGAACTTGATTTGAACAAACTGGAATCTGACCCCCCTCCACCCCCCCTCCCCCCACCCCCCACTGAGATGTTGTATTCCAAATATTGAAAGATTCTGACTGGTGGATCTGAAGAAGATGAATTTTAAAGAAATTTCACCATATTGCACTAAGTTAAAATCATCGCCACCATAGGAAGCATAAATATTAACTGAGGGACTTGATTTGAACAAACCTGAATCCGACTCTGATAACAATGGTGTATACCAAATATTAAAAGATTCTGACAAGTTGTTCTGAAGAAGAAGATTTTTAAAACTCATTCCTCATATTGCCCTAAGTTAACATTCAGGCTCCTGTATTGAGTCCAAATATGAACAGTGGGGCTTAATTTGAACACACTCGTATCTGTGCCCCCCTCCCCACCCCCCCACTTCATGGATGCTGTATATCAAAAGATTCTGATCAGTGGTTCTGGAGAAAAAACTTTTTTAATATTTGCAAATTTGCAGACTCAGTATTTTTTCAATGCCCCCTGCAGAACACCTTGACACAACTGATGGCAATTTTTTTTCACCATTCCATTCTACTGGTCCTAGGATGCTTCATACCATATAACAGCTGTCTCTGTTCCATGTGGTTTGCGAAATATTGGCGTTTGAAAATATTTCTATTTCTTGCTCTTGGGGTTCCCACAGGGAACATGGGGATTTTTTTTTTTGGGGGGGGGGGGGGTGGGGGATGAATCAAGTACTTATGACCCAATAATACCACATACCAAATTTCATTCAAATTGGACCTTCGGTTCAGAAAATTGAAATTTTGGACGGGCCAAATTTTGGACGGGCCCCTCCCATTATGGATGCAAATATTGCTCCATGAACTTCATTTGAACAAACTTGATTCTACACCTCAAAAGGAAGCCCCATTTCAAATATCAAGTCACTATACCTACTCGTTCATGAGAAGAAGATTTTTTTAGAATTTGGGGTCATTTTCCCCCACCACCTCCCTATGGAGCGAGGTAACTTTATTTGAACAAACTTGAATTGACATAGGACAAGGAACATGTATATCAAATTTAGTTCAATTTGGCCCAGTCGTTTAGGAGGAGAAGTCGATAATGAAAAGTTCATGCTGGATGGACGGACGACAGATGGAGATGGATGACAAACAGAAAGTGATCACTTAAGCTCCCCCTGACTTTCAGTCAGGTGAGCTAAGAATAAACAATATTTACCAATAAAACTTCATAGATATGGATGTCATTGGAACTGGCTCAACGACAGCCATATTTGTACAATTTTATTGAAAAAAGTGTCAGGATATTTCAGGTCACGTCAGCCTTGTATTGATTGATTTGCTGCCGTTCTGTAAGATAAAGAGTTAAATTGACTCAATTCTTTTCATGCAAATCCTACCAGAGGTGCAGTGAGAATCAACATGAATTTTCGCTGGTTTTGTTGTGCAAATCTTTTTGTGAGTTGATTCTCGGATTCTCGTCAAAATATAAGCCCTGGAGAAAAAGACTGCTTTTTTGATCTGATCACAGTACTGTATATGAAATGGCCCTAGTATTAAGTGTATGCACTTTAACTGTCAAAATCTTCAACCCACCATGTACAGTGAGAACAACTCTTTTGATTCTTATTGGAGAAGTGTTAATCTGACAGGAATATTCGCCAGAATCTGAAGCTTTAACATCTCGTACATGTAGGTTCCATTCTTTAATGAAGGGTCTTTCTAGGCTGATCCTCTCATCTGCAATGATTCGGCTTTCTTGTAAGGTAAGCAACTTATTACGTGGATCCATCCATACTACCTGGAAGAATGAAAAAACAGTTATCTCTTAACCTGCTGAGTATGTTTTTGAATTTCTCATAAAATTAGAGCTGTACATTTGTTTCAGAGTTGGTTGTGATAAAAGAGTCGAGCCTCAGTTTTGGTTTTTATTTCAAATTATTTAAGCAAACGGGAAAACTCAAAGAATACTGAAACTGTAACAAAAGCCTCTTTTTGAATCTAAAAAGCTTTCTCGGGAATCCATGGTGACATGATGTTATATGGACCTAGCAGTATACATGACAAGCAACATTCCCTAATAGTGTTGACCTCGCCCCCTCCAACCTCACATCCCATACTTCTTTTTTTTCCTTCCCATGCATATGACGTAGCACTCGTATTTGATTCCAAAAATCCTCAGTAATAATTTTCAGTCAACTACTACAGGTATCAATGAACTAAATATTTGAATTAGAAATACCCACCTTGAAATGTTGCACTCGGAAGTGATGCAATCTCTAAAAATAAACAGCCTTGGGAATATAAATTGTTTCAATAAACGTTTGAAGCATTTTAATGAAATCTTGCATTATTGATGAATATTCCAGATAAAAAAGAGGGTGATTTGATGACTTTTGGACCTAAAAAATACAATTTACATTTGGTGTGTTTTTGTAAGGAATTCCCTGAAAAATATGTGCACATGACTGGTACTTCCCTTGCTGTCAATTTTTCTCTCTTATCTGTTGCATGATCCCCTGTTTTGGGGTCAGAAAAAGTTGTCTGAAGGGCTATACTTGACAAAGATTTTTGAATGCCAAAAGTGATGCGATCATATTTGTTTTTGCCTGAATGTTATAATGGTCGCCTATGGGAAAATATTTAGTTCCGTGATACCTATATGATCAAACATATTCTGAATATCTGAATGGGAATTTAAACCAAGTCATATTCAAAAGCAAATTTCATCCACTGGTTGACTCTCAACAAGGTAAGCCAACATAGCAAAGTGTCGACAATGTAAACATTGAACAATTTAGCACAAATTACATGCATAATAGAATCGAATGATGGCTCTAGTCCTTTGTAGGCTGAAACTACTGGATCAGTACTGGTATACTTTATTACAGGGAGGTAACATTTGGCAAAATCCCGCATTCACCTTCAGTCTCCTTTTAAAGACGTCAACGCTTGCAAACACTTCAGGTCTGCATAATCAGTTTCGTGCCTTGATTCAACATTGTGTTTGGACTGAAAAGTGTTTCCGTATTCTGCCGCAATCTTCTTAGAGTTTACAGGTAAGAAATATAAAAAGTTGACCATTTAATTGGTTAAGTGCTCGAAGCCACTATTATGGCTGTACTGAAAAGTGCAGAAAGCCACTTTAGTGGCTTACACTGTAAGCATTAGCTTGTTGTTTGAGCAGTTGTAGAATGGTCATGTAAAATTGTTTTGTTACAGTTTATTGGAGAGTGCCAAAAGGCACTCTCCCATAAATAGTAACAAAATAATTATTGATAAACAAAATCTTGCTAAACTGAGGCTCCTCTTGTGGGCAGCATTGTAACTTTGAAACAAATACTCATGTTACATATGATCTTTGAAAAATAATTTTGCACTCTACCAGTTAACAAAACTACAATTTCTGTTGTGCAAAAGTACCCTCATGTTTTGTATATCATTGGGATGAATGCATCCAATTAGATTAAATAAGTTAACTTGAAGGTGAGAATTTATCTGCTCTTAAATAGCATACTGTAGTTTTTCAACACAAACTGGTTTGCTGATCACTCTTGAAAAATTTTGACACACTACAAACTGCAATATCATTTCCATTTCATTGTTATTTACTTTTGAAAACAAGTGTTCTATTTATATTTATATCATCTCTGTTGATAAATTGGTGTGAGATTTATTGGAAGCATAAGTTTGTCTTGTTAAAAATAATATAAAGTTATTGATCTAATAATGGCAATTATTGCTAAAATAATACAAGTTTTTGTTTGTTGTGGTCATTCATTGGGTCTATAGTAAAGTTAAAACTAGATGTAGCCACCCAGGGGTGGCAAATCCCCCGAAAAATCACCCTGATACTGTAACCTTGGTAATATATTACTCTAAATTAACACAGCAACTGTTGGTATTATTTATTCAAATAACACAGAGATAAGATTACCTGTATTTGATTGAAATGTCAAGTTTGGTTTCGATTGGGACCAATGAGATTTTAAGTTCAAAGTCACTATGACCCTGACCTTAGGCACAAGGACTTAAAAATATGTAGGGCTCTTCCTCTCAACATGCTCAACCCACATGCCAAGTTTGGTTTCAATTCTGAATGCATATTTTTAATAATTAAGAGAGCCAAAACCAGCTCCGACTGATAAAATTTCAATTTCAAAGTCATTGTGACCTTGACATTTGGCAAAATGACCTAAAAAATACATAGGGTTCTTCCTCTCATTGCGTCCAAACCACATGCTAAGTTTGGTTTCGATCAGGAAAACAGCATTTTAATTAGAGAGCTGAAACCAACTTTGACCGAGAAAAGTTAAAATTCAAGGTCACTGTGACCTTTTCCTTTGGAACAATAACCTAAATATAAATAGGGTTCCTCCTTTCATCATGCTCAACCCATAAGCCAAGTTAAGTATCAATTGAGCAAGCAAAATTTCATTTTGAGAAGCCAACTCAAGTAGATGCTTAGGTTCTTAAGGTCACTGTGATCTTGACTTTTGGTACAATGACCTCAAAATGAATAGGATTTTTCATCTCATCATGCCTAACCACATGCCAAGTTGGGTTCCAGTTGGCTAAGTGAAACTTAATTGCAGAGCGGAAGCCAACACTGATAAAAAATTAAGTTCAAGGTCACTGTGACCTGGACCTTTGGCACAATGATCACAAAATGAATTGGGTTCTTCCTCTCATCACGCCTAACCCACATGCCAAGTTTTGCTTCAGGCAGCAAAGTGGATCTTTAATTACAGAGCGCAAACCAACACTGATAGAAATTAAAGTTCAAGGTCACTGTGACCTTGACCTTTGGCACAATGATCCCAAAATAAATAGTGTTCTTCCTCTCATCATGGCTAACCCACATGCCAAGTTTGGGTTCAGTCGGCCATGCAGAATTTTAGTTAGTTTGAGAGTGGAAACCAACTCCGTCTACAGATGGACGGACTGTGCCATAGCTATATCCCCTCCCCCCCCAAAAAAATTGGGGGGGGGGGGGGATCATTAGAGTCCAGATGTATTCAGAAATTGTCACATTGTTGTTTATCATCAAAATGTCATATCTTATGAAAATTCATTTGCATTAGTGTTTTAATTACAGATTAAAGAAATTTTGTATTACTTTTGATGTTTCACACTTTGCATACAGTGGATTTTTATATGCTCTTTCATATACAAGCAAAATCTAAAAGTTGATCTTTTTCAAATTAGTGGCTTATTTATTGTCCTTTAAACCTTTCTCCTACAAAATCTTCTTCAGAGTCTATTCCAACATTCTTGAGGGACTGAATTTCCAAGGATTTTCCCTCCCTTTTTTGGAAAGGGTCTGGGCCCATGTCATTGGGAAAATTTGCATACATTCAAATAGAACATAGAACATTAAGACCGATACCTAAGCAACTGCATGTATACTACAAGTAAGTTTTACATCAAATAGTCACATGAAATCATGTTCATCCCTTCTTTGCAAGCCTGTTGATTTGAGGCGAACGGCCATTTGGGTCGCGTGGCGGTTACCTAAAGTGAAAAACATGCAAACGAAAAACAGGTTGCACAAAATGGTTGCCTGATCATGCAAAATTTTTGCCAAGTTGAATGATTAGTACGAATGAATGGTGGAATGATGTTGAGCATCAACCAATCATCAGCTGCATAGGTGTTTGCATCTACCTGAAGTATAGCTGCTCTGTTGGCCAATTATTGGCCAACAGAGCAGCTTATACTTCAGGCAGATGCAAACACCTCTGCTGATGACTTGTTGATGTTCAACAGTTTTAAAGTTTCTATCATCTTAAGCCTTTCGCTGCTATAGGTCTGTACTGAGCACAGACATAAAATTTGATTCCCTGTGCTACATGTCCGTACGGAATTACCACACAGATAACATCAATACACCGCACAGTGGTATTCTCAATATAACGCACTTGGTGACACATGTAAGAGGCCGACAATGTGACGTCAGATATTTTTTCGAGTAATTTCCATCATTTTTACAGAAATACCTGAGTGAACCGCATGTGAAATTTCCAATGAGAGTTACTTTTCCTGATGTTCTTGTAGTGCAAACATGTCGAAAAGGTTGTACACAACCGAAGAAGTTGTTGCAGAATTGTATGCAGACAATGATAGTGATGCTGGTGATTTAGATAGTTCAAGTGACTTTAGCGACTCTGATGAATCTGAGAGGAGTTCCGATGAGACCGTTGCGGGCCTGGACTATGCTATTACCCATGTTTCGGGTTATACCACACCACAATTAAGTATTGGAACTAAACATTGGACTCCAAATATGTTCTAGCAGATGAAAATTACAAATTATTTTACATTTCTGATTTTTTTCCTTTTTTATCAGCACAGGAAATTAAAAACTTGCACAGCAGCGAAGGGGTTAAGATGTAACATAGGTACAAAATCAGAAAATGGCAATAATTCATGTCTCTGCCACGAATAGTGATTATGGATGCCATACTCTTCTGCAGCATGCTAGCTCATGCTAAGATTAGGCTATAATTGCAACTTCTTTGTATCTGGATGGTTGCTACATAGTCTCTTTACTGTTCCTAAGGATTCATCTATATTCATCAGGATACTGCTGCCCTTAGGAGCAAGAACTTCGCTTTGATACAACAGTTCATATATCAGCATAATTGTAATACATATATATTTAGGTTACCTAACGGGTTACCTGAATCACGAACAGACAATAGGTTACCAAAGCTCAGACCACGTGAACGATAAATGGGTTACGCAAAATTCCAAAAACAGCACATAGATTAAACTCTGCCTTTTTGTTGATGCTTCTCACACTGAAAAAAACTTAGTGCCCTGCTCACTGCATGATGGTATTAAGATGTCCCCATCCTTGAAAACTGCAATACACCTTCAAAACCAGACTTATGATCTGGTTTATTTATGACCTGGCTGATATATTTGAATCCACTCAGTGATATATGCAGGGAAACTGTAATGGTGACGGCAATGGCTACTGTGGTGTAACACACTCCAGTGGAGCCCACTCATTTGTCTCTTAATTGAATAACCTATTAATTGAATATAATTTCAAAACACAAAACCATTTATCACACCTTCAGTGAAAATTTGACCTGTTAATTGCATACAGGTTATAGAGTAAACTCTTAATCCAAAATCTTGTAATTTGTCAAGAAATTACCCTGACCATCACCAAATCTCCCTTGTTTATAGACCCATCCAGTGCAGGCATTTATTTTATTTATTTATTTATTGGTTTTTAAGGTCACATATTTCTGCACAATCTGGCCAATCATGACCACAACATGGATATAAAGTCAAGCTGAGTCACTTATACCCATGTTGTCCATTTTAGAGGACTTCCACCCCAGACATTTGTTATGAAGTGCTATTTTACCAGTGAAACATAACTAATTTACCACAGTAAACATGCTCTGCCTCACTTCCCAGAGTTCCCATGGGGAACGTATTAATTCTATTATATCTTGTTTGACAGAACTCCATGAGCTCTGTCCAACAGGAAATAATACATTAAATGCTCAGTTTCTATCTAGAATACAGGAAAGTGACCAAATCCCTGTTAAATGAATACTCCTGTTAATTAAATAATTTTCACTGGAAAAGTGGCTATTCAAGTAACAGGGTTCCCCTGTACTTCACTAGGAGACATATGATCTGGCATCTTTATGACCCATTATCTTCAAACTGGTTAAAATCCACTCAGCGAAATATACATGAAAAGAGAAACTGTTGATCTATTTTATAATGTTGACAGAAATGAACTGCTGTGGTGTAACACACTATTAGAAATACCTCTCTGAACTGACATCCCAACAGTGTATTTGATCATAATCAGACGTGTTAAATCCCGCGGAATGCTCAGGAAAATCCTGTAAATTCAGTATAGTTCCCAGCCTCCTGGAAGGGAATCAATTTTGAAAAAAAATCCCAGAAAATTGAACAGTCAAATACTTTTCAGTTTCAAGGGTGGGTGGAAGTGTTGGGGGGTATCCTAGGATAACTTCTCCCAGGGGTGGGGGGATATCTGGGGGGGGGGGGGGGATGGAGATATGGTGGCACAAACGATAAAAGAAAAAATATGTATAAAAGTGAATTATTGTAATAAAAGACTCGTTTACTACAAATATTTTACTTATATCCCCATGCCTTTTCTGTTTTATTCATTTCAATTTAGCTGGATGATCAATTTACGAGTGACAATGTGAAAATAGGTAACTTAAGGACATCAAATCTTGACATCCACCTTCATTTAAATAATTATTCCTGATGAGTAAAATTAACTAAAATAAGGCCACACAAAGTAGATCTTCTGTTTCTCAGGCCATTATTTGTGAAATTGCATGCAGGCGAGCATTTTTTTATTTTATTTTTTATTTCAGTAATTGCTTCTTAGCCATCAAAAGTTGATGTTCTTGGTTCAAGTTTTAGGCCTCATAATCTACAGAATAGCATGGGTGGTGGTGTATTTCATCCCTTGAGTGCTTCTTGCACTCAAGGGACAAATTCATCAATTTTTTTAACTTGGATAATATATCAGACATAAACCATTTAATTTTAATTTTTTTTAAGTTTAAATTGGTTATAAAAAGAGAGCATGCGGCAGCCAATAGGACCATGCGGGAGAGCCTGAGAAACAGATTTTTTATTTTTTTAGGCCTAACAAATTTTGATATTGTGTGCATTGCATAAAGGGTTAATCAGCAAGGCCAAAAACACATTAAACTTCTTTCATTAGATAAAAATAGACTGCAACACCAAAATAGTTAATGGCATAATAAAAGACTCAGCTCAGGGGGCAGTTTGGATTTTTACTGACAATGAATACCTCTTAATGGAGAAATTGATCTGAACTGTGAATGAAAGTCAGCTTCCCAACTGCTCAGTTTAATTTTCACACTTTGATTCTGCTAACATTTATTTTTCACCCACTGTGAAGTAACTTGATTACACACATTTTGATACAAGCTAATAGAATATTCCTTTGGCAGTCTATTGCTTTAATGTGCTGTTTGAAGGGTTTGAAGGAGAAAGCAATATACTCTTTACAGTTATCCATTCCTTTAACAATGCATACATTATCAAAATTCGTTATTTGAATTACTGTTTTTCCAAATTTTTCAAAATATTTCAACGAATCCATATCAAGTGACACCTCATTGAAATGAGCTCAACAAGCTCATTCCAATGAGGGTTCACATGATATAGTTTTGTTGAAATTTTTTGAAAAATTTTTTTTTCAACTGCACAATTTGTTTATTATGCGGGCGGATGTGGTCGATTCTGTGGCTAAAGGATTACTTCAACACCATCACAGAATTCCAAACACATTGTTTATGACAGCTTGTGTCACATTCCTCACTGTGTCTTGAGGAAAACTATTATTTCATCCCTTTTCCTCATGTGTTTCTCCATAATTAGGCCAAACAAAATGAAATAATTGATTCTCACGCATTTTTTTTTTAAACGAGTGGTTTTTATTTTTTTTTTTATTCCTGATGGAATGGTCGCCGATGCCTAAAATCCAATTGTGAGAGCTTAAAATTAAATACTAGTGCTTCCATATTGATTTCGCTGATAGTTTTTTTTTAGGTAACAGTGATCACACAACACAAAATCAATACAGAACAACTAAAATGGAGACCAAAAATAAAAAAGGAGTTTTTTAACTGGCTGATTGCTAGAAGCCACAATCAGGCCTTTAAAAATGGGGGAACCAGTGCAAAAGTAACATTTTCCTTACCCATGTTTCGTATACAATTAAACATAAATAATAGTTTGTTTATACAAATTTGTTCTATTACAAATTATTGGAGAGTGCCTGTTGGCACTCTCCAATAATTTGTAATAGAACATTTTTTTATGAAAACTTCCAAAAATAATCTAGTCCTCAACCAGTTAAATAAATATTTATTTTGTATACATATGAGAATCGTGTCGCAGTATGCGAAGAGAATAATAACAATACTGTATCAAAGTATACGACATAATGCATGGCAAATCGCGACGTAATACCGCTAAAATCGCATAGTAGGTTTGTACATTTTGAATTTTGCCTCCAAAATAAACATGACGAAAGTGGGCCAAAAAAACCAATGCGCCGATGCCTGAGAATCAATAGATTCATTTTCTTTAGCCTTATTCGAGGTAACTTTCTGAGTACCTCATACCCCATTCTTAAAAAAACAATGCACTGGTGCCTGAGAATCAATAGATTAATTTTCTTTAGCCTTATTTGAGGTAATGTTCTGAGTACCTCATACCCCATTCTTACTTGAGGTAATTTTCTAAGTACCTCATACCCCAACACCCTTTAGGTTAACTTATAAAGTTCAGTCTAGTTGGGTAGTGTAGCAACATGGTGTAACGATATGCACAAGTTCATATCATGCTTATTCATCATACAAAATATAAATGAAAGTGTCAATGACACTGTAGCTTAACTTGTGTGTTGTGTTTGATGAAAAGGATAATGTTCAATGTTTATGAAAGGATAATGAAATAAGACAAGAATTGTGATAATTGGGAATATGTTCATTTCTGTTCCATGTATGCTATGTTTTTGATAAAAATAATCTGACGTGTACACTGTACTAAAGAGCTGAGGGGTGGGTTAATATGACCTCACAGTTAATGTATGTGGCCCTCACAGTTAACATATATCAACTAAAGTTACCAAGTTACAGTGAAATTATTCCAAAATGAGTCATCCTATCAAGTTACATTGAAGTCCCTTCATAAATATGGCCTGTAGACTGCACTAAAGGTTTTTGGGCTTCGGGCCCCTGTAGGCGTCAGTTTCCCAATTGTGTCCAAAGGGGACGTTCTCATCTAGACATTATATGAAGTCAACCTACAAGTTACAATGAAATCCCTTCATAAATATGACCTATTAACCCACCCCTCAGGTCTATAGACTGTGCTAAAGGTTTGTGGACTTTGGGCACGGGCAACCACCATGGTTGAATGATCGCAACCAAAAGGGGACATTCTCATCTGGGCATTATCTGGAGTGATCTTACGAAGTTACAATGAAATCCCTTCATAAATATGACCTGTAGACTGTACGTGCTCAAGGTTTTCGGGCTTCGGGCCCCTGAAGCCGTTACATTTAACCAATCATGACCGAAAGGGGATGTCATCATCTAGGCATTATATGGAGTCAAAATAACAGGTTACAATGAAATCCTTCCATAAATATGACCTGTAGACTATGCTAAAGGTTTGGGGGTTTTGGGCTCGGGCAGCCATCAGGGCTGAAAGATCACGACCAAAAGGGGACATTCTCATCTAGACATTATTTGGAGTCATCCTACCAAGGTACAATGAAATCCCTTCATAAATATCACCTGTAGACTGTGTTAAAGGTTTTCGGGCTTCAGGCCCCTGTAGCCATCACAGTTGCCTAATGGTGTCCAAAAGGGGCTGTTCTCATCTAGACATTATATGAAGTCAACCTACCAAGTTACAATGAAATCCCTTCATAAATATGAACTGAAGACTGTCCTAAAGGTTTTCAGGCTTTGGGCTCAGGCAGCCATCATGGTTGAATGATCGCAACCAAAAGGGGACATTCTCAGCTGGGCATCATTTTGAGTGATCCTACGAAGTTACAATGAAATCCCTTCATATGACCTGTAGACTGTGCTCAAGATTTTCGGGCTTCGGGCACCTGTAGCCATCACAGTTGACCAATCATGACCAAAAGGGGATGTCATCATCTAGGCATTATATGGAGTCAACCAAACAAGTTACAATGAAATCCTTCTATAAATACGACCTATAGACTATGCTAAAGGTTTTTGGGCTCGGGCAGCGATCAAGGATGAATGATCATGACCAAAAGGGGATGTTCTCATCTAGACATTATTTGGAGTCATCCTACCAAGCTACAATGAAATCCCTTGATAATTATGACCTGTAGACTGTGCTAAAGGTTTTCGGGCTTCGAGCCCCTGTAGCCGTCACAGTTGCCCAATCAGGACCAAAAGGGGACTTTCTCATCTAGACATTATATGAAGTCAACCCACCAAGTTACAATGAAATTCCTCAATAAATATGACCTGTAGGCTGTGCTAAAGGTTTTCGGGTTTTGGGCTTGGGCACTCATCACGGTTGGCAGATCACGTCCAAATGGGGAAATTCTCATCTAGACATCATAAGGAGTCATTCTACCAAGTTACAATGAAATCCCTCCATATTAAACATGACCTGAAGACTGTGCTAAAAGTTTTTGGGTTTCGGGTTTGGGCAGCCATCACAGTTGACAGATCATGCCCAAAAGGGGACGTTCTCATCTAGGCATTATACAGAGGCATCCTACCAAGTTACAATGAAATCGCTTCATAAATACGACCTGTAGACTGTGCTAATGGTTTTCGGGTTTTGGGCTCGGGCAGCCATACCGGTTGACCGATCATGGCCAAAAGGGGACGTTCTCATCTAGACCTGACCCCCAAACTTGCATATTAAATTTCGTGACGATCAGACAAGAACTGCGGGGTGTAGCCCGTGCTAAAGGAAAATGTGAACAGACTCACAGACTAACAGACTTCCGCACGCGTGATAGCAACAGCTTATCTTGACTATGTCAAGTTAAGCTAAAAATATACGATGGAAAGTGTGAGACTGGTTGCAGATGAGAGTTCATGAGAGACATGTTCAATAACCTGCATGAAAAAGAGCAATAATTCTTGAAAAATAAGATGAGCATTTTGGAATAATGATATGTTCAAGTTCATATCATGGTTGTTCTGCACATGAAATATCAAAAATATTCGACAGAAAGTGTGAGCTAGTGAGGGATCAAATTCTGGGATGTACACATGGATGGATGCAGGGACAGATGAATTTAGGAATCCCTATATACCCATACTAAAGCATAACTACAACTGGAGGGTTAGACATCTGTGTGGGTTAGGAATTTCCACTTTTTTTTTAAATTTTGAACGTTGAAAAAGAAGAAGCACAAGTTTGATTGTGCAACTTTCCCATGAAAACCTGCCTGAAGCATTACTTTCTCAAAAGCTGGTCAAAGCTCCAGGTATAGAGATATTTTACTAGCTGTTAAGTCTTCCTCTAGTACATGGCAAGGCAACCTTAGGTGCCTTTAGCAGGAGTAACAGGTCCTCTACCAATGGCACCTAGGGTTGCCCTGCTGTATTTCCATTCTGCTGTATAAACCAACCACTGGATATTAGAGTTTGTTAAAATAAACAAATGTACAATACTGTTAAAACTAGAAGTTCAGTCATGAAATGCACACAAATAGCATGTCGATTTGCGCGTTAATCTATGTGTTATCACCATAGTAAGGCTATCAAATTCTGTACATTTGGCTTGTGCACAAGCAATGTTTCAGCCAATGGACCTCTGGGTAACCCAGAGGTCCATTGGCAGAAACATTGCCTGTGTTTGCTATGAATAACCAGGAGAACCTGTCATGCTTTGGATGCCATTCAATATGCCATTCCTTCACACTATTAAGCCTAGATAAGAGTACAGTTCATGACAGGACTTCTAGTTTTAACTGTATGTGTGTGTGTGAGGAAGGGTGTGAGTGAGTATGTGTGTGGTGGCTGGGAGGGGGAGGCAAGTGGGGTGGGCAAACTTTCTGTTTAGGGGAAGCAAATGGCCCTATGTCCCCTGAAGCACTGCCACTGACTAACACACATTTGAAATGATGGCAATGATTAGAAGGAATAGTTAGAGAAGACAACTTATCCAATTTTGTAATATATTTGTGAATAACAAAATATCTTGAGTTCTTCCTTCCATGCAACCAAAAATGATTATTTTATGATCTTGTCAGCTAAGAAATAGCAGATTGTGATGGAAAAACAACAGTAACAAAACAGTCGAATGACATCCATATCCCCCACCAACTTTTATGTTATAATAGGAATGAACTCATTATCGACCTGGACATGTATTCATACCCAGTGATGATCCTCACCAAATATCATTTAATTTCTTCAATCGCAACTGAAGATATCTTCCAACAACCTGCAATTTTGGTAAATTCAAAGTACAAGGGCTATAACTCTGGTAAAATTATGCAAATCAAATTTTCCTTTCCATATGCACATGTACACATCATACTCATACTGCACACAAAGTTTTGTAAAAATCCAATGAAAAATGCAGGAGTAGTTAAGCGGACAAGCATTTGTGATGGAAATTTTGCTATTACCAAGGGCCAAAACCATACAAATTCGTCGCATCAAAAATTCCTTACCACATGCACATCTACACTTGATACTGATACTTCAGACCAAGTTTTGTAAAAATCTAATAAAAAATATAAGAGGAGTTAAGCAGACAAACCATTGTGATGGAAATTTTGCTATTTCCAAGGGCTGTAACAATACAAAATTTGTCACATCAAAAATTCTTTACCACATGCACATCTACATTTGATACTGATACTTCAGACCAAGTTTCGTAAAAATCCACTGAAAACTGTAGGAGGAGTTGAGTGGACAAAGTTTGTGATGGAAGGATGGACTGACGGATGGACAGATGAACACCACTTCAATATCCCCCACCTGTCTTCTTCGGCAGGGGATAACAAAGGTATGTGGTTACATTTGTACCTAGCCGGCAGATCAGGTTAGAAAACTATTTATAGTGGAGGGACCATGCAAATTTGATAGGTATTCTGTGCTTGAAATTGGTCGTGTGGCCTGGGTTCAACTTGCTCCCCGATAAACCCATCCTTTTGGGACATTTCCATAGCCAATTGCCATCAGTGGGAAAATCATCCCATTTTCTTCTATTAACTGGTTAAGGCCTACATTATTTTTGATGGTTTGAATTTATTATTCAATATTTGTTCTATTACAAATTAATGGAGAGTTCCCATAGGCACTCTCCAATAATTTGTAATAAAACAAATCTATTTATACAAAATATTATTTGCGCTTGACTGAATTTGAAACATGAGTAAGGAAAATGTTGGCTTTTGGTACCTTCATTTTTTGAAAGCCCTGATAGGGGCTTTCAGCACTTAACCAGTTAATAATAATCCAATAAGCCTCAAAATTATTTCTTGGGAAGCTCTCAGTTACTGAGCTTCTTGAGGAATGATGTCAAGACCTGGAATTGTCAACAAAGAAAAGTAACCAAATTTTTGTTTGATAACTCTTTAAACCCTTTTCACTCAGTACTGTACTTCAACAACATGAAACATTTCCAAAACTTCAAGAACACAATGGATGCCCAGGATAGTTTCAGATAGCACTATTTCTACAAAATTTCCCCTGCAAGACCTCCAGCCCCTCACAAATGGGATACACATGCTCTCCAATCAATGTTTTGTACTTTCAGGCATGCCTATGATATGCCATGTTAAGTATCTCTTTTGGAAACTTTAATCTCTCCACTCCATCATATCAGGCATTCTAGATTCAGCCTTGATTCTCTAGGTTAGTTTTCACGTCAAATTTACATAAGGAAACATTCAACAAGTAATTGCCATCAAGATAATAAATTTGATATTATTTTTCCAGGCTTCTTGGAGTTAAACTAACTCCTTTGGTATGGAATATTCTACAATACAGAATTTTTAGTGTGTAATTTTTTTTATTAGTATCCATAAGGACACTCCATTATATTTCATTGCATTCATGTAACCAGCTAGGTTCATATGTCTCATAAAATACACTTTCCTCCCATTTGAAATGGTCTCCTGTCTGGGATTTGTATTTTTGCGTGTTCATTGGGTTTCTGTTGTTATTTTGTGTTGTGGTAATTGGAGGTGGGTGGCAATTGACAGCAGTCAGAATAATAATAATTGTAATCAATAGTTGCACTGTTACCATTATTGTCTTCATTGTAAAACAAAGATGATCTTGTGATTCCAATTCCAATTCACTGTCATTCTCTGGCTCAGAATTTGAGTCTGAATCATAGTCTGGCGGAGGGTGGGTCAAACCTAGAAATTTGGTCGACCTGGTAAAGGGTTAACAAAAGTCAGGCAAATGATCCAAGTACATGTCATATATGTAATACACAATGTCAAAGTCAGGCAGCAATATAAAGAACACATAGCACTTTATGTTCATTAAATAGCTTATCAGAGACTGTCAGACACAGTAGCTTTATATGATGGGAAACAGAAGGATTTCTCATCAAAGAAGTGCAATTAAAGATCCAAATTATTCAAATATAAAGAATCAACCTGAATCCCCTAGTTTCAGAAGTTAATTACAGAAGTCTTTCTGGCTTCCAAACACAGAAAGACTAAGCCTGGTTGTATCTCATTATTGGAGCATGCCAAACACCAGACCTGTCAAATTATATTATAGACTGTCCAACTATATTATATGAGCTGTCATATTATATTGGTATATTATATTATGGAAAATGGCCATGTGAGATTTTTCACTATTTTCTTACGGAGATTTATCAACTGAAATGAATGTGTTTTTTCAGGATCATTAATATGATTTTTGTTTGGTTATTGTTCCAGCTGCTAAATGAGTCAAACACTTGTCTTAGTGTTCCATGGAAAATTCAGACAATACCCTTCTATTTTGAAAATACTTTCTTTAACTCACTGCATGCTGCTGGCAGATATTCCTGCTGAGGATATAATATCCATTGCCAACGAAATAGGTAAAATATGGGTACATTTAATTAAATTTCTCCCCTGTAAATTTAATGAACTTTATGACCAATGATTTCCTTACATAAATTTAGAGGAATTTTTCATCAAATCTAGTCATGGCTGCTTCATAGCAGCCAAGAGTAGATTTGATGAAAATATTTTGAAAATACTCAGTGGGTTAAGAGTTAACTCTTGTTCTTGCTGAGGTTTTCTTATGATAACAAAATTTTCCCTAGAAAACTTTGAAATTTCATTTTTTTTTCTCGATTCCTCTGTTTCCAAATAGGTGAATCTCTTGTTATTCTTATTTTTCTTTTTTTCTTTCTTCCAATGATTCTTGGATTGAAAATAGCTCCAAATGGCTTGTACGATTTTGCTGAAATTCGGTATATTTATAGGTTTACAGTTCCAGTTAGAAGTCTCAAGCTATGGTTAGATAAACATAGGTTTTTACCACCATGTGGGTTTCTGAGATGGTGTATTTAAGTCGAGACCTCGACGAGTCCATTAGGACGAGTTGATATTTGCCCAGAGGCAAGGTCGAGACTTCAATAAACCAATTTGGAAACCTACATGATTTGGTGGCATAATGAAGGGATTGGGCACAGTTTTTAATGGCGTCTGTTCTGACAATCATTCAGTGGCTATGAATTGATTTTTTCTGAATGAAGATCATGATATCATGGTATTATGTTCCAATAAGACTAAAATCCTCACTCTCTGATTGGATGAGAGCTGGCATAGTGTCTTTTATGTTTATGGTTCCAGGGGAAAATCTTACCAACTGACGTCACAATGTGAAATATTTGAAATGATGTCGCCCATTTCGTAATTGCTTCATCAACAGAGTGACTAGCAAACCGCTTCATTTTTTCTGGATTTTTCACATATGCAGCAGACGGATAAGTGTTGTTTAAATTACAAACCGATTTATGGTTTGAACTAAGATGGAATGAGTTTATCTGGTTTACTGATTATTTATCCAGTGCCGTTTTGGGTACACAAGAGGTTTATTTACTAAACTTGTGATCATTAAATGTTGCCTTGCAGAAGGCAAATTTTAACAATCACATGTTTAATAAACCTCTCATGTTTCACAATGTAGGCTTTGGGCTATGGGTAGTGCCTTATTGGAACATATGCGTTATTGTGATGAGTTGATGTTAACATGGTCTGAGGTTTGTGGCTCAGTGCATATGTTCAACCACGACGCTTCGCGTCGCGGTTGAACATAAACTCTGAGCTGCAAACTTCAGACCATGTTACCATCAATTCATCACAATAATTTATAGTGTTCTTGTGCTGTGCATGACATAATCACCATTCATTGTTCTTCTTGTACTATAACCACTGAAGTTTATGGTAGTTTGTTTCTTTGTTTTATTTTTCAGGTTTCATGCATAGTAAGCCTATAAAAAAAAATATAATCATGGCAAAAAATGACCTAGTCTAATTTATTTTGTTGAACTGATGATTTATTTATCATTTAATTACTGTTATCAAAAACGGTGTCCTCAATATGTCTAATAATCGATGCCAATTGAGTGCAGATAAAAATCGTTCTCTTTCTGAATCAAATGACCATGCATTCGGTGGTTGCTATCCTCAATACAGATTTCAATTTTGCCTAGACATTTTTACTTGTATTCGGGGAAATACGTTCTTGTTGTAAGATAAAAAACGAAATGAGTGCAATACCATGGGATGTCCAATCCCTTGCCACCAAAGTCGAACAAGTGTAATAACTCCCAAAGAAATACTTGGACACAGGTGGTTCACAATCCACTTTATGGTATAATCACCAAAAAGCTATATATTAAATTTGGAAAAAAACAATCTCGAACAGTGTCTTTGAAATGTGATGACAAGAAATGGAAATTCCAAGTTCAACAAGGGCAATAACTCTTGAAGAAATACTCACACACAGCAACTTCGGTTCGGGGATAAAGTTCAGCGCTCTTGCAGTGTGGTAAAATTCTAAACTAAGGGTATTTGTAAAAACGAATGCCAAATAAATTGGAAATCGGAAATGTTTTTTTTGTATCACAAAAATGATTAAATTAGGCTATAGCTATTTGTTGGACAACAGAATTTGAAGTTTTGGTCATGGAGTTGTGAGTCTGATCAATAGTTGTAAATTACCAGAAAAATGATCTGAACAGTGGCTTCGAAAAATTGAGTTTTTTTTTTAAATGTCATTTTTGCACAAAGTTGTTTTCAGGCATGTAACTAAAAAAATGAGACAGAAACATATAATTTTTTTTTACATTTTAGAAACAAGGGGTGATATGCTCCAGGGGTAGGTAAGTTGGGGTAGTGAGAAAATTCTGCTTTTGAGGCAGCTGGTTGGCAGAAAATTACTGGTTTCAGTATTTTTTTCATGCAATTTTTCAGGCTGAAGCTTTGCATTTGAGAGTAAATTGTTTCACCCACATTCAGATTGTTTATTTCAACTTTGTCAGATAGTGTTGTATGCTTCTAGAGGATTTGGAAAATGTGGTACATGTAATAGGTTAGGTAGTTAAGTTAAAGAATATACACATTTGAAGAGAGTGTATGGCATGTCATTTTGGTAATTGCCATGAAAATTGTGAAAAACAGTCCCATTCATGATATTATCACCAAAAAGCTTTGTATATAATGTTTGTGTGCAGCACTAAGAAGATTTATCCAGACATAAATTGTCAAATTATTATATAGACTGTCCTACTGTATAATATGAGCCATCATATTATATCAATTGATATACTCTATTATGGAAAGTGCACATGTGAGATATTTCACCATTTTCGAACAGAGATTTATCAACTGAAAACAATGGGTTTTTTCAGGGCCATCAGTATGATTTCTGTTGGTTATCACTCAAGTTACTAGAGTCTTGGTGTTCCTGTGAAAATTCAGCCTTATATTTTGAGAATACCTTCCACAGTGTCTCTCTCCACACTGGGCACAGCTATTTTATGTCCCAAACCCAATATCACAGTATGCTGTGACAGCATCAGCCCCTACAACTGATGTTACCAGAGAGTGTTTGGATACCTCTAGAACAGTCCAGACTGAAGATCGATCGCAAGACCATCTCATCAGATCACCAAAGTTAAGCAATGTCGAGCCGGTTTGTCCTTGGATGGGTAACCATCTGAGCGATCGATTCGGACTCCTGCGTTGTGTCTTTGGTCAAGGCACTTCACCCCAATTGTCCACATGGGGGCATGATGATGCTGTGTACTAAGGCGTACTGCACGTCGATAGTGCGCATGTCTTCAACCAACCTAGCCCTGCCTGTGCTGCAGTGCTGAGTTACAATATTGGGGAGCTGGCAGCTGCTCATCGTTGCTTGGTGGTTCTCTCCGGCTTCCTACACCTGTAAAACTGTCACCGACACGATATGATCTTGGCTGTTAATGTGTCGTTAAACCCTAATAAATAAATAAATAAATAAATAAATCCCAACACCAGCAAACTTATTCACTCAGTCAGCACTCTCCTTGCTATTGGTGATTATGTGCAATATAGTTTAGTGTTTGAAAAATTATGTGCAATTAACAGGATTATTGTATTAACTCTTAACCTGCAGAGTAATTTAAACATATTTTCCATAAAATCCAGTCATGGCTGCTGTGAAGCAGCCATGACTAGATTTGATGAAAAATTCTTGAAAATTTACATCAAGAAATCATTTCTGAAAAACCTTATCCAATTTATGTGAAAACATTTGGTCTAAGGTGCTCAAATGTTTGTTTGTTTGTTGGTGGTTAACGTCACATATTTATGCACAATGGCTAATCGTGACACAACATGGCGATGAAGTCAAGGATAGCCAATCGTTGATCAACATGTTGCCCATTTTAGAGGACTTTCACCCCAAGCATTGGTGACTGGGTCCTATTTTACTAGTAAAGCGGAACTGGTTTACCGCAGTAAACAAGTGCTGCTTACTTCCCGGGGTTCCCATGGGGATGGTGCTCAAATAATATTTAATTTAGTGGCAAGAGATTTTCTGTCCTGGGCCGGAATATCTGCCAGCAGCATTCAAGGAGTTAGACATTAACCTATCGATTGTGATCCACTGTTGTGTACTGTTAAGATTTATCAAACTGTAAGGTGAAGAGGAAATTGCTAAATATGTCCATTGTAAATGTGATAAAAGTTACTGGGATCTCTGGACCCGAGTGGCTTGTTACTGGAGGAGAGCCCACTTAATTACTTATCTCTTTACTAAATAACCCTGTTAATTGCATATAACTTCCAAACACCAAACTATTTACCATACTTCAGTCCTAATATAACCTGTTAATTGCATATCTCTGTTATAGAGTAAACTCCTTTTAATTCCATAAATAATCTTCTAATCTATTGAAAAATTATTCTGACTGCCACTGAACTCCCTATGTTTATTAATAATAATATTTTTTAGCCTGAAATCCACACGTGGAGCTCTGTGGCTGTACAAAAAGAGCCCCAAATATATTCAAGTTTGTTGCCATGATTATAAATGTCTTGTGAGATGGCCAGGGCAGGGTCTAACTACAAGCAGGAATCAGCAACCAATGCTGGCCTCTCTTCAGAGTTCTATTGTAATGGCAAGCTATGAGTATAATGATACTGATCATGCTTGAGCCCTGTGTTTATGCCAATTTATCCATGAGAAGCAACAGCAATGTAAGTAGTAGGCAATGTCAGAAGTAATTTTTTCAGAGCAATGTTCAGTTCCAAACAGCTCCAATTACATTCTGTTGCACCTGACATCCATATTAACACTCTGCACGGGGGCGCAGTGGCTCAGTATGTAGAGGTGAAGGCTGCAAACCAAGAGGTACTCAATTCGAATCCCACCTGTGGCAACAACGTTGTGTCCTTGGGCAAGACACTTCACCCCCAATGCCCACGTGGGATATGGTGGCATTGTGTACTAAGGCATACTGCATGGCAATGGTGCACTTGTCTTCAACCAATTCTAACTCTTGTGTTTGAGTTACATGTAGTATGTTGAGGACACCTGTCAAATTGCAAACCATTGCTTGGTGGTTCTCTCTGGGTACTCCGGATTCTTCCATCCATGAAAGTGTCTGACACAAGGTTACCCTGGCTGTTGAAAGTGTCATTAAACCCCAATAAATAAATAAATAAATAACACTCTGCACACAATTGTTGAATCAAAAAAATGTCTAGCTGCAAATTTTCCCCATAATGCAACTAGGAATTTAATCAATTCAGTCTTGTTTGATTGTTCAAATTCTCAGTTGCATTATGGGAAAATTTGCTGTATGAAATTTTGGTATTTTGATATCAGTGTGCAGAGGGTTAAACTAATTGTGATGGAACTTTACACAGAAAATTTTTCATCCAATTCTTAAATTGTAAGTTTTAGTCTTTTCACACATTTAACGCACCCACATTGGCCTTTTCCATGTTGCCAGAGATGAATCATCTTGAATTCACGTCCCAGTGGGAGAGATTTGTTATTCCCATTCACGTGATTAACCGATGTTCATGGTAATAGCCAGGAATGTATTCTTGCTTTAACTATTTTAGAGTTGTGATTCATTCTCAAACAGTTTTGAAATGTTGGTATTTGAATATTCAAACATACATGCATTTCCAATGGAACATCAAAGTCCTCATTTTTTGTTTGGCAATCAACTTCAAAGATAGAAGATGGCGACAAATAATAAATCTACATTTAAATGAGTGTTGCATGTTCCTCATGGGTCACTTTTACTATATCTTTCAGCTCTGTCACAGCCTTGGTTTGATACATTGAGCAAAACTACTAGAGTGTCAAAATGTATGCAATACTGATTTTTGCCATGTGGACTCACAACAAATTTGAATATGGGGGTTGTAATGTAAGTGTGGGATTCTAGAATCCTCTTCCAGAAAATTGTAAAAAAGATTTGTGACCTGAGAAGTGGTCTGGCTAACTTTAGGTCATTAGTGCATAACATTTATTTACTGAATTTTCATCGCATTAACATTGAAAAGTTGTTCAAACTATTGAATACATACATTTATGCATTTCCTTTTAAGTTCATGCCCAAATATGATTATCTTCCCCTTCACCCATTCCCACAAAAAACATTTGAAACAAGAGGCCCCTAAGGGACCTTAATCGCTCACCTGATAAAGTGGTTCAATGAAGTATTTGGGGTCACATTCAGTTAGACATGGTTCATCAACACTACAAAGGAATGAAGTGGTGAAAAGCAAATTTTATGAAAAAACACTAAGGAATGGATTTGACCAACTAGAACCTAACCTGCTCCCCTCCCTGCCCCCCCCCCCCCCAAAGAGAGCCCAATTATTATGCCAGGGACACCCAAATTGAACATACTTGAATCTGATCCCCCTTGAGATGTTATATACCAAATATGAAAGAATTCTGACTGGTGGATCTGAAGAAGGTTTTTTAAAAGAAATGTCCTCACATTGCTCTAAGTTAAAATTTGGTCTCCAATAGAAACCTAAATGAAAGTGTCAATGACACTGTAGCTTAACTTGACAGTGTGTAGTGTTTGATGAAAAAGATAAAGTTCAATGTTTATGAAAGGATTATGAAATAAGACAAGAATTGTGATAACTGAGAATAAGTTAATTTCTGTTCCATGACCAATTCTACACACATTTATGGGACTAATCTAACACATGGCTCCTTGATGGTGGGAAGAAATTTAAATTTTATAGTAAATTTCCTTTCTTATTATGCCTACCACAATTGTTTACTACAGGCTTGCACTACAGTGGAAAACCCTAACTCGGAAAATATACTCTCTATTTTGATCTTTACCAAGCGATTTGGGAAAGAAAAGTGGTGCAAAAGCACCAAGAAAAAATAAGCCAAAACTTGGTTGAACGCCAGTAGAGGACGCTCTTCTCTTAGTACAAATCCACTGCTTCCGGGAACCAGTGCGCAAGCAGTAACTAATGAATCATTCTTTTGAATCTGCCAACATTGGAGTTATGTGATTAGCACGGAGGAAGGATTCTTACCCGAATAAGAAGACGGGAGGGCCTCCATGTAAACAATTGTGGTAGGTATAATAAGAAAGGAAATTTACTATAAAATTTAAATTTCTTACCAACCTACCTTACAATTGTTTACCACAGGCTGAATAGACAATAGGATGGAGGGAATCACATAACCAACCCCCACATAACCCAATTGCACTAGAACCATGGACAGAGGAAGAGGTCCCTAGGCCTATCAAACCATAGCATCACAATCATTAGTAAAAGACAATGAGAGATGAGGCGTATGGTTCTGTGCGATGCACAGACAGAAGGGGCAGTAAAAGCACAGAGCTGGAACTGACCTTGTAAGAAGCCTAATGACTAGGGTAGACAACAGCCTGAGCAGAAAAAAGAGGGACCATAGTAAAAAGGTCCTCTGACTGCTCCTGCAACTGACGCAGATAGGTGTAGAAAGTAGCATTTCTCCATTAGGCTGCCTGCATAACATCTGACAACATGACAGAGTTAGTATAAGCCCAAGAGGTAGACAATGCACGCACCTCCCGGGCAGAAATATGATTGGTAACACAATCGTCAGTCGCTAGACGAGCGTAAGTCGTGCGAACAGCAAGACAAATCCATCGAGAAATGGATTGAGAAGAGATCTTCTGTCGACGAGGAATAAGAGACAGAAAAAAATCGTTTCCTGACTTTCCGAATGAACTACGTCCGATTGGGATAAATGCGAATTGCACGGACCGGACAGAGCAAAGGGTGGTTACCCTCAGCAGAAGGAAGAGCCCTGATACAGATAGGAAGTGGAGTAGTTTCTGGTATCTGATTCTTGGCCAGAAAGGAGCAATCAGTGGTAAACATAACACTGTTGGGAGAGCTCCTGAAAAAGGCCAGGTCAACCGAGAGGGCGTGAAGCTCATTAACCCGTCTTGCTGAGGCAAAAGCCATCAGAAAAGCTGTCTTGTATGTGAAAAAACGCATATCCACCTGGGATAAAGGTTTGAACGGCGATCCCCCTTAAGCAAAGCTGCACCCAAGAAAGATTCCATCTTTGGATAAGCTGCAAAGTCCTAGGCCTTTTCAAGGAAAAGTGCCGAACAAGCTTGGAGAGGTATGGATTAGTGCCGATACAATGCTGTCCCACATATGAAAAGGTCTCCGAAAGCATGGGCCTGTACCCTTTGATGGTAACAGGCTGGAGACCCCGAGAATCAAACAGATATACCAGAAAACTCCACAATCTGTGAAATCGAAGGATTGGTATAATCAACAGAGTGATCGGCACATCATTGACAGAAGACCTTCCACTTAGCCGCATAGGCTAAACCAGTGGAGTGCCTCCTTGAAGAAGAAATGCACTCCACTGCTCGTCTCGAAAAAACTTCTATGGAGGAGACCGAACCTGACAAAAAATATGCGTGAAGGCAAAATGAAGTCAGGTCGAACGTGAAGCCTCCTCGGGTGACCTTGGCAAAGAAGGTCATGATGTAGAGGGAGACGTGCCGGAAACCGCCGCCAACAGAGAGCGGAGATGATTGATCCATACCAACTGAGGTGACAGGGGAGCAATCAGAATGATTTGACAACTGCAGGTTCGTATCTTGGTTAGAACCTGAGGCAGAATCGGAACCGGCAGGAAGGCGTAGCTGACAAGACCGTTCCAATCGAGTGACAGAGTGTCCACAGCGAAAGCAAGAGGATCTGGACATGGGGACACAAAAGTGTCCACCTGATGGTTCCAATGAGTTGCAAAGAGATTGATGTCGGGATGACCCCAGAGATCGCAAGGCAACTGGAACACCACTAGACCTGGGAGGTTATTGAATTTTGGGTCGGTTTCGGTTACAACTCGGTTTTTAATAAAAGAGTCGGGTTACGGTTTCGGTTTCGGTTTTTTTATTAAACAGATTCTAAACCAAAATAACAGAAAAAAATTAAGTTGTATGAACTAAATAATGATTGAATAAACTCTCCCTGAGTGTGTAAAAACTTTGTCGAATCGTTGACACTTGGAAATAATATAAACGAACTTTAAGGACGAACTCTCGCGGTCTCTGCCGAAGTTAATTAAAAATAATTTGTAGCTAACACAATGAGTCACTAGCGCAGTCCTCGGAATTAGGAAAATATTGCGACGGCACAACATTGCCGTCGCCCAAAATTCTGCGACGGCAAATTTTTATCAGCGACGGCACTTTTGAATTGATTTGTTTGGATGACAGTATTATGACACTAAGTGAATAATAATCATTAATCAGAACAGCTGACTTCGAATGGACAAGAGATCACTGGCGGGTGGTCAGTTGGACAAGCTGTAGATTGATTAAGTGATCAATTGATTGACTGGTTGTCCTAATTTTAGGGGCTGGTTGTAACCCGCATCCATGCATTATTAGCCTATCGGTTTTGACAGTAACTGTTAGAGACAGAAATATTTGCATTGCGCATCAACCCGGGGCGAGTTGACTCTGACCCAATAAACACAACAAGAATTATTTTCCAACTCACCCTTGTTTTGTGCTCAATGCGTTTATTTTTTTATTGAACTGATTGATTGTTTTCCAATTCAGTTTGTTTGAGATTGTACAGTTTACATGTGCCACAAGTGGAGAATGCTAAAATTAAAATGGAACATGACCACGTGCTCTGTTGAGATTACATCAATGACCAACAGAACTGCCGCTTTGTCCCAGTACACCAATTTAGCATACTTTCATGAAACGAAGAATTCGATTGGTTGTATTTATGTAAGGTGTGACGTCAAAAGGGAATTGCCCAGGAATTCCTGGGTTATTTTAAACGTGCATCACAGTCAACAAGGGGGTTCTTTCGAAAAAACACAAACAAACGAAACACCACTGGTTATGAACAGTTTTTCAACCACGTACATTTTGTACAAACTTACTTTCAAATTAATTAATATAAGATATTTCCTCAAATATTGATTTTATACACCAGTTACGACTATAAAACATATGTTATGTAGGGTTGGATGATCAGTTCTGACGGACTTCAGGTGATTGGGACAAGTAAAAAAAATATTATGGCTGCCAATTTGCGACGGCAAGAAAATGCTGCCGTCATGCCCCACGCTAATTCCGAGAACTACTAGCGGAAATTTGGTTAGTAGTTGAGTTTTGATAAAGTGTTCCCATATAGGGCTCTTCTCGACCGTAATTGCCGCCATTGTTTCAGAAAAAAACACATAAAAACGTAATTCTCGCATGACATTCCAATAACCGAGAAAGTCGGTTTTTCAGTTTATCGTCGGTCTCGGTTGTCGGTTATTTTTTCATAACCGAAACCGAGTTGTTTTTCGGTTAACCTCCCAGCTCTAAACACCACCCTGTGGAGCATCCACTCGATGGAAATGACCCTGACCCGTCAGGACATGGAGTCGGCTAGGATGTTCAGACGACCGGGAATGTGACGAACCACCACTCTGGCATTGACATCCAGAGCATGCAGTAGAAGATCCCAACCCAATTCGTATATGGGAACAGAGTACGTGCTGCCCTGGTTCCGAATGTGAGCAACCATGTCGAATTGTCAGACAACAGAAAGACCTGGCGATTCGAAAGGTGGGGGATCCACCGCGGACATGGACTGGGACAGAGTCAGGGCAAAAGCTGAGAGAATCACAGCCCTTGCCCTGGGAACCGCCACCGTATTCAGCTGAGTACGGAAGTCCATCCCCAGATGACAAAACGACTGAGAAGGGACCAGGTCCGACTTCTCCTCGTTGACTCTGAACCCTAGCGATGTGAGCAGGCTCAACAGTGTGTCGGCATCTGACTCCAGAAAGGCAGCATTGGAATGCCTCTGGAGGATATCGTCTAAATATGCCAAAGTAGTCACCCTGGACTGTGTGTGATGTAAGGCTAACACAAGTGACATCAGTTGGGTGAAGGCCCAAGGAGCCGGGTTGAGGCCGAAGGGCATGGCCTTGAACTGGTAAACTCACCCCAGAAAAGCGAACCTGAGATACTTTCATGATGTCCGATGAATCGGAACGTGAAAGTAAGCGTCTCGCAAGTTGATGCTGGAAGCGAAAAACTTCCTGGTGAATGGAACCGACCTGAAAGTCTCCATGCTGAACTTAGGAGCGATGATAGACTGGTTCAGGATACTCAGATCCATAACCGGTCGGAGTCGGCCATCCTTCTTTGGCACCAAGAACAGGTGGGAATAAAATCCCACTGAATGATTGCCTATCTCCATGATCAAAAGTTCCCAACGTGTAACTTCTAAAGGAACTTTTGTTGGAAGAGGCACTCTCGACAGAGTTGGATGCCTCAACCTGGGACAAATTGAGGTGATGACTGCCGACGCCTACCCTTACCACGTGAGTAAGTAGAAGTGGCGGCAGGAGGATCAGCCCTGATTAGGGGGCACTGGGAAACCACTAGTAGCCTCACTGGAAGCAACAGGAAGGCTCTTGGAAAGAACCTAGTGAGCAAGGAGAAGGCCTCCATAATCGTGTCGGGCGGTTCATTGTGGGAACGAACCGGCAAAGTGGCTTCACTCCTGACCCTTTTAACAAGCAAAGGGTAACGATCCTCAAATACACCCGACGCGGGCCAACGGGTGGCAGCCGAAACATCTGAAGGCAAATGTGTATAGGTTTATGATATACCCCGAGGATCTACAGAGAGGAAACTCAGGAGAGTCGCCACGGACCACTGAGGGACAGAAGGTCCAGGCTGCACAAAAGGCGTTGGTCCCGCAAAACTGGCCATGGGACCAGAGTGCGTGGACAGAAACGCCACAGAGTTCATGGTGGCCCCACCATGGACATCCGAATCCAATGAGAAAACTACGGCGCTCGACAGCTGAGAGACCACAACAGAGGGTTCGGCCGGCAGCCCCTTCCGACTTCGCCGAGTTGAAGTCAGGGAAGGCTGAGGCCGATACCCCACGTCTACACAACCAGACATCTCTACAGACCCCTGCAGGGATAAAACTGCTATGCTCAATGACTGAGAGGCCACAGCAGAGGGTTCGGTTGGCAGCCCCTTCCGACTTCGCTGAGTTGAAGTCAGGGAAGGCTGAGGCTGATACCCCACATCCACACTACCAGAGATGCATCACTGCAGACCCCTGCAGAGATAAGCCAAGGCTGGCTGAAACGGTGACCGATGATGTTGCAGACGGAACAGCAGTAGCAGCAGATATGATGGGAGCTGTAGAAACTGGTGGAAGAGGGGAGAGAGCAACCTAGCTCGGCTCCAAAGGAGGAGTCACAACCCTAATGACAGCCTTAGATGTCGACTGGAGAGGGACCACAGGGACCAAAAAACAGAAATTCTGCCCTCAACAGAGAGGAGAAATCCTGTCCATACAGCCCCCCATTGACACCTAACTCCAATAATAATAATAATATCCAAAAGGACAACATAAATTTATCAACCGAAAAGTTTTATGTCCAAACCGCACTGTCCGCGAAAGTCGTGCGCGAACACAGAGAATATAAAAAATACAATGAAAATGTGGTTTAATATAATAACGAGAATATATAAAACACAGTCCTGTTATTATACGATCCTCAGATCCTTAATTTCAATCACAGGAAACCATTATCAACGAGTTGAATTATAACTGTTTCTGAATACAAATGGACGTCCTGCCACACGGGTGGATGAAAAAAGAACGATTCAATAGTTACTGCTTGTGCTCTGGATTTGTACTAAGAGAAGAGCGTCCCCTACTGGTTATGCGCCGATGGCGCTTGACCCAGTTTTGGCTTATTTTTTCTTGGTGCTTTTGCACCACTTTTCTTTCCCAAATCGCTTGGGAAAGATCAAAATAGAGAGTATATTTTCCATGTTAGGGTCTTCCAATGCACTGCAAGCCTGTAGTAAACAATTGTAAGGTAGGTTGATAAGAAATAACCTGTCATCTGACACTTGGCCACTTGATGCGGACCAGATGTGGAATGCAGACTTGAGATTAAATGTCGATAGTATTATTCTCTCACCTATATGAATTCACTCACTGTTTGTTTATTTTTTCTTGAAATGATACAAGCAATGCCAACAACATCTACTGAGTATGAAGATAATTTGTCAGACATAATCTGGTTTGTATTACCTCTGCTGGTGATGGCCAGTTGTTTCAGTTCTCCACTGAGTTTGATGGCAACAGTGGCAACTTGGTCAGAGCTGTGACAATGAGGTGTTGATGGCCTGACATTACAAACCAGAAGGTGTGTAATCACTGTTCCTTTACACAGTTTACTTATATCTTAGTGAAGAATGAACAGCTTACATAGAATTTGGATTCTGACTGGTGGATCTGAAGAAGAAATTTCTTCATATTGCACTAAATTAAAATTTGGGTTCCGATAGGGAGCCCAAATACAAAAACCCAGGGGCTCATTTTGAAGAAACATGAATCTGACCCACCTAGACATGCTGTATACCAAATATGAACGGATTCTGACTGGTGGATTTGATGAAGATTTTCCTCATATTGCACGAAGTTAAAATTCGGGCCCCATAGGAAGCCCAAATATTAACTGAGAAACTTGATTCGAACAAACGTGAATCTGGTCCTCATAACAATGATGTCTACCAAATATTAAAACATTCTGACCAGTGGTTCTGAAGAAGATTTTTAAAGCTTATTTCCCATATTGCCCTAAGTTACGATTTGGTCTCCTGTACTGAGCCCACATACGAACCGAGAGGCTTAAATTGAACACACTTGTATCTGACACCCCCCCCCCCCCCCCCCCCCCTCCACCCTTTATGCTAAATATAAGAAGATTCTGATCTGTGGTTCTGGAGAGATATTTTTTTTAATATTGCAAATATGTTGACTCAGCACTTTTTTGATGCCCTTTACAGAGCACCCTAATGCAAACGATGACAATTTTTTTTATCAATCAATTCTACTGGTCCTAAGGATGCTTCATCCCAAATAACAGTTCTCTGTTCCGTGTGGTTTGGGAAATATGGGCGTTTGAAAATATTTTCTATTTTTAGCTCCTGGGGTTCCCACGGGGAACATATGAAATTTTTTTTAGCATGAATCAAGTACTTATGACTCAATAATACCACATACCGAATTTCGTTCAAATCAGACCATTGGTTCAGAAAAAAAAAAAAATTTGGGTGGGGTCAAAAATCTTGCCCCTCCCATTACGAAGGCAAATATTGTTCCACGAACTTGATACTACACCTCAGAAGGAAGCTCCATATCAAATATCAAGTCAATGTACCCACTGGTTCATGAGAAGAAGATTTTTCTTGAATTTTGGAGCATTTTCCCCCACCCCCTCCCTATGGAGTGTGGCAACTTTATTTGAACAAACTTGAATGGACATATGATAGGGACCATGCATATCAAATTTGGTTCAATTTGACCCTGGGGTTTAGGAGGAGAAGTCGATAATTTAAAGTTCATGATGGATGGACGGACGGTGGATAGAAAGTGATCACTTGGATCACAAATCTCCCCCAACTTTCATTCTCCTTCTGCACTGTATCAAAAAACTGAAATTTCAAGCAGAAAATGTTTCCTATACTGTAACTAGAAATTTAACCAATTCAATCTTGTTTGACAAAGCTCAGTGAGCTCTGTCAAACAAGTCTGAATTGGTTAAATTCCAAGTTGGATTATGGAAAAAAATTGTATCTTGAAATTTTGATATTTCGACAGAGGTGTGCAGAGGGTTGAACCCTTTACTAACATGAAAGGCAGACAACACTTTTCTTCAATAACTAATTTTTTTTCATTTTTGTGCATCAAAACATAGTTTATGACCCTTAATGGAATGAGCTCAACAGACTCATTCCAATGGGGGGCGGTCCATATGCTATGTTTTTGAGACAAAAAATGAAAAAACAAGTGTTTGACCACCGAGGTGGTATTAGTCCCCTACGGTGCTTTTGTGACATAAGACATGACCACAGTCAGCAGGAGTATCAGTGGGGGAGGTGGGGGGGGGCAGTTTTGGTAAAATAATTGGGGACGGTTTGGCCTGGGTACGGTTCAGCTTGGGGACAATTCGGGTTTCATGACAACAGTCAACAGGAGTGTCAGACCTGGGGGGTGGTTTGGGTAAAATACAGGTTATCAGACAGGATTTCAAATGTGAATGGAATCTAAAAATTGAGAATTCAGAGAAGTGTAGCTTGAACCATGTTGGAGGGAGGCGTGGTAACATAAAAATAGAGAAAAAAAAGCTTAAAAAACACAGCAAAAATGGCCATCATTCCGCCATCTTGGATTTTGAAAAAAAAAATATTAAGCGTGCATCATCCTTTCAGAACCATTTATCCACGTACCAAATATGAAAGGTGTAGCTTAAAGCATGTTGGAGGGAGAGGTGGTAACATAAAAACAGACAGACAGACAGACAGACAAACAGACAGACAGAGAGATCTTAGATTTTGAAACAAAAATATTGAGCGTGTATAATCCCCTCACAACCCTTTATCCATGTACCATATATGAAAGGTGTAGCTTGAACCATGTTGGAGGGAGGGGTGGTAACATAAAATAGAGAAAAAAGCTTAAAAATCACAAAAATGGCCGCCATTCCGCCATCTTGGATTTTGAAACAAAGATTTTGAGTGTGCATCATCCCCTCAGAATCATTTATCCATGTATCAAATATGAAAGGTGTAGCTTAAAGCATGTTGGAGAGAGAGGTGGTAACATAAAAACAAACAGACAGACGGGCAGAGGGATGCTCCAACATTTCGGGTTTATGGGCTACCAAAAAAACATTTTGTATGTCCAAAACCTTATTTTACCCAGAACCCCACCCCCTTCACCCTAGAACTTATATTTAACCCAACCCCACCCCTCCACCCAAAAACCACACCCTAACCCTAACCCTACCCCAACCTGACCCTAAACCCTAAAAGCCTACCCCAGACCCTAACCCCCACCCACCCCTGGGACCTAACCCCCCAACCTTAAGCCCAACTCTGGGGCTACCCCTAACCCTAACCCCACCCCACCCCTGACCCAACCCCACCCCAGCCAAACCAATAGGATTAGGAGCTATTTTTCGGTTCAGGGGCTACTAAAACTAAAACCCCACCCCTGACCCCAACCTAACCCTCCACAACCTAGCCCTACTCTGGGGCTACCCTTAACCCTAACCCCACCCCCACTCCTAACCCTAATACTACCTTAATTTGGAGGTAGCCCCTAATAATAATATCCCCTAACCCCCAATGTTGGCCCGGACGGTCAGACGGACGGACGGATGGACAGACGGACAGACGGCCGGAGTGCAATCCTATAGTCCCCTTACGGTTCCCATAGAGGACTAATAATGAAAATTGAATGGTGATTATAGTGAACAATGTTGGCCACTTTTTGCAGCTGCACTGGGTAAAGGGTTAACAACTTTGTATACTTATTGACTAAATTTGAACCACTGATGAATAAAATCGTTGAACTTTAGTTGCCAAAAAATTTGCATCATTATTTCGATAAAATTGAGTCACAATGCAGCCCATAGTTAATTTCCATGAAACAATACTCCTATTTTCAGACAATACCTTGAGCTGTTATTACGTCATCAAAGCAATCAATGTAAGCTGAGTTTTCTATTTTAATTTCCTAGTGCAACCACAAAGAGGTGACAAAATTGTCAACTCTATCATCATGCATGCTTTGTGGCCGGGATATTCAAACTCTCAGAAGATTTACAGTTTTAATCCTTTGGCTTATGCCATGAGGCAAAATGGACCATCTATCCTTATATCATTCATGTTGACAGAGTTAACTTACAATATCTTCACATTTGCTGAAGAAATGCTGTTACAAGAAAATGACAATGCATGAAATAGCAGTGTGGAGTCATATAAGCCTTACAGAAGAAGTTCCTGGTAAAAGCTGAATTATAGTTGACCAATCAGATTAGTTTTAACACTAAATGTTAAATTATCACTAAAATGTTAATCTTTCGGGAGCGTGGAGGCTCAGTAGGTAGAGATGCAGGCTGCAAGCCGAGAGGTCCTTGGGCAAGACACTTCATCTCCATTGCCTGCGTGGGGGCATGATGACGCCTTGTACTAAGGCGTACTGCACGTCGATGGTACGCATGTCTTCAACCAATCTAACCCTGCCTGTGTGCAGTGCAGAGTTACGATGTTGGGAAGCTGGCAGCTGCTCGTCGTTGCTCGGTGGTTCTCTCCAGCTTCCTCCACCCATAAAACTGTCACGGTCATGATTAGCCATTACGCATAAGTATATGACCTTAAAAACATCAATAAATAAATCAATATGTTAATCTTTCACCAAATATGATCAGGATACAACACGTCAAAACTTTTCTTGAATAACAGAAAATTTTCTTTTTTTCACATAGCTTATGACTCACAGAGCTCATTTCATTGAGGGGTTATACACCTTATTTGGAGGTAAAATTTGAATGAAGATTTTGGGCAACAGCACTGTGCAAAAGTGACTAGTACAGTGGGTAAAGGTTTATTTATTTATTTATTTTGGTCTTTAAGGTTACATATTTCTACACAATGGCTAATCATGATCGCAACATGGAGATAAGATCAAGTTTGCCAATCGTTTATACCAATCTTGTCCATTTTAGACGACTTGGTGAATGGGTCCTATTTGGCTAGGAAAACAGAGCTTGTTCACTACAACATTGCTTCACTTCCTGGGTTTCTCACATAGGAGGTAAAGGGTTAACCTTTTACCAAAGGAATCTGCCACAACTGTCCTTATAATTTACAAATTGAACAATTAAAGAAATACTATTTTTTTTTAAATTTCAACATTCAACAAAAACATATCATATGAACCCTCACTGGGAACAGCTCATTCCAATGATGGGTCACATATGGTTTTGTAGAAAAATTAGAGAAAAAAATAAAACAATAAATTTTGATACTGTGTACATTGGGTAAAGGGTTAACTCAGGTTCGAGTGCCAAATTACTTTTTTTGGTTAACAAAATTTTTCATGATGTTTTTGCCTCGTTACAATTGTAATACAGCAAATCCATACAGAAGAAATAATTTCAATTCAAAGATAATATGAAGCACTTCCATTGAATATGAAGCCTTTAAGTTGCAGTACCCAAACTTGAGAGTGCGGCCCAAATTGGGGCTTCCAACACACTATCAGTTAACTGGTTGTGTGGTAAATTATTTTTCAAAGGTGATTTGAAACGTTAGTATATTATTCGAAGATACCATGCTACCAGAAAGAGGAACTATAGTTTAGCAAGATTTTATTCATAAAAATTGTTTTGTTACAATTTATTGGAGAGTACCTATTGGCACTCTCCAATAAATTCTAATAAAGAAATCTATTATAAAATTTTTTCCTACTGCTGAGCAAACAGCAAGCTTATGAATAAAGTGTTAAGCCACAAAAGTGGCTTTCAGCACTATTCAGTGGAGCCATGAAAGTGGCTTCTAGCACTCAACCAGTTGAGAAACTACTGCAGCATTAACAACAAGCTTATGATGAAGTGTACTGATGATCATGTAACTCTGGGGCAATAAGAGACAATGAATCTTAATTGAAGAAGTTCTGTAATTTTCCTTTACTTATTCAAGCCTTTACCATAGGGAACAGACAAATTCACTCATGACTGGGATGTAAAGGTTGCCAATAATTTCTCTTTAATTCTTCAACTAAAGTGCATACTCATAGAAACTGAGAGGATAATCAGGATGAATTCTGTTGACAATCCAAAATGTCCCCAGGAGTATCTGCACCGAGTTATGAAACCTAACTTGACTCTTTACCTATGAAACTCCATATCAGATCAGACCTGTTTACAAAAAAGTGCCATTCAAATTTCATTCTTTTTTCAGTTTTTGGCTAAAAAACCAATCCTCGAAATGAGATGGGTCCGAGTGCAATTGGTCCCATCAGCACTCATGATGTCTATTTTAATTAAAATGCACTCGTTGAAAACTAATATACTGTGAGGGCATATAAATGTGTGTTGTTTTGAGAAAGCTGCACACTGTGGTCAGTGGCAAGTTACTGTTATAATTCAGCAATTCCTTATACATTTAAACCTTTGAACTCTAGTGGTATCTTCTATGTCAGTTCAATGGCATCAATTAGAAGAGTCCATATTCATTATTTGGGATAGACCAATCAATATTTTCACATTGAAAATACTGATTGGTCTACCCCCATACATTTACTGAACAGCCATCCTATTTAATGACGTGTTCCTGGCTGGAAAAGCGGCCGCTTGGGTTCAAAGGGTTAAGGTTTCTGGTGTTTGGTGACAGTATTCCCTCTAACATATACTAACATTTTACGGGTGCAATTTACTCTTGTCTCTGATTTCGTGGGAGCTTAAAATTGCACCCATAAATTTTGTTCATTTCCAGCACAGAAAAACATAGCTTGTAACCACTCATTGAGACACATTCCAATGAGGGGGCATAAGCTTTCCTTTTTACACCAAAAATGATATCTTTCAGTCATTAACAAAATCTTTTTTGAAGAGTTTTCTCCTTGTCATTTAAGGTAGAGGTGATAGAAAATTCATTTGGAAAAGTAACCCAATTTGAAGCTGAAATTCACAGTTCACTGTGGAAGCAAATTTTCACAATTACATGTTTCTGGAAACATGGGCTTATTAGATAACCCTGGACTCTCTTACTACCAGAAAATGTACCATGAAATAAATTTGGCATTAAGTACAGTCAGGCATGAAAAGTTGGTTACACTGACCTGGTTTTGGTTCATGCTCCACCTTCAGAAAAACAAGAGGCCCCAGGGAGGCCTTAGGGCACTCACCTGACATGGTAGTCTAAATATCAAACCAGGGACTTGACTTGAATAAGCTGCATACGCCCCTCCTAAGAAATGCATATACCAACTAGATGAAGCAATTGTGCCCACACAATACACAGGATTTTCCTTCTATTTTCAGTTCCTGCACTTTTACATCCCAAAATTGAGATAAACGCATAAAAACAGATTTTTTTTTATTTTTGTTCGTCCCAAATAAAAATTTTTCACACTCAATTTTTTTTTTTTCTTCTTAAAATGAACCAAAACACATAAAAAATCAAAAAACTAATTTCCAGATTTTGGTTCAAAATTTTCCAAGTCCCACCCGGCCCCCAAATTTTCATGGTATTTTTTTTTTTTTGTCTTAAAATTGACCAAAACACATAAAAAAACAAAAAACTAATTTCTGGATTTTGGTCCAAACTTTTCGAAGTCCCACCCCAGCCCCCAAATTTTTAGTGTAAAAAAAAATTTTTTTGTCTTAAAATTGACCAAAATGCATAAAAAACCAAAAAAACTAATTTCCAGACTGGACCGGGACCCCAAATTTCCAGCCCAAATATGAACCCAGGGATTTGGCTTGAACAAACTTGAATCTCACCTCCCTGAGCAAGCTGAAAACCAAATATCAAAAGATTCCTATTGGTAGATCTGAAGAAGAAGATTTTGAAAGAATATTCCTCATACTGCACTAATTTAAACATTTGGGCTCCCACAGAGCCCAAATATGAACCCAGGGATTTGATTTCAATAAATGTGTGAAACAATCTTCCAAAGATGTTATATGTGAAATTTGAAAGCTTTTGGAGCAGTGGTTTCGGAGAAAAGTAGTGTTAAATGTTTTTCCCATTACCCACAGTGTTAGAAAATGTTGACTCAGCACTTTTTCAAAGTCCCGAAAAAGTACCCCATGATAAAACCGATAGCAAATTTTTTCGACCATTCCATTCTGTTGGTCCTAAGGAAGCTTCACACCAAATAAGAATCCTCAGTACCGTGTAGTTTTGGAGATACAGGCGTTTTGATATTTTTCTATTTTTAGCTCCTGCAGTTCCCATGGGGGAAGAGGGAAATTTTTTTGGCATAAATTAAGTACTTATGACCCAATAAACCCTCATATCAAATTTGGTTCAAATCAGCCTCTCGGTTTGAAAAATAGAAATTTTGGGTGGGGCAAAAAGTATTGCCCCTCCCATAACGAAGGGAAATATAGCTCCTCGAACTTCTCCTGAACAAATCTGAATCTACACCTCAAAAGGAAGCTGCACACCAAATATCAAGTCTCTGCTACTGCTGGTTCATGAGAAGAAGATTTTTTAAGATTTAAGCACACTTTTTGGGTGTGGCCCTACCGGCAACTTGATTTGAACAAAATCAAAATGCGATGTCATAACAAACTATTATCTCAAATTTCAATTAAATTGGTTCAGCAATTTTGGAGGAGAAGATGCAAACACCATGTTCCAGGACGACGGACAGTGAGTGATCACTATAGCTCTCCTAAAGTCAGGCGAGCTAAAAAACCGAAGGCAGAAAAACAAAAAATAGGCCGATGAAATCGTCAGATGTGTAACCACATGCGCAACTTGTAGAAAGCTGTATGACAGAGGGCCACCCCAGATGCCAACATTATGTACACCATACATGGTATGGGTACATACAGAAATGGATTGGAGGAGTGCCTAATTTGATGGATAAAGGGTTAATATCTCCGGATCAAATTATTAGATTTACATAAATGAAAGTGTCAATGACACTGTAGCTCAACTTGTTAAGACATGTACATGTATAATATGTGACGCAGCAATGACAAACATCTACGTAATGACCTGATAACAAAGGTACATATAAAGTATTGTAATGGTCTGTACATAAATACTGACCGTAGCCTGTAACAAATGTAAAGGTAAAGTATTGTAAAGGTGGGTGACAGTCAGATGCTAAACTAGAAAAGAAATCTTTGAGTCGTAGAGTGGGTCTGACTGAACCCCAAAATATTTGTTCTCATAGCACAGTGATAACAAAGGCACCCCAAAACACACTCGTTCCTGTCCCAAGGTGAAAACAAAGGTACCCAAGAAGTTTCATGAAGATCAGTTCATAAATACGAGCTGTATAGAAGTTGTGACAAAAAACTGATTGGACCTAATTTCGGTACAAAATGGCCACTGGCAGCCATCTTGAATTTTGGACCGCACCCAGAAACACTCGTTCTCGTCCCAAGGTGATAACGAAGGTACCCAAGAAGTTTCGTGAAGATCGGTTGATAAATACAGCCTCTAGCCCGAGCCGAATTGACATGTGCACTTACAGTGTATAAGTAGCACTGAATAAATCAAAGTTCATCTAATTTGCATAATTTCTGCACGAGAAAAAAAAACGTACTATATGTGATGTATTCCATGTTACTAAACATTCATACAAAAATTTATTCAAATCAGAACTGTAATACAGAAGTTCTGTACAAAAGACTGATTGCACTAATTTTGGTACAAAATGGCTGCTGGTGGACATCTTGAATTTCAGACCAAACCCAAAAACACTCATTCTCATCCCACGGTGATAACAAAGGTACCCAAGAAGTTTCAAAAAGATCGGTTCATAAATACAGCCTCTAGCCTGAGCCGTATAGAAGTTGTGTACAAAAAACTGATTAGACCTAATTTAGGTACAAAATGGCCACTGGCAGCCATCTTGAATTTTGGACCGCATCCAGAAAAACTTGTTCTCGTCCAAAGGTGATAACAAAGGTACCCAAGACGTTTCGTGAAGATCAGTTCATAAATACAGACTCTAGCCCGAGCCGTATTGACATGTGTACTTACTGTGTGTAAGTAGCACTGAAAAAATCAAAGTTCATCTAATTTGCATAATTTCTGCATGAGAGAAAGACCTGTATTATATGTGATGTATCCCATGGCACTAAACATTCGCACAAAAAATTATTCAAATCAGCGCTTTCATATGGAAGTTCTGTGCAAAAATCCGATTGCACCGAATTTTGTACAAAATGGCTGCCATCGGCCATCTTGAATTTTGGACCAGACCCAAAACCACTCGTTCTCGTCCCACGGTGATACCAAAGGTACCCAAGAAGTTTCGTAAAGATCGGTTCATAAATACAGCCTCTAGCCCGAGCCGTATTGGCATTTGCACTTACAGTGCTGAAACTAACACTAAATACATCAAAGTAATTTGCATAATTTACGCACGAGAAAAAAACCCGTATTATATGTGATATATCCCATGGTACTAAACATTCATACAAAAAATTATACAAATCAGTGCTTTCATATGGAAGTTCTGCGCAAAACTCTGATTGCACCTAATTTTGTACAAAATGGCTGCCAGCGGCCACCTTGAATTTCGGATCGGACCCAAAAACAATCGTTCTTGTCCCACGGTCATAACAAAGGTACCCAAGAAGTTTTGTAAAGATCGGTTCATAAATACAGCCTCTAGCCCAAGCCATAGCCAAAGTTGAGCTAAAAACTATACAGCACAGCACATCAGTAACCTGAATACATAAAGTAACCTGATAATCGGATTAATATTTTTTGAGTTATCACATGCCGAAGAAATGGATTAGAGGAGTTCTCAATTTGAAGGATAAAGGGTTAATATCACAGGATCAAATTATCAGATTTACACCAAAAACTATACAGCTCGGCACATCAGTAACCTGAACACATATATGAAGTAACATGACAATCGAACTGATATTTGGATTTGATTGTAACTTGGTAGGTTGACTTCATATAATGTCCAGATGAGAACAGCCCCTTTTGGACACCATTAGGCAACTGTGATGGCTACAGGAGCCTGAAGCCCAAAAACCTTTAGCACAATTCAATTTGAAGGATAAAGGGTTAATATATCAGGATCAAAATAACAGATTTCACCAAAAACTATACAGCTCGACACATCAGTAACCTGAACACAAATATAAAGCAACTTGACAATCCAAGCAATATTTTTCTAGTTATCGAAAGCCAAAGGGATTCTAGGAATTTTCAATTTGAAGGATAAAGGGTTAATATCTCAGGATCAAATTAACAGATTTACACCAAAAACTATACAGCTCGGCACATAAGTAACCTGAACACAAATATAAAGTAACTTGACAATCCAAGCAATATTTTTCAAGTTATCGAATGCCAAAGGATTGGAGGAATTTTCAATTTGAAGGATAAAGGGTTAATATCTCAGGATCAAATTATCAGATTTACACCAAAAACTATACAGCTCGGCACAAAAGTAACCTGAACACAAATATAAAGTAAGTTGACAATCCAAGCAATATTTTTCGAGTTATCGAATGCCAACGGATTGGAGGAATTTTCAATTTGAAGGATAAAGGGTTAATATCTCAGGATCAAATTATCAGATTTACACTAAAAACTATACAGCTCAGCTCATAAGTAACCTGAACACAAATATAAAGTAACTTGACAATCCAAGCAATATTTTTCTAGTTATCGAAAGCCAAAGGGATTCTAGGAATTTTCAATTTGAAGGATAAAGGGTTAATATATCAGGATCAAAATAACAGATTTACACCAAAAACTATACAGCTCGACACATCAGTAACCTGAACACAAATATAAAGTAACTTGACAATCCAAGCAATATTTTTCTAGTTATCGAAAGCCAAAGGGATTCTAGGAATTTTCAATTTGAAGGATAAAGGGTTAATATCTCAGGATCAAATTAACAGATTTACACCAAAAACTATACAGCTCGGCACATAAGTAACCTGAACACAAATATAAAGTAACTTGACAATCCAAGCAATATTTTTCAAGTTATCGAATGCCAAAGGATTGGAGGAATTTTCAATTTGAAGGATAAAGGGTTAATATCTCAGGATCAAATTATCAGATTTACACCAAAAACTATACAGCTCGGCACAAAAGTAACCTGAACACAAATATAAAGTAAGTTGACAATCCAAGCAATATTTTTCGAGTTATCGAATGCCAACGGATTGGAGGAATTTTCAATTTGAAGGATAAAGGGTTAATATCTCAGGATCAAATTATCAGATTTACACCAAAAACTATACAGCTCAGCTCATAAGTAACCTGAACACAAATATAAAGTAACTTGACAATCCAAGCAATATTTTTCTAGTTATCGAAAGCCAAAGGGATTCTAGGAATTTTCAATTTGAAGGATAAAGGGTTAATATATCAGGATCAAAATAACAGATTTACACCAAAAACTATACAGCTCGACACACCAGTAACCTGAACACAAATATAAAGTAACTTGACAATCCAAGCAATATTTTTCTAGTTATCGAAAGCCAAAGGGATTCTAGGAATTTTCAATTTGAAGGATAAAGGGTTAATATCTCAGGATCAAATTAACAGATTTACACCAAAAACTATACAGCTCGGCACATAAGTAACCTGAACACAAATATAAAGTAACTTGACAATCCAAGCAATATTTTTCAAGTTATCGAATGCCAAAGGATTGGAGGAATTTTCAATTTGAAGGATAAAGGGTTAATATCTCAGGATCAAATTATCAGATTTACACCAAAAACTATACAGCTCGGCACAAAAGTAACCTGAACACAAATATAAAGTAAGTTGACAATCCAAGCAATATTTTTCGAGTTATCGAATGCCAACGGATTGGAGGAATTTTCAATTTGAAGGATAAAGGGTTAATATCTCAGGATCAAATTATCAGATTTACACCAAAAACTATACAGCTCAGCTCATAAGTAACCTGAACACAAATATAAAGTAACTTGACAATCCAAGCAATATTTTTCTAGTTATCGAAAGCCAAAGGGATTCTAGGAATTTTCAATTTGAAGGATAAAGGGTTAATATATCAGGATCAAAATAACAGATTTACACCAAAAACTATACAGCTCGACACATCAGTAACCTGAACACAAATATAAAGTAACTTGACAATCCAAGCAATATTTTTCTAGTTATCGAAAGCCAAAGGGATTCTAGGAATTTTCAATTTGAAGGATAAAGGGTTAATATCTCAGGATCAAATTAACAGATTTACACCAAAAACTATACAGCTCGGCACATAAGTAACCTGAACACAAATATAAAGTAACTTGACAATCCAAGCAATATTTTTCAAGTTATCGAATGCCAAAGGATTGGAGGAATTTTCAATTTGAAGGATAAAGGGTTAATATCTCAGGATCAAATTATCAGATTTACACCAAAAACTATACAGCTCGGCACAAAAGTAACCTGAACACAAATATAAAGTAAGTTGACAATCCAAGCAATATTTTTCGAGTTATCGAATGCCAAAGGGATTGGAGGAATTTTCAATTTGAAGGATAAAGGGTTAATATCTCAGGATCAAATTATCAGATTTACACCAAAAACTATACAGCTCAACACATAAGTAACCTGAACAAAAATATAAAGTAACTTGACAATCCAAGCAATATTTTTCAAGTTATCGAATGCCAAAGGGATTGGAGAAATTCTCAATTTGAAGGATAAAGAGTTAATATCTCAGGATCAGATTTTCACCGAAAACTATACAGCTCGGCACATCAGTAACCTGAACACAAATATAAAGTAACTTGACTATCAAAGCAATATTTTTCTAGTTATCGAATGCCAAAGAAATGGATACAGATACCGGATGGACAGACAGATGGACAGACAGACAGATGGACAGACAAAGGATAGACGAATGATGGATGGCCACCCCGGTTGCCAGCATTATGTGTACCATACATAGTTTGGGTACACATAAAAATGGCAAGTTGTTAACTGTTACTTCTGTTTTTGAAGAAATACAGCCCAGTTCCAGTGTTCCTAACATTCAGCCTGATTCAATATACATTCTGGAAATTACTGTGCGATTTATTCACATGGGACGTTAGGGTTTGGGTGGGTGGTTGACAATAGGTTGGAAATAATCCACTGGTGCTGACAACTCAATACATTGACAACTTGATATACAAATGGTATCACTGCAAGCACTTCTCGGCGATTTTTTATAGCACTTTCAATTCAGCATTGCTGTTTTAAATTAAGTTGCAGATACTTTTAGCAACTGATCATTTTATTAAATTACAGGCCCCAAACTTCAATACCCGATCATTTACTTTATATTCTTTCGAATAAATAATTTATACTGTGTATCAGCGCACACTGGAAAGACGTGATCAACCTTAATTTTAAGACACATTGAAAAACAATGTATGGAAGCCAACAGGCGACACCAGATTTAGCATTATCGAAGTTCATTTGCTTGATCGAGGCATAGCAAATGCTTTGAAAATGATTTGCTGCTATTAGTAATCGTCGATTTGTACAGTTTTTTCTCATGGAAAATGAAAATTTTCCCTAATTTATAATGGAAAATCGTGGATTCTCTGGAATTTTCAGAAACTTGTATGAAGCCAGGAACCAGAATTGAGGTTAGTGAACACTGATAAGAGTGATTCCATGCAAAGTACCCTATAACTGAATATAATGGGAACTAGATGAATGTCATAAAACATGTTATTTTACATATTTATCAAGGATAAATCCAAACAATGAACGGTGGATGACACCATGCCATTGGCGCATTGCATAATAGGCAATGATTGCACAGTGTTTTCACAACTGGGATTATCATAGGGAAATTAATTACAGTTGCATTACTTCAATTTACTTGCATATTTGTGTGGATATTGGATGCAGGATTCACTGGACATTAATCTTGTTACCACTTTGAAAGATAAGGGGGAGAGGGACTGACCAAGAGTATTATTACTTGTGAAAACTTACTGAAAAGCTTTGAAAGTGAAGAACATGTATGTTTCTTCTACCTAATTTATTGGGGGAGGGGCATGTACGAAGGACATAGAGGCCAACTGATTAGCTTGGTAAATTATTTAATGAAACACTTGATTCAGTGTGATGATTTACACTGAATTGAGGGATTCATTAAATAACTTGCTAAACTAATCAGTTTGTGCATGCAAAAAACAGGAATGCAGATTAACCCTTTACCCAACGTAACGACCAAAACCGGCCAGCGCTATTCTCAAAAATTGCCAATTAATTTTCATTATTTTTTTCATTTTTTGTCTCAAAAACATAGGCTATGACCCCTCATTGGAACGAGCTCGTCAAGCTCATTCCAACGAGGGGTCATAACCTATGTTTTTGAGACAAAAAATGAAAAAAATTAGTTATTCAAGAATTTTTTTTGCAAGTGTCGTCTGCTTTTCAGGTTAGGTAAAGGGTTAAAGAACATTTGTTTAATTTTATATATTTATGAATATATGTACATCAATAACTTTGGCACTATAAAAACTGAGTTACAAGAAGAATCCAATCTAACATTGGGCCCCGGACCCCACTAGTACACATGCACATATAGGACCTTGAACTGAAGCTATATTTAAGTCTACATGCACATGTATACCCAGAGGTCCAGGGCCCAAGCCAACCCTGTGTACATGTAAATGCACTAAAATAGTTTCATGTAAATATAACAACTGACAACTTAAGTGATAACATACTAATGTTGAGATATTTCAGCGACAGTATTATCATGAACTTTAATTAACCAACCTACAGATTTACTGAGAATATGTTGGTGGTGTCGATCCCGAAGAGATGATTGCACCTGTATGAAACCTCTTGGATGGTGAATTTAAAGTGAGGCTACATGTGCATTCATCTGCCCTGGAGACGTCACCCGAGAAGTTTCACCTGCCCGCATATGAAACTCAAGGGTTTTATATGTGAAGTGTATACGCAACTTCAACTTCGTAAGTCAATCAAATGATTCTCCATGGAATGCTTGAGCAAAAATTCAATGAGTCGCATTACTGGGCTTTGAAGTTTGTAGAATTATGTTGTTCATGTACCAAATCATGGAAAGTGAGGTTTGATTATTTTGAAGTCTTGGAATGCTACAACTTATAATACATGGTGTATTCTTCTCATTTTTGTACATGCATTGTATTATTTGGCCTATTTCCCCATGAATAGATTTAACCCTTTACTGAAAACACACAATATCAAAATTTGTTATTTTAATCCCCCCCCCCCCCCCCCCCCAATTATTAACCCTTTACCCAACGTAACGGCCAAAACCGGCCAGCGCAATTCTAAAAAATCGCCAATTAATTTTCATTATTTTTTGTCTCAAAAACATAGGTTATGGCCCCTCGTTGGAACGAGCTCGTCGAGCTTGTTCCCATGAGGGGTCATAACTAATGTTTTTGAGACAAAAAATGAAAAAAATTAACTATTCAAGAATTTTTTTGCAAGTGTCGTCTGCTTTTCATGTTAGGTAAAGGGTTAAAACAATTTCAACAAAACCATATCATATAACCCATCAGTGGAGCGAGCTCAACTGGCTCATTCCAATGAGGGATCACATGATATGCTTTTGTTAAAATTTTTGAAAAATTCTTGTCTACTGCACAATTTGTATATTATATAGCGGATGCAGCCAATCTATCACTAAGGGTTAATCACTCACTAGGTGGAACCAAGGCAGGCTGTTGTCTACTCACAAAAAGTAAACATTGCAGGAGTGATGGCACGCAAGAACAGCAGTTCACCTTATAAACGAAAGACTGTCCAAAGAACATGATAAAATAACAACAGTTTAGTGAAACAGAGAAAAAACTGATAACATTTGGGACAAATTGAGTAGCATCAACCCATTCATAAAACCCACATCAGTCAATGGCTTAACATTGAACTTAGCCTTCAAAGAGCATTCATTTTGATTAATACACAATATCCATGTGCAATTCCATAAAGAACAGGATCTCTTCAACCTCGTTAGGTCAGTTGTCTCTTGGTATGAGCAAATTAGTCATATTTCTCACTATCACATGGAAAAAAAAACAATAAGGGAAATTAATAGAAAGAAATCTAAGGAGAACTACAAACAATTGTAATTTGGTTAGAGACAAATGAAGCTGAAATATCTTGTCTAGATGGGAAGTTGTCTGCAAAAATTAAGCATTCTGATGTGCACATAAATAACCTATCCAAAGTGTCAATGATGGGCAAATTATGCAGTCGAAGTAGTGGAATTTCGAGTCCCTAAACAATTGCGCTTGCCCCAATTGAAACATTTATATTTTAGAGTGATTTTCAGGGAGACTCTGTTATCACAAGCAGATTAGCCAGTAATTGATTTGACTATCTAACGATGATTGTGTTCAGCAAAATTTGTCTTTTGGGACACTACATTTTCAACAACTTGATTCCTGAAGGGAATCCTATAGTCTCCTAAATTTCACAGTAAGATATAAAATGAAACAACTTAAGAATTAAACGGCAGACATGGAATTCACAAAATTACTTGGCATGATAGAAGAGCTAATTCTTCAATGAATACTCTGTCTTACAAACTCTACCCATGATAACAGTGAGTTCACAGTACAGCACCTCATCCTATTGTGCTGGTTTGTTTATGGGGTATAATGTCACCTTCAATAGCCAGGGTCAGAGCATGTCAGACGAATTTACAGGTGGAGAAAGCCGGAGTGCCCAGATGGAACCACTGAGCAACTTTCAGGCTCTTCAACTTGCTAACCAAGCAAACAGAGTCGGTAGTGTTGAAAGCATGTAGAGCATGGCGATTTTTTGGTTCACTTCCAGGTTTCATGGCAAACCAGAAAACCAAACTGCAAGAACCAGCAAAAACCAACTCGGCAGTTCATCATGTTTGTGCATGAACTGACCAAACTATCTGACCCTAATCACTTTGTCTAACTGGCAAAGGGGGTGAAGATGTGATGTTCCTATTGTCACATTTTCTCTCTTATTGACCCGTCCACTGGACGGGTCAATAAGAGAGAAAATATGACAAGCAGAACACAACATACATAAGATGAACTTCATTCATTTGTTACCCTTATTTACGCTTTTTTCTGACTCAATAGGCTTAGCAACTGATCCCCAAGGACCCATAAGACTGATCAAAGGGAAATTAGGCTGAACCCAACAGAGATACTTACAGACAAGAGATTTTTGTGGTGAGTGGTGTCATCCAAACTGTTTTTTTTTTTACAAGTTAAGGAGCCTGAAGTGTTATTTATTCTATGTTCTTAACACATAGAGAAACTGAACCTAAACCAAGTTTTTTTCCTGATTTATTTATTTATTTATTGGTGTTTAAGGTCACATATTTATGCACAATGGCTAATCATGACCATGACAGTTTTACGGGTGGAGGAAGCCGGAGTACCTGGAGAGAACCACCGAGCAACGGTGAGCAACTGTCAGCTCCCCAACATACTAACTCCACACAAACAGGATTAGCATTGGTTGAAGACAGGTGCACCATTGACGTGCAGTACGCCTTAGTACACGTCACCGTGACCCCACGTGGGCAATGGGGGTGAAGTGTCTTGCCCAAGGACACAACGCGGCTGCCGCAGGTGGGATTCGAACCGAGGACCTCTTGGCTTGCAGCCTGCACCTCTACCAACTGAGCCACTGCGTCCCCACTTTTTTTCCTGATAATAAAATCACAAAAATTGTGCAGGAGGGCCTACCCAAATTAGTTCTCAGAGTATATGTTGTGTTTAAAATTTGCCTGACCAGTTTTGTACTTGATTGTATTCATCAGAGGCTATGTGCTTCACTAGCTGGTGTGGCACCTTTTATACCTTTGGCAAGGGGGGTAAATCTATGGTGGCAAAGAGAGGCTACTCGGGGTAAAACGGGGGTAAAAACCAGATGTGTGGATTACAGTAGCAAGGGGCGTAACTGCATATTGGTAGTTATTAAAAATTGTCGATTTGACAGTAGCAAGGGAGGTAATCAATTGACTGTGAAGATGGTTTTGGGGCGAAAAGCAGAATTTATGTTGAGTGATAAGTTTTTGATTACAACATACACTGGATTCATCATTTTTGGTGTCTACCAGATTAGTCTCCACTAGGGAGGCGGTTGGGGTGTGGGATTGTTGCCTTGCCATTAAGAAGTGTAAAAACAAATCGATGTGTCGGTTTCTTTATTTCAGGTTAGTAGCAGCACAATTGGTGGTTCCAGGTATAGTAAATGAGAAAGAGGAGCTTACAGACGAAAGTGGAAGTTTGTCCATAAATGGTCCATACAAAATGGATGAACTAATGAAATAAACTATCACATTAAAACTTTTATGTTGTTGTTATTCCTTACAGGAGCGTAAGTGGTCTCCGTATTTATGATGTAACGTTTGTGCGGCATACTTGAGCACTTTTGCTGTGATGTACAGCTCTTTAATATCTATGCCAGGAGGTGTATTTCCCTGGTGACTTGGGATATGTGGGTGCAGTGGTCCAATGTCTCTGTTCAGAAATGGTGTTCCCTCACCAATGGCTGATGATTCCAATGCAGCGTCATTATTGCATCACTGAGGAGGGGTGTCCGTTATCGCTGACATCACACCATAATTACCGTCAATAAATTCCATCATGGCTAGTTCTAGGGTGTCTGTATTTGTAGCCATATTTGTGTTTTGTATCCTTAGAAGAATTCCAGTTCCTCTCACAGTGTTGTTGGTTGCCGCATCTCGAATTTTCGTATTTATATTATTCTTGTGTCGTGTGGTAGTGAGATGTCTCACATAGTGTTCTTTTATTTTATAAATCGGCCGACAGAGGTTGCATTGGATAAATCTGTCCTTTTTGTGTTCGTATTTAGTATTTAGTATGTCTGCTGAGCCCAGATTGTGTGGCGTATACTGTAGAACACTCAGCACATATATGTGACATTTTGAAAAGTCTGTTAACCCTTTACCCAACGTAACGGCCAAAACCGGCCAGCGCTATTCTCAAAAATCGCCAATTAATTTTCAAAATATTTTCATTTTTTGTCTCAAAAACATAGGTTATGACCCCTCGTTGGAACGAGCTCGTCGAGCTCGTTCCAACGAGGGGTCATAACCTATGTTTTTGAGACAAAAAATGAAAAAAATTAGTTATTCAAGAATTTTTTTTGCAAGTGTCATCTGCTTTTCATGTTAGGTAAAGGGTTAAAGCGTAGTAAGCCCTCTCCTGGTTAAGGCTATTGTTACATCGTCTGTATTGTGATGTCCTATTCATGCACAATGTAAGTTCCATGGCAGGGAAGAAAAAGAAAAGGTAACAATAAAAATATATCAATTAGAAATCCTTCTTTCTCAGGCAGATTGGTGTGAGCATATGTACAGTATAAATCCACTCTATTTCACATTTTCGTCTATGTTGCGGTGAGTAAAAGTTTCCTTGTAATTATGAATGAAATAATTCTGGGATCAACTCAAAAAGCATACATTTCCTTCTTATTAGATACTTTTCACATTGACTTCCTTTACATTTGTTTAGAACTTTAGTAATAGCTAGAAATGAACAAAGTGAAAAGGGGTGGGGTAACAAAATATTCAATGGACAGTTCAACTGTTCCCAAACTTCATCCCACGCTTCCTAAAAATCTGACTGGGGCAGATAAACATTCAGAACCTAAACAATAACTCTTAACCCACTGAGTATTTTAATGAAAGTGTCAGTTGCACTGTAGCTTAACTTGTCTGTGTGTTGTGTTTGATGAAAAGGATAATGTTCAATGTTTATGAAAGGATTATGAAATAAGACAAGAATTGTGATAATTGGGAATATGTTAATTTCTGTTCCCTGTATGCTATGTTTTTAATAAAAATATGAGGTGTACTCTGTACTAAAGGACAGATGGGGGGGGGGGGGGGGGGGGTTAATATGACCTCACAGTTAATGTATGTGGCCCTCACAGTTAACGTATGTCAACGAAAGTTACCAAGTTACAGTGAAATTATTCCAAAACGAGTCATCCTATCAAGTTACATTGAAATCCCTTCATAAATATGGCCTGTAGACTGTGCTAAAGGTTTTCGGGCTTCAGGCCTGTGTAGCCATGACGGTTGACCAATTACTACTAAAAGGGGACATCCTCATCTCAACATTATACTCAATTAATTCTACCAAGTTAAAATAAAATCCCTTCACAAATACAACCTGTAGTCTGTACTAAAGTTTTTCGGGTTTTGGGCTCGGGAAGCCATCATGGTTGAATGATCATGACCAAAAGGGGACGTTGTCATTTGGGCATCATCTGGAGGGATCCTATGAAGTTACAATGAAATCCCTTCATAAATATGACCTGTAGACTGTGCTCAAGGTTTTTGGGCTCTGGGCCACAGTTGACCAATCACAACCAAAATGGGATGTCATCATCTAGGCATTATTTGGAGTCAACCTACCAAGTTACACTGAAATCCCTCCATAAATATGACCTGTAGACTGTGCTAAAGGTTTTCGGGTTTTGGGCTCGAGCCGTCGTCATGGTTGACAGATCACAACCAAATGGGGAAGTTCTCATCTAGACATCATCCCGAGTTATTTCTACCAAGTTACAATGAAATCCCTCCATATTAAATATGACCTGCAGACTGTGCTAAAAGTTTTTGGGTTTCGGGCTTGGGACGCCATCACGGTTGACAGATCATGACCAAAAGGGGACATTCTCATCTAGGCATTATACAGAGGCGTCCTACCAAGTTAAAATGAAATCCCTTCATAAATACGACCTGTAGACTATGCTAATGGTTTTCGGGTTTTGGGCTCGGACAGCCATACCGGTTGACTGATTGCGACCAAAAGGGGACATTCTCATCTAGACATGCATAACCCCAAACCTGCATATGAAATTTTGTGATGATCAGAAAAGAACTACGGGGTGTAGCCTGTGCTAATGGAAAATGTGAACAGACTCAAAGACTCATAGACAAACAGACTAACAGACTTCCGCACGCCTGATGGCAATAGCTTATCTTGACTTTGTCAAGTTAAGCTGAAAATGAAGAAAATTTACCTCAAGAAATCACTGGACAAAATGTCGATACAATTTATAGAGAAAAATTTTGTTAAAATTAAATGCCCAAAATTTTTGTGGCATGAGATTTTCTGCCAGCAGCATGCAAGGAGTCATTTATTCATTTTTTGGTGTTTAAGGTTATATACTTCTGTACAATTGCAAATCATGACCGCAACATGGAGATAAAGTCAAGTCACATCAATTGTTTATACCCAGGTTGCCCATTTTAGAGGATTTCCACCTCAGGCATTTGTGACTGGGTCCTATTTTACCAGTAAAACGGAGCTTATTTACCACAGTAAACAAGTACTGCTTCACTTCCCAGGGTTCCCACTGGAAATGCAAGGAGTTATATTTATTTATTTATTTATTGATGTTTAAGGTCACATATTTATGCACAATGGCTAATCATGACCGTGACAGTTTTACGGGTGGAGGAAGCCGGAGTACCCGGAGAGAACCACCGAGCAACGACGAGCAGCTGCCAGCTCCCCAACATCGTAACTCCGCACTGCAGCACAGGCAGGGTTAGATTGGTTGAAGACATGCGTACCATCGACGTGCAGTATGCCTTAGTACACGGCGTCATAGTGCCCCCATACGGGCAATGGAGATGAAGTGTCTTGCCCAAGGACACAACGCGGTTGCCGCAGGTGGGATTCGAACCGAGGACCTCTTGGCAGGCAGCCTGCACCTCTACCTACTGAGCCACCGTGCTCCCATGCAAGGAGTTAACTCAATGATGAATTTCTTCCATTCAATGGAAAACAGCAGTTGTTGATGCAGAATAAGTGTGGTATGCACCTTAATTGAGTGATTTCCACGCCATGCATTCAATTACCTAACTAACATTAGCTGCTGTAAGTTTTTCTACAGATTTAAAGGTCCTGAAGAAAATCAATAATTAGTTTGATTTTCTACATGCTTTCCTTCATTTGAAATATTTATGTATCGCTTCATTTATACAAAGAAATTTATAAATGTTGCATGAAAAAACCAAATGCATAATGCCATGCTTTGCCAGCTTTTTTTTGGATTCTTGCTAAAAAGTTTCCCAATCTCGTGTATTATCTGCAAAATCGGAACCAAGCTGGATCAAGTGAGATCTTTCTTTCTTTAACCCTCTACCCAACGAATCGCCCGCATCCGCCCACGTAATATGCAAATTCAGCAGCTGAATAAATATTATTTTTCGAAAAATTTCAACAAAATCATATCATGTGACCCCTCTTTGGAACGAGCTCCTCGAGCTTGTTCCAAAGAGGGGTCACATGATATGGTTTGGTTGAAATTTTTTGAAAAAATTTTAAAAATGATATTTAAAATAATAAATTTTGAAATCGTCTGTGTTGGGTAAAGGGTTAACTCTTTACCCAATATAAAGGCCAAAACCAGCCAGCACTATTCACCAAAATCGCCAATTAATTTTTATTATTTTTCTCATTCTTTGTCTCAAAAACATAGGTTATGACTCCTCTTTAGAACGAGCTCGTCGACCTTGTTCCAAAGAGGGGTCACAATCTATGTTTTTGAGACAAAAAATGAAAAAAAAATTGTTATTCTCGAATTTTGTTTACAAGTGTTGTCTGCTTTTCATGTTAGGTAAAGGGTTAATGGGGTTAACTGTCTACCTAACGAATCAGCTGCATCCAGGTTCGTAACTTAATGAAAGTGTCAATGACACTGTAGCTTAACTTGTGTTTTGTGTTTGATGAAAAGGATAATGTTCAATGTTTATGAAAGAATTATGAAATAAGACAAGAATTGTGATAATTGGGAATATGTTCATTTCTGTTTCCTGTATGCTATGTTTTTGATAAGTTACAATGAAATCCCTTCATAAATATGACCTGTAGACTGCGCTAAAGATTTTCAGGCACCAGGAGCCATCACAGTTGACCAATCATGACCAAAAGGGGATGTCATCATCTAGGCATTATATGGAGTCAACCTAACAAGTTACAATGAAATCCTTCCATAAATACGACCTATACACTATGCTAAAGGTTTTTTGGGCTCGAGCAGCCATCAAGGCTGAATGATCGCGACCAAAAGGGGACGTTCTCATCTAGACATTATTTGGAGTCATCCTACCAAGCTACAATGAAATCCCTTCATAATTATGACCTGTAGACTGTTCTAAAGGTTTTCGGGCTTCAGGCCCCTGTAGCTGTCACAGTTGCCCAATCGTGTCCAAAAGGGGACGTTCTCATTTAGACATTATATGAAGTCAAACTTACTAAGTTACAATGAAATCCCTTCATAAATATGACCTGTAGACTGTGTTCAAGGTTTTCGGGCTTCGGGCACCTGTAGCCGTCACAGTTGACCAGTCACGACCAAAATGGGATGTCATCATCTAGGCATTATATGGAGTCAACCTAACAGGATACAATGAAATCCTTCCATAAATATGACCTTTTGCCTATGCTAAAGGTTTTTGGGCTCGGGCAGCCATCAAGGCTGAAAGATCGCAATCAAAATGGGACGTTCTCATCTAGACATTATTTGGAGTCATCCTACCAAGTTACAATGAAATCCCTTCATAAATATGACCTGTAGACTGTGCTAAAGGTTTTCGGGCTTTGGGCCCCTGTAGTCATCACAGTTGCCCAATCACGTCCAAAAGGGGACTTTCTCATCTAGACATTATATGAAGTCAACTCACTAAGTTACAATGAAATTCCTCAATAAATATGACCTGTAGACTGTGCTAAAGGTTTTCGGGTTTTGGGCTCCGGCAGTCGTCACGGTTGACAGATCATGCCCAAATGGGGAAATTCTCATCTAGACATCATTAGGAGTCATCCTACTAAGTTATAATGAAATCTCTCCATATTAAACATGACCTGCAGACTGTGCTAAAAGTTTTGGGGTTTCGGGCTTGTGGAGCCATCATGGTTGACAGATCATGCCCAAAAGGGGACGTTCTAATCTAGGCATTATACAGAGGCATCCTACCAAGTTACAATGAAATCCCTTCATAAATACGACCTGTGGACTGTGCTAATGGTTTTCAGCTCAGGCAGCCATACCGGTTCACCGATCGCGACCAAAAGGGGACATTCTCATCTAGACATGACCCCAAACCTACATATGAAATTTCGTGATGATCAGACAAGAACTGCGGGGTGTAGCCCGTGCTACAGGAAAATGTGAACAGACTCACAGACTAACAGACTTCCGCATGCATGATGGCAATAGCTTATCTTGACTCTAAAGTTAAGCTAAAAATTGAGCAGCCGAAAAAAAAAAAAATTTTTAAAAAAAACTTCAACAAACCCATCAAGCTCATTCCAATTAGGGCGTCACATGATATGGTTATGTTGAAATTTTTTGAAAAATGTAAATAAAAAATAATTAGAATAACAAATTTTAATATCATCTGCATTGAGAAAAGGGTTAAATCCCTTTATAATAGATTGTTTAGTCAACAGACAGAATACCAGACAAAGAAGTAGCAAAGGGAAGTGATTAAAAGAAAGGAAGTAATCTTTGAAGGAATGGACAGCTTTCAATACATGACTCCTTTTCATTGCCTGCAAGTTTAGAGGCTTGATAACAATTTTTAGTAAAGTCTTGGCTGCTAAGGCTTAACTCCTTGTATGCTGCTGGCAGATATTCCTGCCCAGGGCACAAAATCTTTTGACCTTGAAATAAGTATAATTTAGGCATGTGAAACAAGTTTTCCCCTATAAATTGAATGGACTTTCTTGGCGAATTATTTCTGGAGTTGAATTTTGATGAATTTTTTATCAAATTTAGTCATGGAGCATTAGAATCTTTAATAAAAAATATTTTGAAAATACTCAGCAGGTTAAAAGTTAACTACAAACCACTGCCTAGGTTGTTTTTTTTCATTTTTAATGACATTTTTGACAGCCATGGTCACCTCGTGTCAGACAGTTTCAAGGGTTGGGGAAGCCAAAGTACCCGGAGAGAACCACCGAGCAACTGTCAATGCACTAACTCTGCACAAGCAGGGTTACCATTGGTTGAAAACAAGTGCACCATCGACATGTAGTATGTTTTACCACACAGTGCCACCGTGGTCCCATGTGGGTAATCAGGATTAAGTGCCTTACTATAAAAAACAATGCTGTTATCCCTGGTGGGGATCAAACCATGGACCTTTCAGTTTTAAGTCCCATGCTATAATCACTGAGTCACTCTGCCAAGGTTCAGACAACAGTCTAGAATACTTCTTTACGTATGTATGTTGGTGAAGTAATTCAAAGGCCAGAAAGCTGATTGTAGCCTGGACTTCAAGATTTCAAGGTTCCAACATACAGAGAAATCCCTCCAAACTGGACTCTCTCTAAACCAAACTGAATGGTTTCAAAGGTCTTGAATTTAAGTCTACATATAAAGCCACTATTCAAACTCTCTATATACCAAATACTCACTATCTCAAATACCGAACTCCCTGAAAGGATTGGTCACACGGTTTTAACTGGTAGAGTGCTGAATTATTTTTAAGGTGATTTGTAGCATAACTATTTTTTTCAAGATTCTAATGCTACCAAGTGGAACCTTCATTTCATAAAGTTTTGTTCATAAATAATTGATTTGTTACAATTTATTGGAGAGAGCCTGTTGGCACTCTCCAATATATTAAAACAGAACAATTTTATATGAATATTTTTTGTTCTAGTGCTGAGCAAACATCTAGCTAACGAGCTCGTTCTAAAGAGGGGTCATAACCTATGTTTTTGAGACTAAAAATGTAAAAAATAATGAAAATTAATTGGCGATTTTTGTGAATTGCGCTGGCTAGTTTTGGCCGTTACATTGGGTCAAGGGTTAATACATTTCCAAACTTGTTAATCCGGACATTCATCACTTGCATCATGAACTTGAAAACCTGAGTGACGTCTGATTGAGAATCTATACCATAGTAGTTAACAATATAAAGTACAATTCTACTGCTTCGTTATTACAGCAGATTAGTTAACTGATATTAAAAAGCAGCACTAATGTTTGGGTAACTGGTACTTTATTATTTGGCGTCGCGTTAACCGGTTCTCGTAAGATTAAAGAAGTTAAGCAACGTCGAGCATGGTTAGTAGTTGGATGGGTGACCGTTTCTGCGACTGATTCATGCTCCCGTGTTGTGTCCTTGGGCACTTAACCCTGATTGCCAGCATGGGGGCATGATGACGTTATGTACTATCGTGTACTGCATGTTGATGGTGCGCATGTCTTCAACCAATCTAACCCTTCTGTGCCATGGAACAGAGTTCTGAGTTACGATGTTGGAGAGCTGACAGCTGCGCGTCATTGCTCGGTGGTTCTCTCCAGGTGCTCCAGCTTCCTCCTCCCGTAAAACTGTCACCGACATGGTATGACTCTGGCTGTTAAAGTGTCGTTAAACCATAATAAATAAATAATAAATAATACTTTATTATTACAGGAAATTAATCAAGTTTTTATAGATGAAAAATCACTTGCTATATGTAGCTTTTGTTTCGTTCAAGAATACAAGCCAACTCACTACTTTCAGAAATAATGATGATTCTGAAATCTTACAAAAAAGACGGAACCTCCAAAAAGTAGGAACATACTGAACTGGATTTAAATAAGAAAGTTGAGATTATTAAAGCCCCCCAGAAAAATCCAATTCCCTGACTGAAGAACCAATTGTCGAACAATCATGTGCATTCAATCATGTGACATTGGAGGATTTTTTCAAAAATTTTATTCATGTACCGGTAGGTATTTGTTCTTATTTAATTTTTTAAATGTTAAGTTTTAAAATTTCACACACTTCTCCAAGTAATTTATCTTACATCCTTCATGGTTGACAAACTTCTAAAAACTTTAGCCTCTCTCTACACCAAACACAATGGTTGGTCCCAAAACGGTTCAGTTTAGAAAGATTTCACAGTTCTCATTGATCAAAATGGCAGCTTGTGCTCAATTTGGATTGGTTGAAGGCATAGAACCATCAACATGCCATATGTCGGAGAACACAATTCAACAATTTGAAACTTGGCCTCAACTCATATTGGTGGAAAAGATGCATACCATCACTATACCCAGAGTTCTGCACACAGTGTTCAATGCCTGTTAGGTGCAACCAACACTCCTGCATTTCTGATCACCTTTGAGAGCCATGCAGATAATAATGGCTTTTCCAAACATCATGATATTAAAAGAAAGATTTGGGAATTGTAGTTACCTTGAGTGGTAGACACAACACTAATCTGATTGGAAGCTGGTTACAGTACAAGAATGTTGGCCCTTAACCCTTTAACCAACGTGACGGCCAAAACCGGCCAGCACCACAAAAATCATCATTAAATTTTCATTCATTTATTTTACTTTTTGTCTCAAAAACGTTGCTTTTTACCCCTCATTGGAACGAGCTCATTCAGCTCGTTCCAATGAGAATTTATAAGCTTGGAACGAATTTATAAGCTATCTTTCTGACACATGATGAAAAAAATAGTTACACAAGAATTTTATTTGCAAGCAGCATCTGCATTACAACTAAGGGAGAGGGTTGAACATTGATTGACAAACAGATTAGTGTCCTCCATCTTGTACCATGAAACAATGAGCACCAAGGTAGAACTGTCTTCTCCTCCATGATGTAAAACAGCAGATGCTAGCTGTGACATTGACAGTCTGAATGATAATGAGCAGGTATTGTCTTACACTATAACAAAAGGAGCTAAACAGGGAGACAATACTTGACTAAAAACACCTTCCGAGCAAAGAGGCTCAGTGGTAGACTGTTGGACTTCTATGGTAGAGGTTCTGAGTTCGACCCCAGTCCAGGACAACCCATGTTATGTCCTTGGGAAAGGCACTTTATCCCAGTTGCCTACATGGGGGCACGATGACACTGTGTACTATGGCATACTGCACATCGATGGTGCACATGTCTTCAATGCCGTAACCCTGCTTTAGTGAAGATTGAACAGGGTTAGAATGCTGAGGAGCTGATAGTTGCTTGTCGATGCTCGGTGGTTCTCTCCTGGTACTCTGGCTTCATCCACCCAAAAAACTGTCACAGTTGTACATAAGTATGTGACCTTAAACACAAATATATAAATAAATAACTAAAAACACCTCCAAAGCAAAAAGTCTTTAGCAGTATGTAATGTTCATAAGGTACACTCTTACTTCGCAGTCTTGTAAAAATAAACCCTTTACCCAACACACAGGTTTGCAAAATTTATTATTTAGAATATTTTTTTTCAAGTTTTTTCCATAAATTTCCCCAAAACAATATCATGTGACCCCCTCATTGGAATGAGCTCAATGAAATTTTTTAAATAATAATTGTTTTTTTTTCACCTGCTCAATTTGAATATTATGCAGGTAGATGCTGCTGATTTGTTAGGTAATGGTTTAAGCACTGTTATGTTATTATGTTCCAAATTTTACATTTTAAGAGGGGTTTTGGTGACCTACAATTAATACCTCACAAGGCAAAACTGCTTGAAATCAATTGTATGCACTGTTAGCAGGTGGTGGTGGGAGACTTTTAAGAGAGTATCTCTGTGTCCCATGTTTCCATGTTGGTCAAGAGAGGCTATAGTACTCATCTACCTTGAATGAATGAAATAAAAAAAATTATATTATGTCAGACAGTTTTTTCTGAGTGGATGAAACCCAAGTACCTAACCAATGAACCACCATGATCTCTTCATTGTTGCTGACTCATATGTGAAAATGCAATATAAAATTTTCTATGGAAATCAGAGATGCCTTAACATGTTTCACATTTATCAAAAACATTTTCAATTTAGGGTCCTTATTATCTTTTTACATGCACGCTCACCACTGGTCAGGATAATGACTTGGGCTAGAGCTTATAGAGAACTTGCCAAGTTCACAAATTATAGAAACACACCTGGAAAAGGCATCAAGTCTATTTCAGGTCAATTTACTCAACTGGAAACACAAAATTCTATATTTGGGTGGAAAATTTAAACAAAAAGGACCACATAAACTTCAAGAATTCTATCTAGAATTCTCTCTGAAAAAATGTTGCTCCCATCCTTTTGTGCAGGCCGGCATGATGTTCAGTTTTCCTCACAGTTTTGCTTCATTTAAACACTCATCCCAACAAACTCTGTGTCTGATTAGATCTACACAAAAGTGATAATCAGACTCAATTTATTCTTGAGGTCGAAACAATATTTTTCAGCTAGTTCATGGTTTAGAAGCCTATATCACAAATAAGTCTGATTTTACTGTTTTTGTGGTGAGTAATTTATTCATGTCAGAACAAATATTAAATCGGAGAACATCAATTAAGTCAAGAAATAAGAGAATGGTGGTAAGAATCTGGAAAAAGTCCAATACTTTAGATTTGATATCAAAGCGAAAGGAGCTTTTGTTACATGATGAATTGTGGCGGTGTAGAAGAACTTCTAAATCCAGTCTAACGAAATGGAAAATTCATCACGATTACTCCTGGAATTATTCTTGGATAATGAATTAAACGCAAAAAATTTAATAAAGCTGTATTTGGGGACCTCCAAGGATTTTAAGCTTAATTGCCTTCAAATTGAATGATTTGTGTCGAAAGTCATTCAATAAGGATAAACGATTACTGTGGATTTCCATGGAATACTATGGGTCTCAGAGGGTCTTTCTGAGTGTGACCTTTTATTTGGAATAAAAGGGATATGTATGCACTGTAATGTAAACACTACTGGGAGTTTCAAATGAGACTATGATAAATTTCCTGTCACAACCGACAATAATTGAGATAGTGCCTTATTTCATGATCTTAATCACCAGTCACAGGAGAGAATTTCTAAGCATGTGACAACCAAGACAATTGCCTGATAATTTAAATGACTGCACCTATAAAGGAACTGTCTAGAAATGAAAGGACATAAACTAACCTGTTCACTGTCACATTACTGAAAGCCAGAACCAGGGCAGAAATGAACTGGATCTGATCTGTCATCCAGTAATAGATTTATTTACATGAGTGGGTACTTGGTGGCTCAGTGGTTATGGCACTGGACTTCAAACCAAAAGGTCCATGGTTCAATCCCCTCTAGGGGTAACTACGTTGTGTCCTTGGGTAAGGCTGCCTTAATTCTGATTGCCCACCTTATGGCATGGTGGCACTGTGTACTAAGGCGTACTGCATGTCGATGGTGCACTTATCTTCTGTCTTCAACCAATGCTAATCCTGCTTGTCTGGAGTTAATACGTTGGTGCATCGGACAGTTGCTCATTCTCAGTGGTTCTCTCCAGATATTCCAGCTTCGTAAAACTGTCTATACGAGGTGGCCTGTATGTCAAACGTGTCATTAAGCCCCAATGAATAAATAAATAATTTACACGAGTGCCAGAATTAATACTTAACAGATTGACGATAAATTTGAAGTCACGTATATTGGCAAGAGACATTGTCATACTGCAAAGTAAAATGCCGAGCTGTGATTGGCCAACTTGACGGGGTACCTACTACAGAGAGCATTGTTCGGCCTTTTGCTGGGGTACATAAAATCATGCAACACTCTACGTAGTTAAGGGAGATAATTTCCACTTGAAAAATTCAACTGAGAAGTTGATTCCATCAAAAAATTAAGTTATGTATAGTCTGGAAGTACAGAAAAAATTAAAAGATTTGTGAACCATACAGCCTGAAATTTAAGTGGTAGCCACCACAAAGAATAATTATAACTTGACAGCTTAAACAGTACATAAATATCTGAGTGATAAAACGCCAGCTATCATCTTTGAATGTTATTCAACGGGGCGAGGTGATAAATAAGCCTATGTTCTACCTTTTGCTTGTGTAACGGATTTGGTAACAGCAGTTGAAAAATACAATAGAAGTTCTAAATCACTCTGTTATAATTCGTCTGCTCTTAACAGAGGTTTAATTCTATTTTTGTTGGCTTCAAGTCATTTTCATGTTTAAAATGAATCAATGTACCTTATTGGCTTATTGGTTCACGTCATAGAGCATTGAGCTGTTGTTTCATTTGGCAAGGTGAAAGCGAGAGATCAATCAGATTACAGTATCTGAAATCTTTCCCCGCAAAATTATCCTATATAAGAGTGGTCTCGCTCATAATTCGTCTTCCACTTTATGTTTGGGTAAAGCTTTGATCTAGCTATCCAAACTTAAACCTATACACTAGCTTAGTTATGGGGACACTTTGTAAGCTGTAAAAAGGTTAACCGTAATGGGTACCGTCATTTTCGGACCCATTCAACTTGGCCCTGGTGAGAATCAACGTTTCTGACGCTGATTCTCTTCAGGTCCGAGTTCTGTGGGAACCATTCAAGTTGATAGACTTGCTGGGTGCAACTTAAACCTCTTTTGGGTGAAAGTGTAGTGGGCCCGTGGTTTTTGATCCGTCATTCACAATCATGTCCATTTCATATCATACTATTTTGGGGCTTCTTAATAAACCATGTATAAACTGTTATTCCTATTTATTATGTATTCATCCAGACCACGACACATAACATAATGATTATTCTACCTCCAGAGTTGAGTTATATTTTATCCATGGTTTCAGATCCTCATGAATCTGAAGAACAACAGGGAGATTACAACCAGGGTTCTAGCCCCTGTTGAGTTGTTCACCCCACCCCTGTTACACTTGGGTGCTAGCAATAACATTAGAAAATCACTGCATTCAGAACATATTATGATAGATTTCCAATGTGAGGGTACACAGTGCCATGTACCCTATCAGAATTTCTGTGGCAGAGGGTACATAAAATTCTCACAGGGTGGACGGAGCTCTGTTACAGTGCCAAAAACCTGTATAACGAGTAATATACTACTATATGTACGGCAATGTGAATCTGAAGTCTCAAGTAAAATCGAATTCAGACTTTTAAAAATGAATCGAATCCCACTGCTTTTCATGTTGTAGATATTGAGGATTTCTTAGAATGTAGAATTTTGCAATCATTGCCAGTCTCCCCTTAAATATTGTATTAAATACAGACTTGTCTGTTTGGGCAAATCAATCAAAAGAAAGTGGAATATATTCGAGGATGGAAACAAAGAAGTAAGCAGTTTAGAAAATAGAACCTCCCTGAACTCTTCTTTTAGATCAGGTCTCCAAATCGACAGCAGTCAAACTGAATCATCAGGATGATTCTGCATCAAATTTTAAAGTTCTGCAGGGCCCTAGACATGACCTCAACATAAAAAATATATATCTTGCTGCATTACTTTCATCTTTATCAGACCTGAAAGTAAAGGGCTTATATCGTAAACAAGGGAGTGCGGTGGCTCAGTGGTCATGGCATTGAACTTCAAAACGAGAGGTCCACTGTTCGATCCTTGTCAGGAGTGACAGTGTTGTGTCATTGAGCAAGGCACTTAATCCTGACTGCCCATGTGGGGGCATGGTGGCGCTGTGTACTAAGGCGTAATGCATGTCAACGGTGCTCCTGGCTTCAACCAATGCTAACCCTGCTTGTGTGGAGTTAGTATGTTGGGGAGTTGATACTGTGGTCATTGCTTGATGTTTCTCTCCAGGTACTATGGCTTCCTCCACCCGTAAAACTGTCCGACACACGAGGTGACCATGACTGTCATCAGTGTCTTTAAATGCCAATAAATAAATATCATAACCTGTTAGCAGGTTACACTATAGAGGAAAGTGGTAACCCCAAGGAAAAAGGGTGTTGTGGTCTCTGTTTTTACTTTGCCAGTCATACTCTTTTAGGTCTTAATCTTTTGAACCCCAGAGGCCGCTTTACCAGTCCAGGGACATGGTATGTCATACTTTCATTAAGTAGGATGCCTGCTAAGTTAAGGGTGGTGCAGACCAATCAATATTTTCAACGAGCCGCCCTAAAGCTGCACGTTGAAAATATTGATTGGTCTACCCCCTTAATAATAAATATGGACTCTTCGAATTTCTTTCATTGAACTCACATGGGAGATACCACCAGGGTTCAAAGGGTTAATGGGATTTCTACCCTATGAAATATTAACAAATAAATATAAATATCAACAACTAATGTGCGATCTCACCAAAGCGAGATCACATGTTAGTTGTTGCTATTTATATTGGTGGAAATTCTTTCTTAAGATTCTTTCTTAAGATTGAAATAGCACTCTATTCATATGTGAATGCAATACTCAACCTTGGAGTCAAGGTAGTTCCGATTGTAATGCCTTTCTGGTAAAACATGAAAGTTTATTAATTTAACAAAGTTATGTTGCATTACTTTGTCGTAACCTGTAGTTCGTTCACATATTTTACAATTGACGTAACCCACACGTAACCTCAACAATCGTTTGCGGATTATTTCCAGGCCTATGTATGTTCTATTTTGCTTAGGGTAAAAAAATTCCTTGTGCACAAATCCTTTCTTTGCTCATCAATTCTTGGCTTAAATTTTCATAAATTCACTCCCCCTTACTTTCATGCAATTTCCATTCATATTCCACCACTAATCTACAAGAAGAATATGATGGCACATTGATTAACACTAAACCTGATAGTTAACTGTCGATGGCTCGATCCTGACCCATATTTACATTGTGTCCTTGGGCAAGACACTATATATCACCACTGCGCAAGTGGGGGCACTGTGGCACTGTGTACCAAGGCATATGGTCTGACAAATGAATACTTACCTTCAACCAATGCTAACTCTGCTTGTGACAGCTCAGTAAGTTGAAAAGTTGGATACACACTGGTTCTCTCCAGGTACTCCAGCTTTCTCCACCCATAAAACTGTCCAACACGATATGACTGTGACTGTTAAAAATGTTGTTCAAACACAAAAAACAAACAAACAATAACATACACCTCACGTTTCATTCCACAAGATGTAGTTTTGATACTATTTAAAGCTTTACCTAACATGACCAGATGACACTTGAAAACAAGAGGCCCCACGTGGCCTTAATCGCTCACCTGACAAAGTGACTCTAAGAAGTATTTTAGGTCACCTTCACCATGTCATGCCTCATCAACATTAACTGGTTGAGTGATAGATTTTGTTTGAAGTTCAACATTTGTTACCTAAAATTAGTTTTATTTAAAATCATTGGATTGTGGCCAATCTCCAATGATTTTTAATAAAGCAAATTTATCTCTGCAGACAAACTGGTTTAGCATGAAGCACAAACAAGGAATGTGAAGAGATAGCCTTGGACATCTCTCCCCAACTGTGGATATCTTCCATGTGCTACATGTATATATTTGCATGCAAGAAAACAAAAATTTTCACAAATTTTCCAAAATATTAGTTTTTTTTTATCATCATTGGAACAAGCTCAAACAGCTTATTCCAATAGGGGTATGGGAAGATCAGGTATATTTTTGAGACAGAAATGTGAATATATAAATAATGGTGTTTTTTTGTGAATGATGTTGGAGAATTTTGCGTAAAGATATGGTAAATGGTTTGTTCTAGATACAGAATGATGCAAAAGTATTTAAATTTGATTAGGCAAGTTGTTCCTATAATGCATTTAAAAATTGAAGTAACTGTTTTTTTGCTGACGAACTTTTAGATGTGTGTGTCTGTGTTTGTGTGTGTGTGTGTGTGTGTGTGTGTGGAGGGGGGGGGGGGGGGGGGGGTAAGAGTGTTCTTGCAAACAAAATTCCTGAATAAATGGAAAATTTTATTTTTTGTGTGAAAAACATAGTGCGTGAATGTTGATTGGAACAAGCTTAGAGAGCTCATTTTAATGTGAAGTCATAAAGCTGTGTTTTACGTACGAAATTCTGGAATAACTAAAAAATTGCTTTTTTGACTCAAAAAGCATGGTGTGCGACCTCTCATTGGAATGAACTCAAAAAGTTCATTCCAATGGGGTATTTACAAGCGATAAGTACATGTATGTTTAAGAGACAAAAATTAAAATTTGAATAGCGATTTTTGCGAAGAATGCTGACAAGTTTTGGCAGTTATGCTGGTAAAAAGGTAAGATATGCAAAGCGGTTGTTTTTTAGAGGCGACATTTAATTAAGGGGAATTAACCCTTGATTACTGAGGTAACTTCTAAAAGTACTGAAATTTCATGAAGCAATGTGAATAACAGACAACAGTTGCCTAAAAATTTCATGAATAACTAAAATTTTTATTCTTTTGTCTCGAAAACATGGCATATGACCTTTGTTGGAATGAGCTGAATGCGTGTGTTCCAATGAGGGGTCATAAAATTTGAACAGAGATTTGTGTGAATAATGCATTAGTACTGCTAGATTTGGGTAAACGGTTCACCCTGGATACCACCCCTTCTATAGTAGATCTTTCCTGCAAATTTTGTCTAAGATTCTATCAACTTTACAAATAAATACGTTCATGAATCACAATCAGATCCACCCCACAATGTTGCATACCAAATATCAAAAGATTCTGCCTGCTGGATCTGGAGAAGAAGATTTTTTAAGAAATATGCCTGAAATGCACTAAGTTAAAATTTGGGCTCCTATATGGAGCCCAAATATAAACCCAGGGGGCCGATTTGAACAAACTTGAATCAGATCCACCCCACAATGTTGCTTACCAAATATGAAAAGATTCTGCCTGCTGGATCTGGAGAAGAAGATTTTTTAATAAATTTGCCCGAAATGCACTAAGTCCGAATTCGGGCTTCTATATTAAGCCCAAATATGAATCCAGGGGGCCGATTTGAACAAACTTGAATCAGATCCACCCCGCAATGTTGCATACCAAATATCAAAAGATTCTGCCTGCTGGATCTGGAGAAGAAAATTTTTTAAGAAATTTGCCTGAAATGCAGTAAGTTCAAATTTGGGCTCCTATACTGAGCCCAAATATAAACCCAGGGGGCCGATTTGAACAAACTTGAATCAGATCCACCCCACAATGTTGCATACCAAATATCAAAAGATTCTGCCTGCTGGATCTGGAGAAGAAGATTTTTTAAGAAATTTGCCTAAATGCACTAAGTTCGAAATCGGGCTCCTATACTGAGCCCAAATATGAACCCAGGGGGCCGATTTGAACAAACTTGAATCAGATCCACCCTACAATGTTGCATACCAAATATCAAAAGATTCTGCCTGCTGGATCTGGAGAAGAAGATTTTTTAAGAAATTTGCCTGAAATGCACTAAGTTCGAAATCGGGCTCCTATACTGAGCCCAAATATTAATCCAGGGGGCCGATTTGAACAATCCTGAATCAGATCAACCCCACAATGTTGCTTACCAAATATGAAAAGATTCTGCCTGCTGGATCTGGAGAAGAAGATTTTTTAAGAAATTTGCCTGAAATGCACTAAGTTCGAATTCGGGCTTCTATAGTAAGCCCAAATATGAATCCAGGGAGCCGATTTGAACAAACTTGAATCAGATCTACCCCGCAATGTTGCATACCAAATATCAAAAGATTCTGCCTGCTGGATCTGGAGAAGAAGATTTTTTAAGAAATTTGCCTGAAATGCACTAAATTCGAATTCGAGCTCCTATAGTGAGCCCAAATATGAATCTAGGGAGCCGATTTGAACAAACTTGAATCAGATCCACCCTACAATGTTGCATACCAAATATCAAAAGATTCTGCCTGCTGGATCTGGAGAAGAAGATTTTTTAAGAAATTTGCCTGAAATGCAGTAAGTTCAAATTTGGGCTCCTATACTGAGCCCAAATATAAACCCAGGGGGCGATTTGAACAATCCTGAATCAGATCAACCCCACAATGTTGCTTACCAAATATGAAAAGATTCTGCCTGCTGGATCTGGAGAAGAAGATTTTTTAAGAAATTTGCCTGAAATGCACTAAGTTCGAATTCGGGCTTCTATAGTAAGCCCAAATATGAATCCAGGGAGCCGATTTGAACAAACTTGAATCAGATCTACCCCGCAATGTTGCATACCAAATATCAAAAGATTCTGCCTGCTGGATCTGGAGAAGAAGATTTTTGAAGAAATTTGCCTGAAATGCACTAAATTCGAATTCGAGCTCCTATAGTGAGCCCAAATATGAATCTAGGGAGCTGATTTGAACAAACTTGAATCAGATCCACCCTACAATGTTGCATACCAAATATCAAAAGATTCTGCCTGCTGGATCTGGAGAAGAAGATTTTTAAGAAATTTGTCTGAAATGCAGTAAGTTCAAATTTGGGCTCCTATACTGAGCCCAAATATAAACCCAGGGGGCCGATTTGAACAAACTTGAATCAGATCCACCCCACAATGTTGCTTACCAAATATGAAAAGATTCTGCCTGCTGGATCTGGAGAAGAAGATTTTTTAAGAAATTTGCATGAAATGCACTAAGTTCAAATTCGAGCTTCTATAGTGAGCCCAAATATGAATCTAGGAAGCCGATTTAAACAAACTTGAATTAGATCCACCCCACAATGTTGCATACCAAATATCAAAAGATTCTGCCTGCTGGATCTGGAGAAGAAGATTTTTTAAGAAATTTGCCTGAAATGCACTAAGTTCGAAATCGGGCTCCTATACTGAGCCCAAATATGAACCCAGGGGGCCAATTTGAACAAACTTGAATCAGATCCACCCTACAATGTTGCATACCAAATATCAAAAGATTCTGCCTGCTGGATCTGGAGAAGAAGATTTTTTAAGAAATTTGCCTGAAATGCACTAAGTTCGAAATCGGGCTCCTATACTGAGCCCAAATATTAACCCAGGGGGCCGATTTGAACAATCCTGAATCAGATCAACCCCACAATGTTGCTTACCAAATATGAAAAGATTCTGCCTGCTGGATCTGGAGAAGAAGATTTTTTAAGAAATTTGCCTGAAATGCACTAAGTTCGAATTCGGGCTTCTATAGTAAGCCCAAATATGAATCCAGGGAGCCGATTTGAAGAAACTTGAATCAGATCTACCCCGCAACGTTGTATACCAAACATCAAAAGATTCTGCCTGCTGGATCTGGAGAAGAAGATTTTTGAAGAAATTTGCCTGAAATGCACTAAATTCGAATTCGAGCTCCTATAGTGAGCCCAAATATGAATCTAGGGAGCCGATTTGAACAAACTTGAATCAGATCCACCCTACAATGTTGCATACCAAATATCAAAAGATTCTGCCTGCTGGATCTGGAGAAGAAGATTTTCAAAGAAATTTGCCTGAAATGCAGTAAGTTCAAATTTGGGCTCCTATACTGAGCCCAAATATTAACCCAGGGGGCCGATTTGAACAAACTTGAATCAGATCCACCCCACAATGTTGCATACCAAATATCAAAAGATTCTGCCTGCTGGATCTGGAGAAGAAGATTTTTGAAGAAATTTGCCCGAAATGCACTAAGTTCGAAATCGGGCTCCTATACTGAGCCCAAATATGAACCCAGGGGGCCGATTTGAACAAACTTGAATCAGATCCACCCTGCAATGTTGCATACCAAATATCAAAAGATTCTGCCTGCTGGATCTGGAGAAGAAGATTTTTTAATGTTTTTCCCATTGCCTACAGTGTTAAAAAGTGCTGACTCAGCACTTTTTCAAAGTCCCGAAACTGTACCCTATGATAAATCCGATCACAATTTTTTTTTACCAATCCTTTCTGTTGGTCCTAAGGAAGCTGCACACCAAATAAAAATTCTCAGTGCCGTGCAGTTTTGGAGATATGGGCGTTTTAAATTTTTTCTATTTTTAGCTCCTGCGGTTCCCACGGGGCTGCGGGAAAATTTTTTTTTGCATAAATCAAGTACTCATGACCCAATAAGCCCTCACATAAAATTTGGTTCAAATCAGCCTCTCGGTTTGAAAAATAGAAATTTTGGGCGGGGCAAAAAATTTTGCCCCTCCCATAACGACGCCAAGTATAGCCCCACAAACTTCTCTTGAACAAATCTGAGTCTACACCTCAAAAGGAAGCTGCACACCAAATATCAAGTCTCTGCTACTGCTGGTTCTTGAGAAGAAGATTTACAAAGATTTTGGTGCCCCTTGGGGGCGTGGCACCACAAAGGAGGAGGGGCAACTTCATTTGAACAAATCTGAATTGGCATTAGGTAATAAACATTTAGGCAACATTTGAATAAAATTGGGCTAGTGGTTTAGGAGGAGAAGTCGATAATGTAAAGTTAACGCCGGACGGACGACGACGGACGACGGAAGACGGACAGAAAGTGATTAGTAAAGCTCCCCTTGAGCTTTGCTCAGGTGAGCTAAAAATATATCTTGAACAAAAACCTTTGCGTCCAAAACATACATTATGACCCCTTACTGGAACAACCTCAACAAGCTTGTTACAATGAGGGCTCATAAACTATGTTTTGGAGGCAAATACTGAAAAAAAAATTTAAAAAACTGAATGGCAATTTTTGAAGAGTGCAGGCTGTCTATTGTCATGCTATGTAAAGGGTTAAGCCCTTATAACTGGTCTGTTCAGGCCTTCATAACCAGTGTTTTTCACTTAGGATCACTATGACAAACAATAACATTCTTTGCCCCAATTATATTTTTGAAATACACACAAACAAGAAATTATAACAAAGCTATGCAAAAAATGGGCAATGATAAAACGAATCTTTGTTTCCAAATGAGTTAAACTACAAATGCACACTGTCAAGTCCAATTTCAACTTGTAAAACTATTTTTATCAAATAGAAAGTAGTGACATGAATAAATTAGAATTAATAATAATTGGTAGAGACCTGTGTTATTTTAAGATATCACAGTTAGCAACTAGTACAATAATGAGTAAATTGTTTAGAATTTTGTTCCTCAATTTTAAACACTTCTTATCAATCTTCCCAACAATATGAATAAATCTTTAGGATGATGATCCTTTAGGGCACGATACAGACTCCTAGCTCTCTACCAACTGAGTATCAATAACATCCTCTTGGAAAGAGATGCTCCCAATTTAAAAATGTCATCTCAAAATATCCCTCGCTCTCCCCAAACTCTCTCCCATCAGCCACAGGGTAAACCAGCAGGAGCTTAGATTAGAACCCTGCAAATCACATAGTTTCAATTCGAATCGAATCTCAAATTGAATGGAGTCTATTATTTGAAATCGAATCGAACCTCAAATCAAATACAGGCGGCTTGATAAAATATTCCAACTACATCATCAAGGCATGCCTTCGTTGAAGGCATGCCTTGATGATGTAGTTGGAAAATTACCCAGTATGGATTTTTGTTCAAAAACAGCAACGGATGCGAGAAATCTGTACTGGGCACCACATGGGGTCAGCCTCTGGCAACCGTGAGCTAGCTCCTCATCGATATTGCTTGGGAACTTTAAATTTGCTTTCAGCAGTGGTAGTGAAATTGGAATTAGCAAGGATGGTGGCATCGGTGTAGTTGCTTTTTGTGTTAATATAGCGGAAATTACACTCAGTCTTTATTTTCAACATTACTTATGTACACCTTCTATCTCAGCTATACATTTTGTGAAATGACTAAGATGACTGATACCAAGTGAAAGTCCAGAGAAAATATTCGAAAGAAAACGAATCGGACAGCTAACCTATTTCGAATCGAACTGAATACCAACTTAAGATTCGAAACCGAATCAAATCTCAAAGCTTTGCAGGGCCCTGGCTTAGATCTTTAAATTTTCAATGTTGTGTGTGTGTGGAGGGGGGGGGAGGGGAGTTGTTTTTTTTTAGAAGTTTGCCCAGTAATCACATTACTTGAGTTACTAAGAAAGCATGTGGCACTGTTGTTAAACTATTAGTCTCATTTCTGGCTGAGTTGTAGTCCTTCATGTAGAAGAACATCAAAAACTACCATTTAGACAATGCATTGCTAAGGAAGCATGTTGGTAGACTATTAGTTTCATTTCTGGCTGAGGCTGAGTTGTAGTCTTCCATGTAGAAGAACATCAAAAACTACCATTTAGACAATGCACTGCTAAGGAAGCATGTTGGTAGCTATGGAGACAATGTGAATAGTCTGCAATGTAGAATTAACATTTTGTTGCTGCACCAAATGTGAAAATGTTTATTAAATTACATCAAGGACACCCCAGTAGATAAGGTGTTGCTATGGGCACCACACAGTATGTTTGTCACTTGTCAGTCTGTGTGAAACACACAGACTATTGTTTTTGCACGGTTTCTTTTTTTTTTTTTTCTCTTTTTTTCTTTTTTTTCTTCTTCTTCTTCTTTTTCTTCTTCTTCTTCTTCTCCTGTCTTCTCATCACTTTTTTGTCCGCAAGATAACTCGAAAACGAATTGCCCTATCTCGTTGATTTTTGGCATGCTGATAGACAGCCACAAGTTCTCGGCACTGAATATTTCTCAGACTCCTGGGGTATCAGGGGTGTCTGTAGGGGTGTTTTGAAAGTGGGTCACGCCCATATCTCAGGTGTGGTATGACCTACAGACCTGGGACCAACACCAAATGAGTCGTCATTCGATGGAGGTTCAAAATATGGGTCAAGGTCACGGAGGTCATCTAGGGGTCATTGAGTGCATTTTTCAGAATTGCTGGAAATCACATTTTTTGACCCCCTAAAGTATTCCTGACGTACACACATGCATTTTGACGTAAAAAAAGTGGGCGTGGCCAAAGTTTTTGAAAGTGGGTCACGCTCATATCTCAAGCATGGTATGACGTATGGACCTGGGACCAACACCAAATGAGTCGATAATCGATGGAGATTCAAAATATGGGTCAAGGTCATGGAAGTCACCTAGGGGTCATTAAGTGCATTTTTCATAATTGCTAGAAATCACATTTTTTGACCCCCTAAAGCATTCCTGACATACACACATGCATTTTGACGTGAAAAAAGTGGGCGTGGCCAAAATTTTTGAAAGTGGGTTACGCTCATATCTCAAGCATGGTATGACGTATGGACCTGGGACCAACACCAAATGAGTCGACACTCGATGGAGATTCAAAATATGGATCAAGGTCACGGAGGTCACTTGGGGTCATTAAGTGCATTTTTCATAATTGCTAGAAATCAGATTTTTTGACCCCCTAAAGCATTCCTGACGTACACACATGTATTTTGATGTAAAAAAAGTGGGCGTGGCCAAAATTTTTGAAAGTGGGTCATGCTCATATCTCAAGCATGGTATGTCGTATGGACCTGGGATCAACACCAAATGAGTCGAAACTCGATGGAGATTCAGAATATTGGTCAAGGTCATGGATGTCACCTAGGGGTCATTAAGTGCATTTTTTATAATTGCTAGAAATCACATTTTTTGACACCCTAAAGCATTCCTGACATACACGCATGCATTTTGACGTAAAAAAAGTGGGCGTGGCCAAAATTTTTGAAAGTGGGTCACGCTCATATCTCAAGCATGGTATGACGTATGGACCTGGGACCAACACCAAATGAGTCGACACTTGATGGAGATTCAAAATATGGGTCAAGGTCACCGAGGTCACTCAGGGGTCAATGAGTGCATTTTTCATAATTGCTGGAAATCACATTTTTTGATCTCCAAATGCTTCCCCAAAATTCAGATATGCATTTTTTCATGAAAAAAGTGGGCGTGGCCAAAATTTTTGAATGTGGGTCACGCTCATATCTCAAGCATGGTATGACGTATGGACATGGGATTAACACCAAATGAGTCGACACTCGATGGAGAATCAAAATATGGGTCAAGGTCATGGAGGGGTCATTAAGTGCATTTTTCATAATTGCTGGAAATCACATTTTTTGACCCCCTAAAGCATTCCTGGCATACACACATGCATTTTGACGTAAAAAAAAGTGGGCGTGGCCAAAATTTTTGAAAGTGGGTCAAGCTCATGTCTCAAGCATTGTATGACATATGGACCTGGGACCAACACCAAATGAGTCGACACTCGATGGAGATTCAAAATATGGGTCAAGGTCATGGAGGTCACCTAGAGGTCATTAAGTGCATTTTTCATAATTGCTGGAAATCACATTTTTTGATCTCCTAAAGCATTCCTGGCATACACACATGCATTTTGACGTAAAAAAAGTGGGCGTGACCAAAATTTTTGAAAGTGGGTCAAGCTCATATCTCAAGCATTGTATGACATATGGACCTGGGACCAACACCAAATGAGTCGACACTCGATGGAGATTCAAAATATGGGTCAAGGTCACGGAGGTCATCTAGGGGTCATTGAGTGCATTTTTCAGAAATAATGGAAATCACATTTTTTGACCCCTAAAGTATTCTTGACATACACACATGCATTTTTACATTAAAAAAAGTGGGCGTGGCCAAAATTTTTGAAAGTGGGTCACTCCCATATCTCAGGCATGGTATGACCTACAGACCTGGGACCAACACCAAATGAGTCGACACTCGATGGAGATTCAAAATATGGGTCAACGTCAAGGAGGTCAACTAGGGGTCATTGAGTGCATTTTTCAGAATTGCTGGAAATCACATTTTTTGACCCCCTAAACTATTTCTGACGTACACACATGCATTTTGACGTAACAAAAAGTGGGCGTGGCCAAGATTTTTGAAAGTGAGTCATGCCCATATCTCAGGCGTGGTATGACGTATGGACCTGGGACCAACACCAAATGAGTTGACACTTGATGGAGATTCAAAATATGGGTCAAGGTCACAGAGGTCACCTAGGGGTCATTGAGTGCATTTTTCAGAAATGCTGGAAATCACATTTTTTGACTCCTAAAGTATTCCTGACGTACACACATGCATTTTTACATTAAAAAAGTGGGCGTGGCCAAAATTTTTGAAATTTGAAAGTGGGTCACTCCCATATCTCAGGCATGGTATGACCTACAGACCTGGGACCAACACCAAATGAGTCGACACTCGATGGAGGTTCAAAATATGGGTTAAAGTCATGGAGGTCAACTAGGGGTCATTGAGTGCATTTTTCAGAATTGCTGGAAATCACATTTTTTGACCCCCTAAACTATTTCTGATGTACACACATGCATTTTGACGTAACAAAAAGTCGGCGTGGCCAAAATTTTTGAAAGTGGGTCATGCCCATATCTCGGGCGTGGTATGACGTATGGACCTGGGACCAACACCAAATGAGTTGACACTTGATGGAGATTCAAAATATGGGTCAAGGTCACAGAGGTCACCTAGGGGTCATTGAGTGCATTTTTCAGAATTGCTGGAAATCACATTTTTTTACCCTTAAAGTATTCCTGACATACACACATGCATTTTTACGTAAAAAAGTGGGTGTGGCCAAAATTTTGAACATGGGTCACTCCCATATCTCAGGCATGGTATGACCTACAGACCTGGGACCAACACCAAATGAGTCGATACTCGATGGAGGTTCAAAATATGGGTCAAGGTCACGGATGTCAACTAGGGGTCATTGAGTGCATTTTTCGGAATTGCTGGAAATCACATTTTTTTCAGTATGGCCCAGTAGGCCACAGGGTTTTCACAGCCTCCAATTTCCTGATACAGTAAATTCTCCCCAAGCAATACGATGTTATGTTCACACTGGAGTCTATGTAAACACCAGTGGAGTAAGCTGTCAAAATGAAATTTGACCTTATCATCATTATGGGATGTTAGTTCCTGAAACTAAGTTGAGAGAAACCCTTTGCCTTGCAAGGAAATAAATTGTAAATTATTTAGTTTACTGCTTTTAACCCTCTCCAGACTTCTATGTGGATTGCACATATTTTATTTCAGGCAGAATAAAGTTAACCCTTTCCATAAAACTGCACTGAATAATTGTTGAAAGCCTATCTTATTCAGTTCAATGCTTTTAACCCCTCTCAAGACTTCAATGTGGATTGCACATATTTTATTTCAGGCAGAATAAAGTTAACCCTTTCCATAAAGCTGCACTGAATAATTGTTGAAACCTATCACAAAACTGTCAGGGTGCCGGTAACAATACAATACTGGCATGGTCGACTGTACTGTTAACTGTGTTAGAGCTATGACTGTTTAAAACTAATTTGTTAGAGGAGTTCTACAGTCTTTCATTGCGCTCATCTCGGCCTCACCGAGAGTGCAGAAACCTTTGGTGTCAAAGTGCCATTAAGAGAATGTCTCTGATTTGTGCCGTTCCATCCCTCCGGAATGCAAAAGTAGGTACTGTCAGCTGAGAAACTTAATGTTTTTCGCTTTATTTTCTTAACATTTAATTCTATGTGGAATGGGACACCTTTTCAGTGTGCCTTCCAAAGTAAGGGATTCTTAACCCTTTAGCGAACATAACAGCGAAAACCGGTCAACATTATTCACAGAAACGTCTATTCAGTTTTAATTACCTTTTCTTTTTTGCTCGAAAAAACATAGCTTATGACCCTTTACTGGATTGAGCTCATTTTTTAAAGGATTATTTATTTATTGGAGTTTTAATGTCACATATTTCTGCACAGTGTCTAATCATGACCACGACAGTTTTTTAGGTGGAGGAAGTCGGAGTACCTGGGAAGAACCACCGGGCAACAACGAGCAACTGTCAGATCCCCCACATACTAACTCCACACAAGCAGGGTTAGCATTGGTTGAAGACGGGTGCACAATCGATGTGCAGTACGCTTTAGAACACATTGCCACCATGCACGCATGTGGGCAATGGGGTGAAGTTGCTTGCCCAAGGACAGAGTGAGGACCTCACGCCTTGCAGCCTGCACCTCTGCCAACTGAGCCAATGCGCCCCCATTTAAAGGATTAAAATGGAGTATTTAAAGGGAATATTTTAACCCTCTTTAGATCTTAGTATGGGGGCATTATTCAGAAAGACTGGAAAATGCATTTTGTTACCCCTTAATGCATTTCTAAAGTTTATGAATGTATTTCATCACTCAAATTAGTGGGCAGAGACAAAAATATCCATTTCTGATTCGTGTATCAAACCCTTTGAATGCTGGTCACATATATGCCATTTCTGGTTTCTTATAAAAATGTTCTGATTCCTGTATGAATATTTTCTATCCCCTTCCTTTTGTCTTGACGATAACTCAAAAACAAATCATGTGTCCTGGGGGCGCGGTGGCTGAGTTGGTAGAGGTGCAGGCTGCAAGCCGAGGGGTCCTCGGTTCGAATCCCACCTGCGGCAACCACGTTGTCTCCTTGGGCAAGACAATTCACCCCCATTGCCCACGTGGGGGCACGGTGACGCTGTGTATTAAGGCGTACTGCACGTCGATGGTGCACCTGTCTTCAACCAATGCTAACCCTTCTTGTGTGGAATTAGTATGTTGGGGAACTGACAGTTGCTCGCCGTTGCTTGGTGGTTCTCTCCGGGTACTACGGCTTCCTCCACCCGTAAAACTGTCGTGGTCCTGATTAGCCATTATGCAGAAATATGTGACCTTACACACCAATAAATAAATAAATAATCTGTCCTGGGGCTGTTTGGCATACTGGTAGCCTGTCACAAGTACTGGCCCAGCTATGTTATCAGGGAACCTTTGGGAGTGGTCCATTGGGCCACAGAGTTTTTTATACCCCCTAATTTCTTTGTAACAGAAAAGCATCATAAAGAAATAGCTGTTTATATTTATATACACAAGAGAATAATGTAAACAATCAAATTAGAGAGAAGTTGCTATAGATGACAGCCTGACACATATTTACTCTTATCAGCTGTCAGATCAGAATTAAATTCCATCCCCAAACCAAGTTGAAAAAAAACCCTTTGAGTGGCAAGAAAATTTGTTCATTATACAGATCTATCTTACAACACTTGATTAATTGTAGTTGAATAAATAACCCTTCACCTTTCATTGCATTTTTTAATTTTTTTTTCATTCTCAATCATAACTCAAGATCAACAGGTTTCGGGCCGAGTGGTAAGCGGCTCTCTCGAAACACTTATCACAATTATGAATTAATGAAATGGAATATTTAAATGGTCTGTCTTTAACCCTCTTCATACTTCACCGCCCTCTTCATACTTCACCGCGAAGATCAAACAACATCATTTAACTTATGACGGTAGAACCTTTTGCACGCTTCCTGCCATATTGCCACTCTTTACACAAATGCCATGATTCAAGATTCCACCATCTTATTTTATGTATGCCTTGTTTAGGGCACTAGATGCTCTTAAGGGTAGGCCTTTAAACGAACTCTTGGGGATTTTAAGTTTTTTATGGCACTATCCCCAATATAGAGTCTATGCACCCTTTGTCGGCTCGATAACTCAAATACAAATCGTCCTATCTCTATTCATTTTGGCATGCTGGTTACCAACAACCAGTTTGCACTCATCTTTGTTTTTTTCAGCTAGTTTGAGGCCTTGTGTGTGATACAGTAGGCTGACTGCCTTAGAGGATTCTAAATCATAATAAATATTTGCTATCATCGCCCAAAAATGACAGATCTGTAGTTGGTGGAGCCATTTCTTTAAAGTAGGTGTATACATGGGACTATACCGACTGATTTAAAAATTGCTGGAGGTTCAATATATGGTCCGCCTGAAAGAGGTCACCAAGGTCATCCAGTGCATATTATTCAGAAAGACTGGGGAATGCGTTTCATTACACCTTAATGCATTTCAAAAGTTCATGAACGTATTTAATCAATCAGCTTGGTGGGCAGAGCCAAAAATGTCCACTTCTGATTCGTGTATCGAACCCTTTGAATGCTGGTCACATATATGCCTTTTCTGGTTTCTTATAAAAAAATGTTCTGATTGCTGTATGAATATCTGTAAATACTATTAACGAAAATCCATTTCTGATTTGTTTGAAAATAATTTACTCCTGAAAATAAGCCTCCATAAATTCTCCTTCTGTATAGTTTATTCCTGATACTTTAACCCTTTTCACACAGACTTGAATTTACTGGCTGCAGTAAATTCTGTTTCTCTAGTTTAATTAGTTTCTGCTTATTATGTTGGTATGCATAAAAAAGTCTGTCCGACAGGTCCAGTAGTCCATAGGTTTGCCCATTGCTATTAACCCTTTACCCAACATAACGGCCAAAACCGGCCAACGCTATTCTCAAAAATCACCAATTAATTTTCATTATATTTTCATTTCTTGTCTCAAAAATATAGGTTATGACCCCTCATTGGAACGAGCTCGTCAAGCTCGTTCCAATGAAGGGTCATAACCTATGTTTTTGAGATAAAAAATGAAAAAAGTAGTTATTCAAGAATTGTTTTTACAACTGTCGTCTGCTTTTCATGTTAGGTAAAGGGTTATAACCTGACAAGTACACGTGTATACTCATATTGTGTGGTTCCCTCTTGTAGTTACTAACGAGTGTTTCATGCGTTCATGGCGCATCTGTTTATTTTTTATGCCAAAAACATTTTTCCCGTCACCCCATTGGAACTGCAGGAGCTAAAAATAGAAAAAATTTATAAGGAAGCACCCTGGTTGTAGTAGACATCATGTGACATTGTTGTTACACTATTAGTTTCATTTCTGGTTGATTTATATTCATAAATGTAAAATAACATCAAAATCTACCAATTAGACAATGTGTTGCCTTTGTAGATCATTTTATTCTAGCCCAAATGTGGACCTGTGTATTAATTTACAACCCCCCCCCCCCCCCCCTCCAGTAGTTAAGCCGTTGCTAAAGGGGCACTCTGGTTGCTATGGGGTCTGTACAGGTCAGTTGTCATGTAGTTCATTTAGTGTCTGGCTAAGCTGTTAAGCTGTACCTTAAACTTCAGTGAAATCTACCCAGTAATTGGCTCATTGCTAAGGACACTCCTTGGTTATTTATTTATTTTATTTTGGTGTTTAAGGTCACATATTTCTGCACAATGGCTACCCATGATCGCAACATGGAGATAAAGGCAAGTTTAGTCAATCGATTATGCCCATGTTGCCCATTTTAGAGGATTTCCACTCCAAAACATTGGTGACTGGGTCCTATTTTACCAGTAAAACAGAGCTTGTCAAATTACACCAGTTGTTAAGTAAGGTAGCACTCTGGTTGCTATGGAGATCACATGATTCTGTTGTCATGTAGTTTATTTTGTCTTTGTGAGCCCACATTTTAAATTTCATAGAAATCAACCCTGTAGTTAGCCTGTTGATACGGAAGCACCCTGGTTGCTATGGTGGTCTTGGGATCTGGTTGTCAACCTTTTAGTTTAATTCCTGACTAATGAGTGGACCTATGTATAAAATTAATCGAAATCGGTCCAATAATAAGCCTGTTGTTAAGGAAGCTCTATCGTTGTTATGTAGTATGTGCTATCATTAATAATCCTTAATAAGAGAATAATTCCTGCAGGAGGGGTGGAAGAGATTAATTCTCATATTATTTTGGAGTTGAATCATCGTTGCCATTATTAACATATAGAAATCATAGTTTCCAAGAGATCATTTAAAAAGCTACATTTCAGACCTTTGTTTCTTTTAAAAATCCTTGATTCATTGTGAAGTCTCGGCGAATCACGTCACGTAAAAAACTTCGAACACTAAAAATGAAAGTGTCAGTGACACTGCAGCTCAACTTGTCCAAGAAAGGACAAAATACAAATAAAAAGTTCCAGTAATGCCAAGTAAGTCATTCACTCAAGTTTCTACAGAAAAGTCACACACCAAAGCTACATATAATCTGAAAAAGAATGGGTGGGTGATGTGTTGGTTGGGTGCACTAATAGAATTGTTGACAATTTATAAGCCAAATACAAGATGGCCACAGGTGGAAGTGTTTTTCAACGACATTCAGAAAAATTTGATAGCTCCCATTTAGACATCACACCAGGACTACATATGAAATTTGAAAAAGATCGGGTGAGAGATATGGCCTGTAGGGTTTGCTAATGGAATTGCTGACAATTTATAAGCCAAATCCAAGTGGGGCTGCTGGTGGCCATATTTTTCTACAAAATTCCGAAAAAATTTATAGCTCCCATCTGGACATCACACCAAGGCTACATATGAAATCTGAAAAATGATCGCGTGAGAGATGCAGTCTGAAGGGCGTGCTAATGGTCGCCATATTTTTCAATGAAATTCAGAAAAATTCAATAGCTCCTATCAACACATCACACCAAAGCTACATATGAAATTTGAAAATAATCGAGTGAGAGATGTGGCCTGCAGGGTGTGCTAATCGAATTGTTGACAAATCATATGCCAAATTCAAGATGGACAATTGCAGCCACGTCTGTCAATGAAATTAAGAAAAATTTGATTGGTCCCATCTAGACATCGCACCAAACATACATATGACATTTGAAAAAGATCAGGTGAGAGATGAGGCTGTATGGTGTGCCAATGGAATTGCTGACAATTTATATGCCAAATCTAAGATGGCCACTAGCAGCCATATTTTTCAACAAAATTTGGAAAAATTTCATAGGCCACATTTGGGAGCATGCAGCTCCAATGCCCTTTAAAAGGCTATTCAACACATATTTCTAACCACTGAACTCAACATTTCAACTAGTTGATGGCTGGAAGCACATATTTAGGTTTTATTCTAAAGTGCAGGTATGTAAAGGTTTCATATTCTGTACATGTGCATCATATTATTGTAAGGATGAAAGTGTTTAGTCTTGCCTTGCCTTGTTCCAACTTGAGGCACTAATGATGAAAAACATTTTCCTTATTGTTGTTTCTAGACGTCACAAAGTATGATTAGAGTTAACTTTTCATCAATTATTATTAGTCTTCAGAAGTCAATTATGAAATTTCATAATTGTGCCAGCTCTAATACCAATCATCAAAAGACTCTGACTGGTGGATCTGAAGATGATTTTTAAAAATTTTTCCTCATATTGGACTGAGTTAAAATTTGGGTTCCTATAGGGAACCCAAATATTAACCTAGGGCCTTGATTTGAACAAACTTGATTCTCAGCCTACCAAGGATATGCTACATACCAAATATAAAAGATTCTGACAGATGGATCTGTAGCAGAAGATTTTTAAAGAATATTCCACATATTACACTAAGTAAAAATTCGGACTCCCACAGGGAGCCCTAATGTGATGCCAGGGACTGAATTTGAACAAATGTCAAGTTGATGCACTTAAAGATGCAGCATAACAAATATCAAGAGATTTTGACAAGCAGATTTGAAGAAGATTTTTAAATAAATTTCCTCATATTGCATCAAGTTAAAATTCGGGTTCCCAAAGGGAGACTAAATATGAACCCAGGGACTTGTTTCATACAAACCTAAATCTGATCCCTCTAAGGATGTTGTATACAAGTATCAAAAGATTTTGATTAGTAGTTCTGGAGAAGAAGGAGATTTTTTAATTTTTTTAAAAAATCTTGCAGGGTGCTAACAGAAGTATGCACTTAGTGGTGCCCCTGTGGGAGTGGCAACATTAGGTGAAAAAACTTGAATAGACAAATGATAAGGAACATGCATGTCAAATTTGGTTCACCCAGTGGTTTTTGAGGAGGAGTGGATAATGTCAAGTTCATGCAGGACAAACAGACAGATGACAGACAGAAAGTGATCATTTAAGCTCTCCTTGAGCTTCGCTCAGGTAAGTTAAAAAAATATATCACATAATCAAGGTTCGTCTGTTTATATAGAAAACTTCAATTTAACACAATACTCACAGGGAACATCTGTATTTCAAATTGCATGTTCACAGCCCATTCTAGAGTTGGTGTCATGCATTAAGTACACACCTGACAGCAATTACTGCTGAATGGTTCAAAGTTAGGGAACAAGGGAATGTCAAGATAATAAATTAACTTACACAGTTATATAACATAATCTATTTCTGTGAAGAATAGTTATGAATTATCTCCAAATCTAATATGGAATGTACTAAAGGGAAAAAAGTACACATAAAGGTTTGTGACTGTGTTATGAAGGATACAGTAGATCCCACTTAATTGGATATCTCTTAACTGAATAACCCTGGTAATTGAATATAATTTCCCAACACAAAACCATTTACTATACCTCCAATACAAATTTGACCTGCTAATTGAATAGAGATTATAGAGTAAACTCCTGTTTATTGAATAAAAACTCTTGTAACCTGTTGGGAAATTAGCCTGACACTCCCCAGTTTTCCTTTGTTTATAGACCTATTTGGTCTCAGTACATCCAATACAGGCATATAATCTATATCAAGCTCTGTCAAACAAGATATAATACAATAAATGCTAAGTTTATCTCAAGAATACAGGAAAGTTACAATTGATCCGGGATAATGTGCCCTGCCCAAGGACACAACGCAAGTTGTGACAGATAGGGATCAAACTCGAGCCCTCTGGCACTAACATTGCAAAGCCTTCTTGCAATCAAGGGACAAAATACACCATGCTTATTCTGTAGATTATGACGCCTAAAACATAAAACAAACCAAGAACATGAATTTCTGATGGCAAAGAAATAATTACAAAAATAAACAAGAGGCCCCACGGGGCCTGAAGAAGAAGATTTTTTTTAAATTACCCCCCATATTGAACAAAGTTAAAACCTTGAGTGCCTCAGGAGTGACAAAAATAAACTGGGCATCACGCCTTTTCTTCAGTTGATCATAAAGTAAAATGTAGAGCTCCCCTATGAAGCCCCTAAATACAACCTATGTGGATTAATCTTAGTTACACACCTCTAGAGGGTACTGAATACAAAATTTTTCATTCTTCAGCAAAATGGCCCCTAAAGATGTTGAAAACCAAATATGAAAGCATTCCGACTGGTGGATCTGAAGAAGAAGATTTTTAAAAAAATTTCCTCATATTGCACTAAGTAAAAATTTGGGCTACCATAGCGAGCCCAAATATATAGCTAGGGATCTGATTTGAAAAAACTTGAATCTGCCCCCCCCCCCCCCCCCTAGAGATGTTGCATACCAAATATGAAAGCATTCTGACTGGTGGATCTGAAGAAGAAGATTTTTTTTAAATTACCCCCCATATTGAACAAAGTTAAAATTTGGGCTTCTGTAGGAAGCCCAAATATTAACGTAGGGACTTGGTTTGAACAATCTTGAATCTGACCCTCATAACAATGATGTATACCAAACATTAAGAGATTCTGACTGGTGGTTCTGAAGAAAAAGATTTTTAAAGAATATTTCGCATATTACCCTAAGTTAAAAATTCGGGCTCCTGTATTGAGCCCAAATATATACGAATGGGCTTTATTTTAACACACTTGTATCTGACCCCCCTATGAATGCTGTATACTGAATATCAAAAGATTCTAATGATTGGTTCTGAAGAAAATATTTTTTTAAATTTTTGCAAATATGCTGACTCAGCATTTTATCGATGCCCATTACAGAACACCCTAACATAACCAATGGCACTTTTTTTTACCATTCAATTCTACTGGTCCTAAGGATACTTCATACCAAATAACAGCTCTCTGTTCCGTGTGGTTTGAGAAATATATGGGCATTTGAAAATATTTCTATTTTTAGCTCCCAGGGTTCCCATGGGGATGCGGGGATTTTTTTTTTTGCACAAGTCAAGTACTTATGACCCAATAATACCACATATCAAATCTGGTTCAAACCAGACCATGGGTTCAGACAATAGAAATTTTGGGCGGGGCCAAACATCTTACCCCTCCCATTACAAAGTTAAATATTGCTTCACGAACTTCATTTGAACAACCTTGATTCTACACCTCAAAAGGAAGCTCCAAAGTAAATATCAAGTCATTGTACACACTGGTTCATGAGAAGATTTTAAAAATATTTTGGAGCATTTTCTCCCACTCCCTCACTATGGGGCTGAGCTGAACAAAAATGCAATGCCCCTTCAGGACCATCACTCACACAAACGCTCACTTGAATTGGCCTAGTGGCTTTGGAGGAGAAGGCCAATACATGGCGTTGATGGACGATGGATGGACGGACGGACGATGGATGGATGGACGGCGACATCCGACGGATGACGGACGGAGAGAGATGGGATTAGCTCAGCTTGATTTTGTCAAGATGAGCTAATAATGAAAACTGAATGGTAATTTTTTGCTGGCCAGTTTTGGCCGTTACATTGGGTAAAGGGTTAAAAGATTCCAGCTTATTTCCAAGGCTTGTATGAGTTAACACTTTACCTAGTGAAGACGATGTCAAAATTTATTATTTTAAATATTATTTTTTTTCAATTTTTTTTCCAAAAAATGTCAACAAAACCATATAATGTCATCTCTCACTGGGAAAAAGCTTGACAAGCTTGTTCCAGTCAGGGGTCACAATATATGATTTTGAGGAAATTTTCAGAAAAATACTTTTTTTTCAATGGTTCAATTTGTAAATTGAGAGACGGATGTGTCCAATTCATTAGGTAAAGGGTTATTGATGAAATCTTCTCTCCAAACTAAACTGATACATCATCACTAAATATTGACTGGTGGTGGTCAGAAAAGTTTTCTAAAGGAGCCATGTATGTAATCAAAGGTTTGATAGCGTTACTGAGTCAAATATCTGTATGTCAGTGAAGTGTCTTGCAAGTCAGGCAGGGTCACACTGTTAGTCTCCTCAACATTTAAACAATTGCCACACTGTCAAGGAAATCAATAGCAGATATCTCCCGGGTCTTGTGTTTACATTTAATCCAATCAATATTTCTAATGATAGCTGGTCAGAAATGTTCACCACCCTGACCTCATCGAGTACCCCAATCAATTTGAGAATTCATTGTTTACAGAACATGCTTAGCCCAGGTATACCCATATTTTATCCATTTTTTTTCATTCTAATTGAGTGATATCTTGTCAGACACCCAACGGTCGCAGAAATCATTTGCCATGTGCCACTGTGCAATGCCTCAACTGTCTTCTTGATGAAAATATAAATATATTTCTTCATATATCTCACTTTTATCAAATATCCCCTACTTTTTTGTAATAGTATATTTTGTCAACTGGCTAACTAATTCTATACACCTGGAACTTAATTAAGCAGTGGTGTTAACCCTTTACCCAATGCAGATGATATCAAAATTTATTATTTTAAATATAATTTTTTTAAATTTTTCAAAAAAATTCAACAAAACTATATCATGTGACCCATCATTGGAACAAGCTCAATGAGCTCGTTCCAATGAGGGGTCACATGATATGGTTTTGTTGAAATTTTTGGAAAAATTTAATTTTTTCAACTGCTCAATTTGCATATTACGCGGACGGATGCGGGCGATTCGTTAGGTAAAGGGTTAATAGAAGCTGTCATTACATTCATGCTATCTTTAAGATGGCCAAAAGTGATTGTTTGCAGAAAGAATGGTCTACTGACAAATGAAAGACAACACAATGATGAACATTTGCAGTATTTTAATGGCGCTAATTACACATATCTGTCACTAATGTTTTTTTTTTATGCTCTCTAGACAAGTATTGTGCTGGAACAGTCCATGATAAAACAATGCCATTAATTACTGACAAAAAAATGTAACTTGTGAACTCCTGAACACAATAGCAGTGTCTGATGTCAGTAGTAGTGCTGAAACGGTTAGCCGAATAACCAGTTTGCAATCGGTTATTGGCAAAACCGGTTGGAAAGCTGTCAACCGATTAACCGCTATACCTATAGTTTACAGGATACCGTAGGGAAAACAAATCGTACTGGACTGCCAAACGTTAGAATTCTTTTGCCGGTGCAAGCATCACCAATGCTACCAAACATTTGTCCATTTACAATGTGTACTTGATGCCTGTTGATGCTTGAAAGTTGAAAGGCCATTTGCTACAGCTCAATTATAGACAGGCAAAAATACATTGCCATTTGCCGGTCAGACTTCAAAGAGCTATGAAGTCTTTCATGTTTTTGAAGTCTTTCATGTTTTTGAAATGAACGTCGGAAAAAGATCAAAACAATCTTTCGCTTTATTTGAAAGTCGCATGACATCATCTGTCCGCTGGTTGCATTTTAAGTTTTTTACTGCAGTTATCAGTAGTGAGGTCAATCTTGGTAGTAGACACAGCCAGTTCAAATTCCAACATCAGTTAGATTACGGTTCCAAAATTATATTTATTATTTATGGAGAAAAGAAAGTCGGCCGTTTGGGGACAGTTCGTCCCAATTGACGATACAGTCAGTAAAAAGAAGTTTGCAGAGGGTAAGCTCTGCAAAACAAAGTTTGTGTACTCGGGATCAACATCGAACATAAAGCAACACATCCAGAAAAAAAGATGTGTTGGAGCCCCGCAAACCCGATAGCGGGTCCGCTCACTCTGCTGCTTCGACAAGCGGTGGTTCTCAGACCAGTTCTACCAGCTCTCGGAAGATTGAATCAACTTTGAACTTTACAAAACTGAAAGCAACGTCAAAAGCTAAATGGAATGAAATAACTAGGGCAATTGTGGAATGGTGTGCAACTGATATAAGACCCTTGAGTGTTGTGAATGTAGAGGGTTTTCTCAAAGTTGTTAATTTGTTGAAGTGAACCCAAGCTATGATGTCCCCTGCCATACAACACTACGTAAATATCTGAAGTTATTTTACGAAAGAGTTAAAGCTAGTCTCATTAAGGAATTACATACCCCCCTACTGTCGCAATCACCACTGATTGCTGGACTAGTTGCGCGACAGAGAGTTATGTAACTGTAACAATCCATTACCTTGATTCAAAATGGAACATTCAGAACCATGTATTGTGTACGAGGGAGGTCAGTGATCGTCATACTGCAGCAAACTTGGCAGAAGAAATTTGACAAATACTCAAAGAGTTTCATATTCATGATGATAAACTATCCGCAGTTACCACAGATAATGGTTCAAATATCGTGGCATGTGTTCGTGAACTTACATTGAATTTACATACATTTGCTGCTTTGGACACACCCTGCAATGGAGCGTAAATGCCGGCTTAGGCATCAGCATGATAGCCCGTGCAATTGGTGGTGCTAGGCATTTGTTACACATTTCAAGAAGTCAAATGTTGCCATGGCAGAACTCAAAACTCATCAGAAACAAATAAAAATACAAGAGAAGAATTTGATGCAAGACATATCAACGCATTGGAATTCAACGTATGCAATGTTTGAGAGGTTCTTAGAACAGCGACTGCCAGTACTTGCAGTAATTCTGGACCCTGAAATGACACGTCCATCCGATGGACATGCTTTGGAACTCAGTGACGACATGTGGCGTACTATCAAAGTTATCTCGCCAGTATTGAAGCCACTCCAAATGGCCACAACTGCACTATGCAGTGAGGAATTCCCAACGCTGAGCATGGTTTATCCAGTCGTGTGCGGTTTGCTCAACATACATCTTGCCAAAATTGAAGGCGATCCAAAAGTGCTCAAAGACTTCAAAAAAAACTATTTCAGCTGATTTGAAAAAACGCTACGCCTTAGACAACTTGTCTGAAGAGCCAATTATCATTGCCGCTGCATTAGACCCACGGTATAAGAACCTGCCGTTTCTCAAGGACGATCAACAGAAAAATGTTTTTGATGGAATAGTTTCCCTGTTGAGCAAACAACAATCCAGTGAACTGAGCCAATTTAAAAACACAGCATCGAGTAAGATGCACAGCAAGTATGGCCTCTAGTCAGTCCACCATGAGTGAGTCCAGTGGAAATCATAGTAATACACTCAGGCAGCCTGCCGATGAAGGTCCCAGGGAAACAGCAAGTTGGCGCATGAATTCTGACAGGTTCCCTTGGGTTGCAGCTCTAGCCCATAGCTATTTAGGAATACCAGGTACCTCTGTTCCATCTGAGAGTGTGTTTTCATTAGCGGGCAACACTGTCATGAAGAAACGACGCAGCCTAGCCTCTGACACAGTTGACAAGTTAATTTTCATTCGCGAATATCTTCGCAAAAGGTCGCCATTACCAACTGATATTGAAGAATCCGAGCCCAAATTTGACAACAAAACTTCAGACATTGTAACAGTTGAGGCGATGCAGGGTGATCAGGCATATAGTAATGTAACTGCTGCCAGTGAGTTAGTTCCAAGCTTACCGATGATGCCCAGCAGCCCCGGTGTAGACTAAGTTCGTCTTCATAATCAAAATTGGCAAAATACAATACATGTATTTGTATTTTAAACTTTTTAGTCAACTTTGGAGTTTGGACCTTATACGGCCTACTGAATACAATGCTAAGCATAGTACCAGTGGTGGCACCACAGGAGGATCAGCCGGGGCTACAGCCCCCTCATCAGCAAGGCCTAACCTCTGTAAAACACCTATGTACTGCCCATCCCCCAACCCAGGCTCAAGCCCTGTGGTGGAGGAGGGGCAATATATAACCATCATACAGAGACTTGGCCTTGCCAACAAAGGGGCTGTAGCCCCGGCTGACCCTTCCCTGGTGCCAACCATGTCTGCAACTATGGTAGTATAGTGTGACATTTAATGCGTTGCCTTTGAACTGTGTTCGAATCAAAAAAAAAAATTATTAAGACTATCACTATTCAAGAGTTATCATGATTCATGAGTCACATGTTTGCTTTATTTGAATATTTGTTGAAATTAAATTCATAATGAAAGTGTCAATGACACTGTAGCTCAACTTGACAAACTTGAACTTGGTAAGTTATAAGTGAAATGGCAAAATTGAAGATCATTGGTACCAATGTTATTTGGTGAAATTTCAACATAACAGCATTGTGTGTGCACAACGTCAAGAGTAACCCTTGAATTTATAAATGTAAACTGTAAGACTGGCTAAAGGAAGAATGTTGATACACAAATGCAGTAAGTTCAGAGGTTATTGTAAATGGCAACTTTTTTCACAGGAATGAATGCTAATCAATAGCTCTTATCTAAAGGTCTCGCCCAACCTAGTTAAAAAAAAAAATCCTGATAAATGTGGCCTGAAGGCCATGTCAAAGAGGAATGTTGATGCACAAATGCAATAAATTCAAAGACTGTTGCTAACAGCAACAGTTTTTGATGGAAATGAAAAGAAAATCGATAGCTCCTATCTTTGTCATCCTGCATAAGCATACAAAGTTTCAAAACAACCTGATAATGAATGCACCCTCTGAGGCATGCTAAAGGAAGATGTTAATGCACAAATGCACTAAGTTTGAATGTCATTGCTTGTGGAAATGTTTTTTTCTCTTTTTTATGGAAATTCATAAATATACCCTGCAGAGAGTGCAAAAGGGATAAGTTGCTACACAAATGCAGTAAGTTCAAAGGCTGGTGAAAACAACAATAATTTTTTAAAGGAAATGAAAATAAATGCAACCTGTGAGGTGTGCCAAAGGAAATTGTGGACGTATGTACTAACGTCTGTATGTACGTATGCCGACAGATGAGAAGTGATGGCAATAGCTCAGCTTGACTTTGTCAGTTGAGCTAAAAAAAAACATTGAATGTTATGATAAACTAGGCATTTTGTATAAACCCGAGTAATGGTCGAGTAACTTGAGTTACCAACTTACCATTGAAGCCTCTTCTCCACAAAGTACAGGGTGTCCATTTAAATGATATGTCCTTGAATTTTGGATCCTTCCTTGGAAAGTTCTTGAATTTGTTTTTACCTGTGAAAAGTACTTGATCCCCGGTATCACCCCCCCCCCCCCCACCTCCCCTGTAAAGTTCTTGGATCTCTTTTTATCCGTGAAAAGTACTTGAAGTTGATCCCCGGTATCCCCCCTCTCCTCCCCCCCCCCACCCCCCATTGTAAAGTTCTTGAATTTGTTTTTATCCATCCATGAAAGTACTTGATCCCCAGTATCACCCCCTTCCCCTTTCCTTGTAAAGTTCTTGAATTTGTTTTTATCCGTGAAAAGTACTTGATCCCCCCCTCCCCCCCCATTATCCCCTGAGTGCAACAAGCCACCATCTGCAAAGATTTTTTAAAGCACTGCAGATGGTGCTTTACTGCACTCAGGGACAATATATATCTAGCTAGTTTAGATCTCCAAACTCAGGCATTCGACACTGAAATTCTTTGTATTGTTCATGGTATCGTAACTTCATAAGTTCATATGAACCTTATAATAGTCCTTGAAAATCGTGATCAGAATCTTTGAAATGTGCTTAAATAGTGCTTGAATTTGATTCTATCCTTGAAAAGTTATTGGTTTTCCACTCCGCCCCCATACCCCCCCCCCCCCCCCCGACTCGCCCCACAGAGCCCACATGAGAATTACCCTGCATTCTGTCTGTCAACATGCATCTCAAAACAAAAATTGATCACACCAGGAATTACTCATGCTCAAACGAACGATAACAACACAAGAATCACAATATACCCATGACAATGACAGTTACAACACCTCCCTATTCATAAACATGTGTTTTTTGTGGATGGGCAAAGCAGGGTGACCGCAGTTACAATGTATTATGTGGTACAATTGCAGCCATATAAATTGTTAATGATCGTGTGCACATCGGCAGTTTCTGTAATTCTGTTGGCACTCGATGGCGTTCGTTAAACTTTGTTTGTTTAGTGTTTACATTATACGGAAGTCAGGTAGGTGGCTGTGTTTTGAACTGTTTCCTCACCATTTCCTTACCGATTTTTGCATCGAAGACAGTGCAACAATATCAACGGTTGAAATTAATGGTTATCCAGTTGAAATCCGGTTATGCCCGATGGTTAGCTGGTTACAAAAATGAGCCAACCGTTTCAGCGCTAGTCAGTAGCAAGTGTATCCACCACATGCCCAGATGACAGCCTGAACCCTCCTCCTAATGCTACCAGTGAGCTTTTTGATATGGTCCAGAGGCACCTGCTGCCACTCCTCATGTAATGCAGCTTCCAAATTGGCCAAATTTTGTACAGATGGATCCCTTGCTTGCACACAACGTCCAAGAAAGTCCCAGATGTGTTCTAAGGGATTCAATTCGGGGCTCATTGCAGGCCAAGGTAGTGCTGTAATAGCGTTGTTCTGAAGGAATGTGCTCACAGTATGGGAATGATGTGGCCTTGCATTGTCGTCCATGAATACAGGGCATGTAGCCAACCTGATTGAGAATGTGCCGGATGTACTGATGACCACTGAGATTCCCACGTACAGTATTTATTTATTTATTGGTGTTTAAGGTCACATACTTATGCACAATGGCTAATCGTGACCGACTCACGTACAGCCACCATATCAAGTTTACAATCATGAGAGAGGCATCCCCAGATCATTACTGATCCTCCACCTGTGGAGGATCCTTCTGGACCTCATACCCAGTGCTTTGAGATGGTGTTGGACTGTTCTGTTGCACAAACACCTGTTGGGGAGCCAAAGGCATTTCAAAAACCCCACTTGAAGCAAAGTGTTCACGCCTAACGAGGTGTGCCAGACTCCGATCTTCCTGAGGAAAGGTCTTTCAGGGTTGTCCAGGCCTTGGTCGGTCCTTAACACCATTGATTTGTTGATTTTTTCGGATAAGTCTGATGATGACAGAATGACTATATATATAGCCAAGTTGCCTTCCAATAACTTTGAATGACATGCCTGTTGCATGCATGCCAACGATTTGTCATCTTAGTGCCTCTGACAGTCTCCTCCTTGCCATGTCAACATTTTACTGATAAAAGAAGTGCCAAATTTTCTTGTTTTATACCCAGATATTGCATGTGGATTTTTTACATTCATGGGTAGCATGCTTCAGGCGGACATGGGGATGTGTTTGGGGTACGCTATCAACCAGAAACATCATGTTTCATGAGATGGAATGTGCTGCAAGACATACCAATTATTAACCCTTTATCTAACATGAAAAGAAGATGACACTTGCAAAAAAAATTATTGAATAACTAATTTTTTTTCATTTTTTGTCTCAAAAACATAGGTTATGACCCCTTATTGGAACAAGCTCGTTCCAAAGAGCGGTCATAACTTATGTTTTTGAGACAAAAATGAAAATTAATTGGTGATTTTTGAGAATAGTGCTGGCTGGTTTTGGCCGTTTGGCTGACAGACAGATGGATGGACGGACAGAGCTCTATGCTATATCCCTCCCTTGTGTTGGGATAAAAAGTAACAAAGTATGTGGTAGAAGCCTAATTTGAAATTTAGAGAAACTAAGTTCGAAAACCGTTTTGAAAAGGGTTAAATTAATGCCAATATTATTTGAAACCTCTGTATACAGGTTCAGTAGACTTTGCCCCAAATGAAAAACAATGATGTTGTAACACAGTGTTTGAAGAATGAAAGGTACAACCTTGAAAAGCAAAACTTTAATCCGAAACTTTAAGCTAGGAATACTAAGTAAAAGTGACTGCCAAAAACCGGTTAAATATTTCCTAAAACCGATAAAAAGAAATCACTGACGTAAATGCAATCATTAAGTTGTACTGCTTATGCAAGAATTAATGTAAGAAAGTGTGTGGCAAAGCCTAATTTCAAACACAAAGAAATTAAGTCTGAAAACATGTTTAAAAGGGGTTAAAATCATGCCAATATTAATGAAAATCACTGTAGAAAGGTTCAGTAGACAGTAGACATTGTCCCAAATGAGAAACAGTGACACTGCAGTAAAGTGTTTGAAGAAATAAAGGTGTAACTTTGTAAACAAAAAAAAACTTTAACCAAAAAACTTTAACCTGGAAGTTCTAAGTTAAATTGCCATACAAAAGGGTTAAATATTTCCCAAAATAAGACGAAAAACATAATGAGAATGATACAATCAATAGTAATTTATATTAATTTAAAAGAAAAAAAACTTTAACCTTGACTAAAAAAAACTTTAACCACAAACTTTAACCAAAACTCTAAATGTTAACAGATGGACGGACAGATGGACGAAAGTCATGACTATAGCCCCAAACTGTAAACAGTCAGGCTAAAAATCACCATTCTATTTTCATTTTTTGCCTCAAATACTTAGTGTAAGACACCTCATTGCAACTAGCTCATTTCAAGGAGGGGTCACAAGTTATGTTTTTATGCAAAAAATGAAAAAAATAATTATTCAATAATTTTGTTTCCAAGTGTCGTCTGCTTTTCATGTTAGGAAATGGGTAAACCAATTACTTAGAGTTATGTTGCACACTTTACAGGGCTCCCAACTCTGATGTCAGTTACCAAGTCCTATTCCACCTGCAACTTTTCTACCACAGTCACGAGGCATTGAACAGTCCACTTTGTTTACCAAAATAATCAAGAACGGCTCACTTTTTGGGAAAAAGACTGGCAGTATAAAAGACGATGATGAAAGTGATATTATTATTTAAGGTAGGAAAGAATCTAGAGTATGTAAAAAAAACAACCTATGTACACTAATTATAACTTTAGTAAATGTACTCTCCCCTGCCAAATAAAAGCAACATCACCATTATTAATTTTTGAAGAAAGAGGACAGCATCATAATTATTAGGCACCATCATGATTCTTAAAATGAGTTACTGTCTTTAGAATATCTGATCAGTAAGTCGGCCAAAAAACGACACCGGAAAACAGAATTTGTTTGAAGATATTGCAAAATTTCATCAGTGTACACCATCCAGGCTCGTCAGAATTTTTAAAATTTGCAAAAATGTGACAAGGTCCTACAAAAAAATTTTGTGTAATCTCCCACCATATGTACCTCATCCCCTTGAGTTTCATGGATCCATGTAAAATTTACAGGAGTGAAACACAGGTATCGTCAAGGGGCATTTATGGGAATTTTGTGCAACTGTAGCTATCACTTCCATAACTTTGGTAGGCCTGCCATCACTATTATTTGGCACCATCACTTTTATTAATTGTACCCACAAATATGCAGCATCTCTATTATTTGGCCATCACTATTATTTGGGAAAGGAGAGTAAGCAGTGCATATAATAACTGACCTTTCTATCATTTAGGTGGTTGATGGAACATGGTAGAATAGCTGTCTTCCCTGCTACTACTGTAACATTAACTATAGGAACATCAAAACTGGGATCTAATCCATATGCTGAAACATAAAACAGACATTTATCACCATCAATTAAATATCATCTGCAACATGTTATGAACACAGGAGGGAGTATGGTGGCTTGTTGGTTAGAGCATTGGACTTCAAACCAAAAGGTTTGATCCTGACCCACACAATATGCACTGTGTCCTTGGGCAAGACCCTTAATTCCAGCTGGGGCCACAGTGGTACTTTGAACTAAGGCAAACTGCATGTCGATGGGGCACTTGCCTTCAACCACTGTTAACTGCTTGTGCCAGATTAGTGAGTTTGACAGTTGCCCGGTGGTTCTCTCTGAGTAGTATGGCTTCCTCCACCCATAAAACTGTTTGACACTGTATGACCCTGACTGCAGAAAGTGTTGTTAAACCCAATAAATAAACAAACAATAAACACATGTGGTCATAGGTCACAACCAGTCACATGATTTAACCCTTTACCCAGTGTAGCAGACAAAACCGGCCAGCACTATTCACAATGAAAGTGTCAATGACACTGTAGCTTAACTTGTCTGTGTGTTGTATTTGATGAAAAGGATAATGTTCAATGTTTATGAAAGGATTATGAAATAAGACAAGAATTGTGATAATTGAGAATATGTTAATTTCTTTGCCCAGTATGCTATGTTTTTCAATAAGAATAATTTGAGTGTAGACTGTACTATAGAATTAAGACCCGGGTTGATGTGGCCCTAACAGTTAATCTATGCCAACAAAGTTACCAAGTTACAGTAAAATCATTCCAAAATGAGTCATTCTACCAAGTTACAATGAAATCCCTGAACAAATATCACTTGTAGACTTTGCAAAAGGAATCAAGGTCATGTGACAGTTAGGCAGTCATGGTTGACCGATCATCACCAAAATAGAAGAGTCTTATCTAGATATCATACCAAGTTATCCTACCAAGTTACAATGAAATCCCTTCATAAAAATGAAAGTGTCAATGACACTGTAGCTAAACTTGACTGTGTGTTGTGTTTGATGAAAAGGGTAATGTTCAATGTTTATGAAAGGATTATGAAATACGACAAGAATTGTGATAATTGAGAGTCTGTTAATTTCCTTTCCCTGTATGCTATGTTTTCAACAAAAATAATTTGAGGTGTAGACTGTACTAAAGAACTGAGGGGTGGGTTAATGTGGCCCTCACAGTTAATATATGTCAACCAAAATTACCAAGTTACAGTGATATTATTCCAAAACAAGTCATCCGATTAAGTTATAATCAAATCCCTTCATAAATACAGATTATAGACTGTGCTCAAGGTTTTCAGGCTTCAGGCCTGTGTAGCCATCTTGGTTGACCTATCGCAACCAAAATGGGATGTCCTCATCCAGACATTATACTGAGTCATCCTACTAAGTTACAATGAAATCCCTTTATAAATATGACCTGTAGTCTGTGCTAAAGGTTTTTGGGCTCGGGCAGCCATCATGGTTGAACGATCAAGACCAAAAGGGGAGGTTCTCATCTAGACATTATATGGAGTCATCTGCCATGTTACAATGAAATCCCTTCATAAATACGACCTGTAGACTGTTCTAAAGGTTTTGGGGCTTCAGGGCCCTGTAGCCGTCACAGTTGACCAATTGCGACCAAAAGGGGACATTCTCATCTAGACAATATATGGAGTCATCCTACCAAGTTATAATGATATCCCTCCATAAATACGACCTGTAGACTGTGCTAAAGGTTTTCAGGTTTTGTTTTTGGGCTTGGGTAGCCGTCATGGTTGACAGATTGTGACCAAATGGGGAAGTTCTCATCTAGACATCATACAGAGTCATCCTACCAAGTAACAATGAAATCCCTCCATATTAAATATGACCTATAGCCTGTGCTAAAAGTTTTTGGGTTTTGGGCTTGGGCAGCCATCAAAGTTGACAGATCATGACCAAAAGGAGATGTACTCATCTAGACATTATACAGAGTCATCCTACCAAGATACAATAAAATCCCATCATAAATATGACCTGTAGACTTTGCTAAAGGTTTTTGGGTTTTGGACCCACGTAGCCATCACGGTTGACCAATCTCGACCAAAAGAGGACGTTCCCATCCAGACATTTTAGAGAGTCATCCTACCAAGTTATAATGAAATCCGTTCATAAATATGACCTGTAGACTGTGCTAAAAGTTTTCGGGTTCGGGTTCTCACAGCCATCACGATTAACCAATCGCAACCAAAGGGGATGTTCTCATCTAGACATTATATGAAGTCATCCTACCAAGTTACAGTGAATTCCTTTCATAAATACGCTGAACTGTAGACTGCGCTAAAGGTTTTCAGGTTTCCAGTAATAGCGGCCATCTTGGCTGGCTGATCGTGACCAAAAGGGGATGTTATCTAGACATTATACAGAGTCATCCTACCAAGTTACAATGAAATCCCTTCATAAATATGACCTGTAGACTGTGCTAAAAGTTTTTGGGTTTCAGGCTCTCACAGCCATCACAGTAGACCAGTCACAACAACCAAAAGGGGCCATTCTCATCTAGACACGACCTCGAACCTGCACATGAAATTTCGTGATGATCGGACAAGAACTAAGGGGTGTAGCCTGTGCCAAAGAAAATGTGAACAGACTCACAGACTACATAATCATAATCTACAGAATAGCATGGATTGTGGTGTATTTTGTCCCAGGAGTGTAACATGGCTTTGCAATGCTAAAGCATTGCAAAGCCTTGTTGCACTCAAGGGACAAATTTATCAATTTTATTAACTTGGGTAAAATATCAGACATAAACCACTTAATTTTTATTTTTTTAAGTTTGCATTGGTTATAAAAAGAGAGCATGCGACAGCCAAAAGGACCATACAGGAGGGCCTGAGAAACAAATTTTTAACTTTTTAGGCCTTATCATCAATGAATCAGATAGAGAGGAGTGGCCCACTTTTAATTTCCAGAGTCATGTGACATTAACTGATCACAGACTGACCTTTTACTAACCTTGTTCTTTCAGTGAAAAAAATGTTCGTCTTCATCACTTTCATTTTTTGTTCATAAATTTCAACATGTCCATGTTAGATGAAAAAGGGAATGGGAATTAATTTAGTCATTTGACAATACAAAAAGTGGGTGGGGATTACTTGACTCACTTCTATGATCACGTGAGGTCTTAACACAGTGAGTGAGTTGGTTTCAAGAGTAAAATTGGATTAACCCTTTTATGTAAAGAAAAAAATTGGTAGTGGACGAGCAGACGATAAAAAGAGCAAAACATCTGAAGTGAGGCTCGGTAAAAATTTAATCCAACAGCTCACCTGAGCTGTTGGATAAAATTATTACGGAACCTCCCAACAAACTAGGATGGTTTTTCGCCCATTTTGCCATTGATAGTATTGACTGAAATGATACCTTCCAGAGCACCAGTGTTAAAAGGGTTAATCTTCTCTGGTTTTGAGTCATTTATTTAACGAAATTGCATATTATGTGATAAAAAAAAATCTCAAATTTATAATGATTAATATGAAATTTTTTAACCCCCGTCACTAAAGCTGATCTGAGCCTAACTAAGTAAACCTCAGCTCAAATCAATTTTGGTAAACTCAATTCATGAAATTGTCACTCATCTGAGTTCTTCTGTGTACCCCATAATAACTATAACAGTACTAAATATTTTCCCATAGGTGACCATTATAACGTTCATGTGAAATGAAATATGATTGTGTCATTTTAATTTGGGCATTCAAATATGGTAGTCAAGTATACTACTGCCCTTCAAACATATTTTTCTGTTCTCAAAACTGGGGGTCATGTAACAAACAAGAGAGAAAAATTGACAGGAAGGAAACTGCCGGTAACAGGCACATTTTTTTTTTTTTTTTTTTTTTGGGGGGGGGGGGGGGGGGGGGAATTCCCATTAAAAACACACTAATAGTCAACTGACATTTTTAGACCCCAAATTCATCAAATCACTCCTCCTTTTTCTCTGCAATATTCCACAATGATGCAAAATTTCAGGACAATGCTTCAAAGTTTTTTTTTAAAAAAAAATTTTCTCTTGGCTGCTCAGTTTCGGAGATTGTATCACTTCCAAGTGCAGCTTTTCAAGATGGGTAACTCTAATTCAAATATTTAGTTCTGTCATTCCAATATCAGTTCACGACCAACACCAATATTCAACCAGGCCTGACAATCAAGAAAATCAAGGAGTGCAAAACAATTACCCTCCACGGATTGCTTGGGAGTGCAATTGCACCTGAAATTTTCAGTGCAAAAACTTGTATGCTATTTTGGTAAAATTTACTTCAAGGTATTAATATTGTGACTGAAAAATTGAACAACATTCAGCTACATAGCGGAAAAATTGACAAACACATCTTCTCATTATTCAAAATGTTGTATTGTGACTGTCTTATACACTCAAAATGTATCGAAATGCGACACAGAATGGGTCATGAAATACTGCGAATCAATGCAACATTGACAAATAGTCCCGAGTCACAATGAGTTGGCACATAGAACATTTTAAAGGCAGTACCAAACAGGTCTGGCATTTCAGAAAATCAAGGGGTGCAAAAAATTGCCCTCCTCAACTATTTCTAGGCATGCAGCACTCCTAAAGAATGCCAGGCCTGTTCAACATAACAACATATTCAATTAATTTGTTTTCAATGAGCCCTGCCTGTTTGACAAGAGTTCCTAGACCTGTCCAAATCAAGATGTTGTACATTATACTCTCAATTTATCATTAGAAAGCTTATAAAAATCAAAAGTTTTGATACCCTATAACACAATGTCTCTGTCATTTCAATATTTTGGACTGACAAGATGGCTATCTATTCAGTGGCAGCCAAGCATAGATTGCTGCCTGGTGCCAATCTTATAGGGACTGCCCTATCCCCATGCATTTCGGTAATTGGTTTTTATATAGACATCTGGATTTCAAGCTTTTATTGAGATATTTTGCACCCCCCACAAAGAGGTGCCATTGAGGGCCACTGCCTTCCTTGCTTCCTCTTTTTGAAAGCCACTGTATTCAATTAACCTCTAACTTAACACAATAGAAAATAATGGCCAGTGCTAGTCACAAAATCACCATTCAAATTTTATCATTTTTCTTTTTGTTTTTGTCTCAAAAGCACAGCTAATGACCCCCTCATTGGAACGAGTCTATAGAGCTTGTTCCATTTATTCATCATAAGCTGTTTTTCAAGAGAAAAATGAAATTTTTTTCTTATTCAAGAAATGTTTTTGCAAGAGCTATCTGCTTCTCATTATATAGTGTTTCATAGTTTTATGGGTGGATGAAGCCAGAGTAGCTGGAGAAAACAACTGAGCAGTGGCAAGCAGCTGTCTGACTCTTCAACTTACTAACCAGGCACAACCAGAGTTAGCAGCGGTGGAAGGCAAGTCCACCATCGCTGTGCGGAATGCCTTACTACACAACGTGAATTGTGCCCCTACATGGGAAATCAGAATTCACATCGATGTGCTGTTCGTCTCACTACACAATGTTAATCATGCCCCCACATGGATAATCAGAATACACATCGATGTGCTATACATATTACTACACAATGTGAATCGTGCCCCCACATGGACGGACAATCAGAATTCACATCGATGTGCTGTATGTCTTACTTCACAAGTGAATTGTGCCCCCACATGGGCAATCAAAATTCACATCAATGTGCTGTACCTCTTACTGCACAATGTGAATCGTGCCCCCACATGGGCAATCAGAATTCACATGTATGTGCTGTACCTCTTACTACATAATGTGAATCGTGCCCCCTCACATGGGCAATCAGAATTCACATCGATGTGATGTAGGTATTACTACACAATGTGAATCGAGCCCCCACATGGGCAATCAGAATTCACATTGATGTGATGTAGGTATTACTACACAATGTGAATCATGCCCCCACATGGACAATCAGAATTCACATCAATGTGCTGTAGGTATTACTGCACAATGTGAATCGTGCCCCCACATGGGCAATCACAATTCACATCGATGTGCTGTACCTCTCACTACACAATATGAATCGTGCCCCCACATGGGCAATCAGAATTCACATTGATGTGCTGAACCTCTCACTACACAATGTGAATCAGGCCCTCACATGGGCAATCAGAATTCACATTGATGTGCTGTATGTCTTACTACACAATGTGAATCATGCCCCCCACATGGGCAATCAGAATTAAGTGTCTAGCCCATGGACGCAGCTCAGATGGCACAGGTCAAAAGAGAACCACTGACCTTTCAGTATAAAGTCCAACCAATGAGCCACCATACTCCCAACCCTCTACTTAACACGTCATGAATTAAATTAATATTTTTTCTTTAGAATATAGAAAATCAAAGTTATTTAATTGGTTGAGTGTTATTTTATTTTTGGTGATCTGAATTTGTTCTTCAAAATTTATTTTATTACAAATTATTGGAGGGTGCCCATAGGCACACTCCAATAATCAGTAATAAAACAAACTTACATAAACAAAACATTATTGGTGTTTGACAGAATATGAAACATGAGCAAGGAAGATGTTGGCTTTTGCTCTGATACCCTCATTTTTCTGAAAGCCCTGATAGTGGCTCCTAGCACTCAGCCACTTAACTGGTTGAGTGCTGGAAGCCACTATCAGGGCTCCAGTGAAAAGTGCTGAAAGCCACTATAGCAGCTTTACACTGTTTGTGCTAATCTGTTGTAATAGAAAAATATTAATATAAAATGATTTTGTTACAATTTATTGGAGAATGCCAACTGACACTCTCCAATAAATTGCAACAAAACAATTATTTATGAGCAGTATCTTGCTAAACTAAGGTTCCTTTTGCTGGTAGTGTGATATCTTTGAAAAAAAATAATTTAGCACTCTACCAGATAATATTTTTGCAGACAATTTGAATTCAGTTAACAGGATTCCGCTGTGTAACAATACTTTCAGCTCTTTCCAACTTTCCATCATTCATTTAAATGAATGGGATTCAAAAAATGTAATCGTGTTGTTACTTGAAACATCTCCACATGATGGAATATTTCATTATCACACTGATTAATCAAACACATGCTTGGTATTATTAATGGGTTTCTGCTCAAATGTAATGTGCAGAAAACAGGCCTGACATTTACAAAGCATTTTTACATTTCAATTCAAAGTGTTCTTGCCATTATCCTTTATCACAACAAATTGGAAAAATCTATCAAATCAGCTGAATCTATTCAATAAAACAGAAAACATGAATACAGTGGAACCAAGTTAACTGAATTATCACTTTGCCAATGAAAAATATTCAGTTAACAGGAGTATTGAATTAATATAATAATAATAATAAAAACGAGTGTTTGACCACCGAGGTCGTATTAGTCCCCTACAGCACTTTTGTGACATAAGGTGTTTTTGTCACAGAAGACACTAGAGTTTTTAAGCATCTGGGACTTTGAAAAAAAAATATTGAGCGTGCATAATCCCCTCACAACCCTTTATCCATGTACCATATATGAAAGGCGTAGCTTGAACCATGTTGGGGGGAGGGGTGGTAACATAAAATAGAGAAAAAAGCTTAAAAAATCACAACAAAAATGGCCGCCATTCTGCCATCTTGGATTTTGAAAAATAAATATTGACTGTGCATCATCCCCTCAGAACCATTTATCCATGTACCAAATATGAAAGGTGTAGCTTGAAGCATATTAGAGGGAGAGGTGGTAACATAAAAACAAACAAACAGACGGATGGACGGACGGACGGACGGACAGATGGACGGACGGACAGAGACAGACAGACAGACAGACAGATGTTAGATTTTGAAAAAAAAATATTGAGTGTGCATAATCCCCTCACAACCCCTTTATCCATGTACCATATATGAAAAGTGCAGCTTGAACCATGTTGGAGGGAGCAGTGGTAACATAAAATAGAGAAAAAAGCTTAAAACACACAACAGAAATGGTTGCCATGGTGCCATCTTGAATTTTGGAAAAAAAATATTGAACATGCAACATCCCATTACAACCCTTTATCCATGTGCTAGATATAAAAAGTGCAGCTTGAACCATGTTGGAGTGAGGGTTGGTAACATAAAATAGAGAAAAAATCTTAAAAAACACAACAAAAATGGCCACCATGTCGCCATTTTGGATTTTGAAGAAAAAATATTGAACATGCATCATCCCTTCCCAACCCTCTATTCATGTGCCAAATATGCAAAGTGTAGCTTGAACCATGTTGGTGGGAGGGGTGGTAACATGAAAATATAGAAAAACAGCTTAAAAAACACAACAAAAATGGCCGCCATTCCGCCATCTTGGATTTTGAAAAAAAATTTTGAGCGTGCATCATCTCCTCAGAACCATTTATCCATGTACCAAATATGAAAGGTGTAGCTTAAAGCATGTTGGAGGGAGAGGTGGTAACATAAAAAACAGACAGACAGATGGACAGACAGACAGATGGACGGACAGACAGACGGACACTCCAACATTTCGGGTTTATGGGCTACCAAAAAAACATTTTGTATGTCCAAAACCTTATTTTACCCAGAACCCCACTCCCTCCACCCTAGAACTTATATTTAACCCTAACCCCACCCCTCCACCCAAAAACCACACCCTAACCCTAACTCTACCCCACCCTGACCCTGAACCCTAAAAGCCCACCCCAGACCCTAACCCCCACCCACCCCCGGGACCTAACCCCCAACCTTAAGCCCTACTCTGGGGCTACCCCTAACCCTAACCCCCACCCCACCACTGACCAAACCCCACCCTAGCCAAACCAATAGGATTAGGAGCTATTTTTGGTTTAGGGGCTGCTAAAATTAAAACCCCACCCCACCCCACCCCTGACCCTAACCCCCCAGGACCTAACCCTCCCCAACCTTAAGCCCTACTCTGGGGCTACCCCTAACCCTAACCCCACCCCACACCTAACCCTAAAACTACCTTAATTTGGAGGTAGCCCCTAATAATAATATCCCCTAAACCCCCAATGTTGGCCCGGGTGGACAGACGGATGGACAGACAGATGGACGGAGTGCAATCCTATAGTCCCCTTACGGTTCCCGTAGGGGACTAATAAAATTCTTTGGCTTTCTGCTAATTTGCTGAGATCCTCTAAAGAGGAAGCCTACATCAAACTCAACATCCACCTAATCACTGCTCCCCTCTATCCCTCCTAATATCCCAGCATTCTGACACAACTGTTTTACTCTTTCCCCCAGTGGTGCTTTCTCAATCCCCCCAACAATAATACTGATTATTTCCCTTATGTCGTCTCTCATCCACTTATCTCTTATGCTTTTATCCCATTCTTCCGTTAGTTTTTCAAGGAATTTTATTCTTCTATGCAAATATTTATAGCATTCTAAAACAAGAGGCCTTGCAGCATACACAGCTCCACCCAGGGTCACTGCTTTTAGGGGAAGTGAAATACATGACAAGAATCCAAGTGTTACTGCTTGTAACCTTAAGTTTGCTTCCTGTGACCTTGACCTTGATGATATGACCTTGAATCAAGGTCGCAACACACCTTTGAGTCATAAGTAGTAATGGTACCAAGTATAAGCAAGATCTTTCAATCATACCGAGTTATATGGAATGGACAAGGGCTGTATAACAGTATCAAAGTTTTGTTGTCTGTGACCTGAACCTTGAAGATATGACCTTGGATCAAAGTCAAGACATACCTTTGAGTCATGAGCAATAATTGTACCCAGTATGAACAAGATCTGCCAATAAGATCAAATTATATGGACCGGACAAAAATGATAGTAAAATATTGAAGTTTTCTTGACTGTGACCATGACCATGAGAATATGACCTTGAGTCAAGATCATGACACACTCTTTGATTATGGTCAGAGACTGTGACCGTATGAACAAGATCAGTTGTATGGATCAGATTATAGAGTTCAGACAAGGGCAATGTAGCAAGCAATATCCAAATATTATTTTTGTGACCCTGACCTTGATGATAAGGCCTTAGGTCAAGGTCATGACACACAATTCAGTCATAGGTAATATTTGTTTTAAGTATGAACAAGATTTGCCAATGAGATCAAATTATATGGACCGGACAGAAATGATAGTAAAATATTGAAGTTTTCATGAATGTGACCTTATATAATAATATAATAATGATATAAATACCCTGGACTGGAACCCAAAACAGCTATTTGGTACATCATTTCACTGGCCTCTCAAGACAGGTGGTTACTCAAGGAATGTTTTACTGTTCTGTAAACTATTCAAATTGCAAATTGTCCACAGACTAACTTTCTGTTTGTAGATATACAACAAATTTTCATATATCTCCACTGGAGAGAAACCCAGTGAAAAATAGAGATCCACGAGATTCTCAATGTCTGCCATCATTAACAGAAACACTGGAAATGAATATTCTCTGTTATTCCACAAATTTGAGATTCTAGTTTATTCCAGTTCATAGACATGAACTCCAAATGCATTTTGGAATGAGATCTAAATACAGGACTATTCTAGGTTATTCCACATAATCTGGAACATTCTTGGTTATTCAAGCTCTGGAAGAACTAGAAAATTCCAGGTTCTACTGATGCCGATGTTATTCTAGGATATTCCAGGAGCCACTTAACATCCTACACTATTCTGGAATATGTAGTTGACTATTCTAGAATATTATTCATGAATATTCTAGAATAATTCTAGAATAATTCATGGTCATGAAAGCAGGGTGTGTTCAGTGTCATGTAACAAAGTAAACAGGATTAAGTGTTAACTTCGATAATACTTATATTGTTTGGATAGGATATCGGCGTGGCTGTGGGATTGAACTGGAAACAGAAAAACATATACAGTGGTATCATAACGGAACGCTTACCATCCTTGGCATAAAATTTGAACTAAATTCGGCCAATTACTTCTATAAACAATTCTCAGAAAAAATAAACAAAATGCGAAAACTTTTACCAGATTGGTCCCTCAGAAATCTTACTGTAGTCGGCAAAGTTACAGTTATTAAAACGTTAGCGATCCCCATCTTAATACACTTACTTTCTGTTCTCCCTGATCCAGCTGATAGGATATTAGATGAAATTCAAAGCATAATTTTTAAATTTCTATGGTCGGACAAAATTAAACGTTCCGTAATAATCAATTTAATCGAAAATGGCGGGCTCAAACTACCCCACGTAAAAACACTGTGTTGCTCTTTAAAAATGATATGGATCAAAAAGTTACTAGATTCAGAAACAATGGCCCAATGGAAAACACTAGTAGTCGATAATTTTGAAAAAATTGGGGTGGGGGTGACAAAATGTGGTCTTTGAATAAACATGCTATACTCAGGGTTTCAAATTATATGGACCCTTTCTGGAAAAACATGCTTAATGTATGGGCTCTCTAAAAAACAGCAATCCCACAACCCCGACAGAAATCCTCTCACAACCACTATTTTATAATAAATATATATCAAAATAAATAATGAACCGTTTCTTTTCAGACATTGGTGTACAAAGGGTGTTTTCTTTATAAACGATATACATAGTGCTTCAGGATCCATTATTGACTTTCAAGAATTTAAGCTGAAATATGACCTTGATATGCCATTCACCAACTACCTCGGTATGGTCAATGCAATACCGAGGTCATGGAAAAATATAATATCTAACAGTACAAAACTTGAATTTGTTTCAGATCCCTTGATGAATGACATCATATCTTGCACTAAAGCAAACTGCTACTTCTATCCCATATTTCTTAATAAAGTATCACAAAAATCTACATATACCCAAGAGAAATGGAACACCACACTGGACGAAAATCTTGAGTGACCATAATGATTGGCAATACATTTACAAACAAACTTTTAGGGAAACAGATGATACATATCTACAAAATTTACAATATAACATTAACCACAAAGTCCTATTCACAAAATCTAGACTCATTAAATGTGGGCTTTCGGAAACAGAGCTGTGCTCATTCTGTGGAAATACGAAAGAAAAGATTGCACATCTATTTTTTGATTGTTCTTTTTCAAAAACAGTTTTACTTTCACTAGTGGAAAAGGTTAACCTTAATCCAGATCCGCAAATTCAACTGAACATTAATAAAAGAGAAATAATTTTAGGCTCTACTTCCGAGCATGCCTATCCAAATGTCTGGAATACCTGTCTCCTCATCTACAAAAAGTATATTTACACCTGCAGCCGAAGTAATACCATCCCCTCTTTCTCAGATCTAGCAAGAGCTATAAAATCCTACAAAACTATTGAAATGTATTCTCTATACGTGTACACAATCAGCAAGGCTGAGCATATTAGGGAAAAATGGAGCTACCTAACTGACGCATTCTTTGAATAATTGGAGAACTGCTCTGTATAAACATTATACTGTAAAAATCTCATTCTGTTGTAATCTTATATAATGTACTATTTTTCTAGTGATGCCAATAAAAAATAATAAAAAAACAAAAAAAACAAACAAAGTAAACAGGTTACCAAAGGTGATAGTGTCTTTAAAATTCAAAGCTTCATTCACTCAATTCAAGTTTAATTGTGGTATAAATATAGAAGAGAACTCAGATGGAGTATGTGGAGACAGGAATAAAAGACTCTTGGTGGAGTTTTCTCTATATTTCACTTGTGCCTACAGCACTTGTCAAACAGGTGAATAACTCTATCTTGGGTTGTTGAATCCTATCCCCAGTTCTCCACCATCCAGGCCTGAAAATAAGCAGTCTGACATTTGCAGAATGAGGTTCCCAGAGTGTGAATTTGATGATGCTATCTGATACAGTGAGCCAATTTATCCTCTGGGTTTTCTTTCTGTTTAGTTTTGAGACCCTGCTTCAGATTGAGGATCACAGAGGGTAAATTTAGTGATGCTACCCTGCTATGCGGGGTAGCATCACTAAATTCACCCTCTGGGGACCTCATTTTGCAGATGACAGTCTGCTTATTTTCTGGCTTGCCACCATCATTGTGTTTTGTCTTATTACCTAATAGATTAAGTGCTAGAAGCCTATTCCTGGACTTTATGAAATGAGTAAGTTCTGCAATTAAAATGTTTCATATTCTGTAGATGTGCTTCACTTTCAGTTAGAAACAAGAATATTTTGTTCACAAAAGATCACATGCATTTTTTACCTTTGTTACAATTTACAGCTGATTTCCAAATCACAAAAAAATCAAGCAGAATGTCTGTCACAAGAAGATGGCCTGTGGTACCTAAAGTATGCATTTTTGTTTTAGTGCATGTGGGACATTTAACCCTCTGAACTCTGATGCCAAAATGGTTAAGATTTCAGTAGCAATATTTCCTATAATGCAGTTTGACATTTAACCAAATATATCTTGTTTGACAGAGCTCACTGAGCTCTGTCAAACAAGATATAATTGATTAAATTCATTGTTGAACAAGAGAAAAAACAGAGGAATTGGATAAAATTTTGTTGCACTACCAGAGAGCTAGAGGGTAAAGAAGTAATGATCCACAGTTTCACATTTGCAACATCTATACAAAAGACTTTCACAGCGAATGTTATTGTATTTATTTATTGGTGTTTAGGGTCACATACTTCTGCACAATGGCTAATCTTGACCGTGACAGTTTTACGGGTGGAGGAAGCCGGAGTACCCGGAGAGAACCACCGGGCAACGACTTACCTAAGGATACAACACGGGAGTCTGAATCGATCGCTCAGACGGTCACCCATCCGAGGATTAACCAGGCTCGACGTTGCTTAACTTTGGTGATCTGACAAGAACATGTTACCACAATGCCACAGCATCCCGAAAATTACTGTATAAGTCATTATTAAGCTTGGTGTAACTGAGACTATTATTATCCCAAATGGGTGAGAGTGTGAGATTTCCCCTCTCACAACCACCCCTATCAGGGATAATCTTTCTCCCCCACCACAACACTCTGAGGTCATCAGAAGTAATTCAGGGGCACGTGCAGCTATGTCGAACACAATTTTGTTGTCCATTTCTGAAAAAAAAATGATTAGGTCATCGAAAAGAGCGGACAAAAGTTCTGTATATTCCACAAAATTAATTTCTAATGCCGGCAATACAGGGATGAAAGATTTGTAGCGAAATGAACATTGACACATTCCGATGACATCATATTATGAATTACGCAATGTATTCGCATACTTTTTCGATGGGAATTTTGTGCAACTCTCTCTACTTGTTATGGCATTCACCCAAAAATTAATATAAAAGAGTCAAGTGTAATTTGGTTTGCAGTCTGTGTTTTTATTTCTGTTTTCTTCAACAAACGTTCATCTGCTATTTCCGAAACGTGACATCATGTTGTTTGTTTACAGAAGATTGTGCGATGATTGAATAGTCTTGCACTCATTAAATATGCTAATAAGCTGGTCACGTGTGTCATGTGAGATAGATATCTATCTCACATGGTCTTCTCACATGGGGGACGCATATCTTGCATAGGATGTGGGGGGAGAAAAGTTAAACCACAGCTATGGTAATTTGACAAATGTCTGGAAGACATTCTGATGACTGCATGATAACGCACCTGTTCTACAACCAACCATACAACCATAAAGGTTATTAGACACGCAACAAGTTGAAGAGTTAATAGTAATTGTGTATTTACATAAAAACTTTTGATTCTCTGATCAAGGGAGATCTCCGCTTTCATCCTTGCAGCTCTAAAATAACAACAGTTCATTTTGGCTAAAATCAATATTGATAAGTCTGATTGCTCACTTGACTACTGACCAGTAAATTACACAAAACCGTTCTGTACATTTTAATTCCTGATTGTTTGCCACAATTAAAAACATTAGTGACAGACAGGAAAAGAGTAGATCAACAGATGATTGATTGTAAAATTGACTTCAATTCAGAACTTTGGCAGATAATGCTGAATAGCGTATGAATGTTTCTATGCAATACATTAGCTCCCTCAGGCAAGCAACGTAATTAGTAAATATGATTGTACTTTGAGAAAATGTATTCTAGACATGCCAGGACAGCATGAAAAAGCTTCTGAAGAATTTGTAAAGAAGTTAAGTGATTTACTGTTCAAATGAGGCGACAGGGCTTCTTAATCTTTATAACTGGAGAGATACGAACCATGCAACAGGAATTACCAAATGACTCACAAGTGCGCAATACACTCACAAAAAGTATGCAGCCTTTTTCTGTCATAAATACATCATACAAAATGTCTTTAAACTATCCTTAAAGCGCAGGTCTATTTTTCAAACAAATTACAGTGGAGCCCACCTTAATTGGATATCTCTTAACTGAATAACCCTGTTAATTGAATATAATTTACCAACACAAAACAATTTACTATACCTCCAGTACAAATTTGACCTGTTAATTGAATACAGGTTATAGAGTAAAGTAAACTCCTGTTAATTGAATAAAATATCCTGCAACCTGTCGAGAAATTACCTCCGACTCTCCCCAGTTTTCCTTTGTTTATAGATCTATTTGGCTTAAGTACATCCAATACAGGCATTTTGTCTATTATATCTTGTTTGATAGAGCTCATGGAGCTCTGCTGAACAAGATATAATAGAATAAATGCCAATTTTATCTCTAGAATACAGGAAACTGATACAATCCCTGTTAATTGAATACTCCTGTTAAATTGAATAACTTTCATTGGCAAAGTGGCTATTCAATTAACAGGGTTCCACTGTATCCAATTTTGGGAGCATGATCTGGAATGATGGTGATTATCTTATACCCCAACCCTATCAGATACAACAATAAAATATTTCTAAATAGAAAAAAAAGCTTTTGTCATCTCTATTTTAACCCTTTGCACATTGACTTTGAAATAGAAAAAAATTAACTTGCAAATTTTTCCCATAATGCAACTTAGAACTTAGCCAATTCAATCTTGTTTGACAGAGCTCACCGTGATCTGTCAAACAAGTTTGAATTGGTTAAATTTCAAGCTGCATTACGAGAAAATTTGCTACCTGAAATTTTGGTATTTTGACATCACTGCATGTGCAGAGAATTAAATATATAACCATTTCACTGCCAAGATCTATTTTTGTGTTGTCCCCGACTTTTAAGAGGCTTTGTACCACACACATTAGAAGAAAAACTCTTATTAATCTTAACATCATAAGAAGGTCTTCCAGCACTGTAAAATTCAGAAATTTAGTATTACTAAAATAATCACAACAGGCATAATAATTTTTAGTGCTTCACCGAGGTGAATCTTAGTTAGCCCTTTAATTATGGTTGAACCCTACAATAATGTTTTCTATTTTTCCTCCTTTTCTGTGTCACAACCTAGAGCAACTATTGAAACAATGAACTTGTTCCATTCCAAAGTAATGACTGTTATGAGTTTGAAAAAAAAGACCATGCTGTTAAAGTTTCTTAACCCTCTAAACAAACACAAAAGTGAATTATGCAGTTGCCGATTATAATTTTCATGCAATGATTCATTACATTAACCCCCTCCAACTGTTCAACTCAAGAGAGTACATTATAAAAAGCAGTGTATGAGTTACCACCATGACTGAATGCAAACTAAATATATTACTTGAAACCTTAAGATTTGGTTTGGGTTACAAGCAACAGAAAAATTGGGTCGTTCAGCTCGATTTATTATTTTTTTTAATAATTTAAAAAATATTTTTCTTATACAGTAACCTTTTACTCAACATACTGAACAAAACTGCCAGCACTCTTTACAAATATCGCCATTCAAATTTTATTACTTTTTCATTTCTTGTCTCAAAAACCTAGCATATGACCCCCTCATTGGAACAAGCTCTTTGAGCTTGTTCCAATGAAGGCTCATTAGCTATGTTTTTGAGCCAAAAAATGAAAAATTGGACTTATTCAATTTGTTTGAGTGTTATCTTCTATTTGGGTTATTTATTTGAGTTTAATGACACTTTCAACAGCCAGGGTCACCTCGTGCTGGACAGATTTACGGGTGGAGGAAGCCAGAGTACTCAGACTGAACCACTGAGCAAGGGCTAGCAACTGTCAGACTCCCCAATGTACTAACTCCACACAAGCAGAGTGAGCATTGGTTGAAGACAGGTGCACCACTGACATGCATTACGCCTTAGTACATAGTGACACCGTGCCCCCACGAGAGCAATCTAGATTAGCTATTCAGGTTAAAGGTTAAAAAGTATGGCCTATATGGTGCATATGTATTTGAAGTCCAGTCCATATATATCTTCCAAGATCATTTTAAATGGTGATAAGGCTTTTGTTAGGTGCTCATATAAAGATTAGAGTGGGGCATGTAAATTTGGATCAGTTGGGAAAACTGAACCATTTCATTTTTTTCCTCTGTCTCAGCTATAATTGCCAAAGAGGTGACACTTGCAAAAAAATTCTTAAAATAACTAAACACTTTTCTTTTTTTTGTCCTTTTTTATCTAAAAATATAGCTTATGACACCTCACTGGAATGTGCATAATGAGCTCGTTCCAACTAGGTGTCAAAAGCAAAATGTTACAGACAAAAACTGAAAAAATTATCAAATTTGAATGGCAATTTTTGCAAATTTCGCATGTAGGATATATGCAGTTATGTTTCAGAAAGGGATGAGCTGTTGAATACATTTTATTTATACAATCCATACCATTAAAACCAATTTATTTTCAGTTACAGAATGTACTTGCGCTGGAAGTGCACATGTCTTTAAATGATGTTTTGATGCTTAATGGTCTGAAAAGCTTTATTTCCAAAAATAGAAAGTGTAAGAAGAAAGTGCAAGTCAATGCAAAGAGTGCCATTTCAGATGAGCATTATTCCATTGCTACACTTTCATCAACTAATGTAATTGACAGTCAAACTTCTCCAAAGAGTGCTATTTGAAGTTATTCTTTCATATTTTTTCTGAGTGGGATGAAGGAGTTTCCAGTATAAGACCATGTGAAAAAAAAATTTTTTAAACGTATTCCGGCACAATTTTAACCAAATACATTTCTAACAGAAACCCTGTTCCATCAAACTTTCGAGTAAGGGCTTGAAACTTTTGACCAGTTAAGTATTTTCTTTTAATTTCTCATAAAACAACCATGACTTTATTTGATGAAAGATTAAATAAAGTCTTTGATAAGCACTACATGTAGAACTGTAACCTACTAGGTTTGTTTATTTATTTATTGGGGTTCAATGATACTTTCAACAACCAGGGTCATATCATGTCCGAACCCCTACTAGGCAATATGTTGATTTTTCAGCGAAGAGAAAAATGCACTTACACCAAGCAAAGAGTTTAAACTATTCTCGTTGATTACTGTGGCCAATTTATTTATTTATTTATTGGGGTTTAATGACACTTTTGACCCCCAGTTTTATGGGTGGAGTACTTGGAGAAAACTATCAAGCACCAGTGAGCAATGGTGAATAACTGTCAGATTCCACAACGTACTAACTCCACACACATAATAATGCCACACAAGCAGGATTAGCATTGGTTAAAGACAAGTGCACCATCGACATGCAGTACGCCTTAGTAGACAGTGACACCATGCCTCCACATGGGCAATTAGGATTAAGGCCTTGCCCAAGGACACAACACAGTTACCCCTGGCAGGGATCAAACCATGGACCTCTCAGTTTGAAGTCCAATGCCATAACCACTGAGCCATTCTGTTCCCACTGTGGTCAATCAACAGATAACCAAACTGTTCAGGGATGCACTTCTTCAAGATTTTAAGAACCTCATACTGTGTAGTCCAGTAAAGTAAAGTAGTACAGTGGAACCCACTTAATAGGATTTCTCTTAACTGAATAACCCTGTTAATTGAATGGAATTCCCCAACACAAAACCATTTACCATACCTCCAGCACAAATTTGACGTGTTAATCGAATATAGGTTATAGAGTAAACTCCTGTTAATTGAATAAAAAATCTTGTAACCTGTCAAGAAATTACCCTGACTCTCCCCAGTTTTCTTTTGTTTATAGACCTGTTTGGCCTCAGTACATCCAATACAGGCATTTAATCTATTATATCTTATTGACAGGGCTCATAGAGCTCTGTCAAACAAGATATAATAGAATAAATGCTAAGTTTATCTCTATAATACAGAAAGTGATACAATCCCTGTTAATTGAATACTCCTGTTAAATGAATAATTTTCATTGGCAAAGTGGCCATTCAATTACCAGGGTTTCACTTTAATAGAAAAGAGTAAAACTAACAGGAAATACAGTAAACTTTGAACACCTGCAGGTTTATAATGGCAATATGTAATACTGATAACATGAAACATATCTCACTCTTTTCAAATATGTTGATACACAAGTGTTAAGAAAGCATCACCAATTCAGTTTTATTGCCCGAGATTTGTTTCTTCCACTTGAAGGAATGCCGACATCAGATTTGAATGATTTGACAATTCCTGTCATAACTGACACCACCAGAAAAATACCACTCATAAAAATCAATAAGTTTGTGTAGAGTTGTGTACACATCCCAAAGTAAAGGAATGGCTGTAATTGCCACAGAGATCAAGTTGGGCACACATGATCAGTATCCAGAAATAACAATATGATTTAATGAATTTCTCATGATTGCTATCAGATGAACTCTGACCACAAAATATTAAATTATAATTAATTAGCCAATATATACAGGAAAAGAGGGATTCTTTTGCACAAACTTTTATTTCTTATGAATCTGTGATTCAGAGGTTTTATGGTAATTCACCTTAGTAACTCTCAACCTGAAATTATTTCTGAAGAATGTTTCATGAAATCAGTTCTTTCTTAATACAAGAAAAAGTAAAGTAATTTCTGTTTCAGGGACTGATCTCAAAAATTTAATCAGAGGTCCAAATTAGACGCATAAAGGCAGGTCTAAACTCTTTGAACCCAAAAGGCCACTTTTCTGGTCTATGATCATAATATGGCCTGCATTCACATAAAGTAAATAGTTGCTGAGTGAATTTGTGTGGTAGACCAATCAAGATTTTCAAGGTGCAGCCTTGATGCTGCACGTTGAAAATATTGATTGGTCGTCTCCCAAGTAATGAATATAAACTCTACCAACTGATGGTTCTCAACTGACATAGAATATACCATCAGGGTTCAAAGGGTTAATTTAGATAGGTCAAATTTAGGTACAACAAAGCAAACACAGTCCACCAGGCTGAACATGGTTAGAAAAAGTGAAAGAGAAAAAAATTTGAAAGTTTCGACTTTTTGGCACATGTTTGTGATACTTCTTTTTCTATTTTGTTAACTGGATGTGGGCTAGATTATTTTTGAATTTGTTCTTCAAAATTTGTTCTATTACAAATTATTGGAGAGTGCCCACAGGCACTCTCCAGTAATCAGTAACAGAACAAATTTATATAAACAAAATATTATATGTGTTTGACTGAATATGAAACATGAGCTAGGAAAATGGTGGCTTTTTAAATGGTACGCTAGTTTTTTGAAAGCTCTGATAGTGGCTTCTAGCACTCAACCAGTTAACCCTTTACCCAACGAATTGTCCGCATCCGCCAGTGTAATTTACGAGTAAAGCAATCGAAAGAAATATCTTTTTCCAAAAATATTCAAGAAAACCATATCATGTGACCCCTCACTGGAACGAGCTCGTTGAGATCGTTCAATTGAGGCTTCACATGATATGATTTTCTTGAAATTTTTTTAAAAGAATTATAAAACAATAATTAAAATAATAAATTTTGATATCCTGTGCGTTGGGTAAAGGGTTAAATGGTGGAGTGCAACTTTGAGTTTGGTCAGAAAAATTTGTTCGCATGTCTTTGCTTAGCTACAATTAAGTTATGAGAGAGTAGCCTACAGGCACTATCCTATAAACTGTAGCAAGGTAAATCCAAACAGGTGAAATAATTTCACTTCAAAGATAATATGCATGTTGCACAGAATATGATGCCTTTAATTTGGGGTGCTTGCACTTCAGACTGGAGTCCAAATATAGGCTTCCAGCACTCAGATGAGAAACTTAGTTGACAGTGTCCTTGCTGTTGGACCTCCCCATCATTCTTGTCTCCTCTTTGCACTTATGCTTATGCTTACTCTAGAAGGTTTATTATTTTCACTGTGTCAGGAAAAAAAGTCTTATTGAAATACTTCTCAGTTACATATACATTTTGATAGAAAATACCAGATTAGCAGAGATTGGATCATGACCTTTGGTACCATATGCACACAGAGTTGGCCAGTAAAACTCAATCTGAGCTGACAGCATTGCATTTGACATTGTCAACACAGATAAACTTTCACTGACTACTTCATTGTGATTTTTTACACTTAACAGTTGCTTTCTTTAGATTCCAAAACATGCCCAACATGTTGATATGGCATGTTTTGAAAATTTAATCAAACAACAAGTGAAACATTACAAAACTTGTTTATAATTTATAAACACCAAATGATTTGAGCAGAATTACCTAATTTTGAGCACAGTATTTACCAGTTTCTAATTTGGGGCAACTGTAAAGGCGGAGTCTGTTTGATTGGGGTTTCATAACACTTTCAACAGCTAGGGTCACATCATGTTGCACAGTTTTATGGGTGTAGGAAGCTGGAGTACCAAGAGTGAACCACCAAGAAGTGGTGAGCAACTGTCAGACTCTCCAATTTACTCACTGTGCACAAGCAGGGTTAACTGTAGTTGAAGGCAACTGCAACATTGATGTGCAGTAGGTCTTGGCACACAGTGGAATGTGTCCCAGCTTTGGAGGACTTTCACCACCCCCACCCCACCCTCACCCCCACAATGGTTAATGGACTTATATCATCAGTAGAACAGAACATGTTTACCATAGTAAACAAGTGCTACCCCACTTCCAAGTGTTTCCACATGGTGGGTGGGTGGGGGTGGGGGGGGGTGTTATATCTGATTAAAGAAGTACCTGACTGGTTGAGTGCTAGAAGCCACCAATAATAATAGAATAATAATCTTTGACCTTCAGATTATTTGTTGCAGTCCTAGTCTTAGGAAGCCTACATCAACCACATGCCCTGCCAAGGTATTCATTCTCCACTCTCCATCCTAATCTCCAAGCATTCAGTCACAAACTGTTTCATAATTCCCCCATTGGTGCTTTCTCGATCTCCCCAACTATAAGGTTGACCCTTTCCCTCATATCATTCTCAACCACTTATCCCTCATGTTTTCATCCCATTTTTCCATTAGTTTCACAAGGGGTATTGTTCTATTGGGAAAAGATTTTGGGCATTCTGAACTGAACTGTTCCAGGGCTCCCCAGTTGCACATTAGGCATGGCTAACCCAGCTTGCCAGTTTCTATTGCAATCCTCGAGTACCCTTCCCCTAATAAAACTGCTCACCTGCTTCAGACCCCTTCTTAATCTTTGGTCTCAATGCAACAGTTCTCTATTAGCTTCCACGCCCGCCTTATCAATCCTGTTTGAATGTTAAGAGTCCCATACATAGTTAAATGTCATTTTACATCATCTGATGTTTGGTAGGTTTACCAGGTAATCATGGCTCTATTGAAAACTACTGAAAGTCACTTAAGAAGTGGTTTTAAAATGTATGCATTTGCTTGCAGTGGTAAAAAAAATGTTAGAATAAAACTGTTTTCTTACAATTTATTGGAGAGTGCCAACATGCACTTTCCAATAAATTGTGCCAAAACAAATGAACAAAATCTTGCTAGGCTAAGGTTCCTCTTGTTGGTTGCATGGTATCTTTGAAAAACAAATATTCATGTTGAAAGATAATTTAGAACTCTACAATTTGGAAATCAATCAAAACATTTTATCAAATATAATCTTTTGACTTCCCAACTTGTTCTGAGTACCTGTAGTAAAAACAGCTGATCCAACATTGTTTTGTAGCAATGCAACAGGTATATGTAACCCAACTAAAGAGCTCTTGGTCCTTATTCCGACTGGTCAGTTTCTATTCTCAAGCAACCTTCCCCTGATAAAGCTACTCCCTTCTTCAGTCTCCCTTCTTGATCTTCAGTCTGTATAGAGTAATTCTCCATTAGCTCCATCCCAGATATCTGCCACTCTCCTTATTTATTTATTTATTTATTTATTTATTTATTTATTTATTTATTTATTTATTTATTGAGACTTTCGACAGCCAGGGTCACCTCGTGTGGGAACCACTCTCCTTATTTTCAAATGAGGTAGGTAACAGAGGGTTTGTTTGTTTGTTTGTTGGTGGTGGTTAACGTCACATATTTATGCACCATGGCTAATCGTGACACAACATGGAGATGAAGTAAAGTTTAGTCAATCGTTGATCTACATGTTGCCCATTTTAGAGGACTTTCACCCCAAGCATTGGTGACTGGGTCCTATTTTACTAGTAAAGCGGAACTGGTTTACCACAGTAAACAAGTGCTGCTTACTTCCCGGGGTTCCCACGGGGAAGGTAACAGAGGGTAAGAGCAATTATTGCACACCTTAACTCCTTGCATGCTGCTGGTGGTTATTCACTCCCAGGATATAATTTCTCTTGCCACTGAAATGAGGATAATTTGGGTTCATTTAATCAATTTTTCCTTCAGTAAATTGAATGGATTTTTTTCACCAACGATTTCTTGAGTTAAATTTAGATTAATTTTTTATTAAATCTAGTCATGGCTGCTTTACAGCAGCCATGACTAGATTTGATGAAAAATATTTTGAAAATACTCAGCAGGTTAAGAGTTTAATCAACAGGCTTGTATTTTGTTCCAATATCACATGCTTTCTTGAGGTCAGCTGCATGCACTGTTTTATTGAAGAGGAAGAACTTATGCATGAACATTGTTCAGGCCAAGATTAGTACTATAATGTAACACTCATAACAGATGTGATTGCAAGATAAGAGAATGAATCAAAGTCATCAGGTCTTCCACAAAGACACAACTTGCTAATTTCTGATAAACACTGCCATGTTTGTTTAACCATTGAGTTACTAAGTAGTATATTTGACTTGGTAATGTTTCAGTCTTTCTAGTGGACTTAATCATTCTGCTAAAGTCCTTCCTCTGTTCCGATAATCCATTCCAAACTTACTGATATTCAAAAGAGTGAGAAACTGACAGATGTGGGAACTGGAAAATAATTGACTTCCGTATGAGATGGCTTAATTTCAAAGTTGCAATAAAGTAATATGTTATACATGTAAAAAACATTTCATCTGAATAAATCAATGTTGCTTTGATAAAATCAATTTCAAATTTAGCCATGTTGATGCCTATCACATGACCACAAGTCAGCAAACGTGGTATAATTAGATGGATTCTGATTAAATCTCCTCTGTTCAAATATTTACTGACTCCTCAGAAACTAATATCAGAATGTAATAATTATTGGCAACATCCTTCATCGAAGTCAAGAGGGTGTCTGCAGAAATGATCTCGACATGAAACTAGAACTCTCCATACACATCTGAGCAGGGTTCACACATTCATCGTATGATGTACCTCCATTTAGTACTTCATGGGATTTTTCGCAATATACAAAATTAAATCTTTATCAAATAAATTATAAATATTCAGATCCATGGTCATTTGAAGCTCACTTCCGAGGCCATGATCATGTAAACATAGATCTAAAATGTTATTGTTACATAGAAGTCCAGACGGTCAGACACACTTAATTGTATACTATTTAACTGGTTGAGTGCTGAAAACCCATATTTGGGCTTTATTCTAAAGTACAGATATCACAATTTAAAGGCTTCATTTTCTGTTACTGTGCTTCATATTATCTTTGAAGATAAATTATTTAGTCTACATGAATTTTAAGCTGTTAGAATTTATCGGAGAGTATCAGGGGGCACTCAAATTTTGACAATCAAAAAAATATTCAGCGCTCTACCAGTTAATAGTGTATCACCATAACCCTCTGCACATTTATGTCAAAATACACAAATTACAACCTGCATATTTTTCCCATAATGCATCTAGAAATTTAATCATTTCAATCATCTTCTTACAGAGCTCATTGGTCTGTCAAACAAGATTGAGGAGCGCGGTGGCTCAGTGGTAGACTGTCGGACTTCTATGCTAGAGGTCCCGAGTTCAATCCCCATCCAGGACGACCTGCGTTGTGTCCTTGGTCAAGGCACTTTATCCTGGTTGCCTACATGGGGACATGATGACAACGTGTACTTAGGCGTACTGCATGTCCATGGTGCACATGTCTTCAACCGCTGTAACCCTGCATGAGCTGAGCTTGAACAGAGTTAGAATGTTGAGGAGCTGACAGTTGCTCGTCGATGCTCGGTGGTTCTCTCCGAGTACTCCGGCTTCCTCCACCCGTAAAACTGTCATGGTCATGATCAGCCATTGTGCATAAGAATGTGACCTTAAACACCAATAAATAAATAATAATAAACAAGATTGAATTGGGTAAATTTCTAGTTGGCTCATTATTTTTGACATCAGTGTGCAGAAGGTTAACCCTTTGAACCTGAGCAGCCCTTTTTCCAGCCAGGAACACATGACCATTTTCTACATCACACCAAACCTCGTTTGGGCAGAGGACAAAAAAGGACATAAAGAGAATTAGGTTGTGTTAGATTGCAGATAACTCCTACAACTTGCTAAAATTAACTTTGATCAAAATGCTTATTAGCTCAGTAATTAATGGACACTCCCTTTATATTCATGCAAACCTTCCAGTTAATTAGGTTTATAAACCCCACCTTTTGTCCTTAGTTTACTCGCTTCCATTAAGTGTACACTGAAAACTTTATTTAGCTAAGGGACATCTGCACAGAACAGTTTCTGCAATTGTTTCTGGAATGCCCTTAATATTCATGTATTCCTCTGAGTTCATCAGAACAGTAAATCCTATCATTTGTTTGGAGTTTATTAGCTTCCATCAAGTATACACCAAACATTTCATTCAGGTCAGGGGTAGTTGCAAGGAATAGTTTACCAAACTGTCTGTTGATGCTAAAGAAAGCAAAGCCTTGACGATTCTTTGCTGCCCTGTGCAGTGTCCTTTGGTACCAGGTACTGAGTGGTGTAGAAACTATTCCGAGGTTCAGATACAAATGAATGTTCTTAAATACTACTTAAAAATGTAAATTTGTACACACACTATAGAACAGTTCATACAAATACTCATTTCGTTTATTATCCATTTAAAACCCAGTTTTGTCACATCCACTGAATATATTTTTAATAGAGGGGTAGAGAACCCGGTTTGCGAGGCTAATTATAATATACAGGGAAATCAAGACTTCAACAGACTTCAAAAGCAGCATCAATCAAGACATGTCAGATTACCGATATCGCATCAATCATACAATCTAGTCACGGTCCATACATACACAGAACGACACATGTGTGTGAATGGGTTAATCGATATGGCACAAGTGTCAGCATGGAAGGATAAAATGAGAGACCACAGGCCGAGAGTTTTATCTTCTGTGATGGCACAAGTGCCATGTTTAACCCATTCACTCGCGCATGTCGTTCTGTGTTTATTACATGCCTTAATGTCTAAAAAAATAATTATTAGAAGGACAGTCAGCAATTCATTTGACAACTATCAACAAAAACAACTCATTTCATTGCCAACCAAATTTGTGAGGGGAACCCGCATTACTAATTTGTCCCCTGAGTTCCAATATGTTCTATGTGCCTAGTGGCACATATAACACACTGGAACTCAGGGGACTAGTTTTAGCATTCGTTAGCGATTCAAATTGTAATTGCGTTGCGCAAATGGTAGAACATTGCAGTGAAATTTCTCTCCTTTATAAATATAGTCTGTCAAAGATTTCTGTTCTGCACATGTGTGCGCAATGGATTTTCATTTTCCGCATGGTTTTGAGTTGCTGTAGATAGTGATTTCATAGAGTGCTGGGTGCTTCATTGGAATTTATTGGATAGAACAGGATTTTTGAGTGAACATTGCATTACAATTTATTGGATATGGTTTCTTCACACATCCTTGGACATTAGGCCAAAAAAAATTAATGTTTTGGTTGCGGTTACATAGCAGAAAAAAATAGGGTCGGTAGGTCGGGACATTTTTTTCTTTTTTTTTTCTTTGAATTTGTGCTTCCAAATTCTTCAACAGTTGTGACTGAAATATACTGCTTTGATATTCTTTTGAGTCTGAATTGCAAAATTACACCCAAAATGGCATTTATCAGCAGATGCTTTATTTGCGATTGCAGCGGACATTTCGGGTGTAATTCCACAACTTCAATATGAAACTGACTCGGAGGTGTCTTGATAATATTATCATCAGCTGTCCTCAGATTCTGAAGTGAAGTGAGTGTTCGCATGCCTCATTTTATCATGGGAAGTGTTAAAATTAACGCACCTCAGCATATGAAATAAATTGACATTTTAAGTGATTGTGGTAATGCACTTTTTGAGTATCATCATATTTATCTTGGCAGGGGAAGCACACATGACTTACTTTTGTTTGTATGAAAACAATGTACCTTGCATCGGTCTTGTATCAAACACTAGCGTGCACATTGTTTTAAAGGCAAGATGCTATTATGATGTCACCGTGTGCAAACTGCCAATCACTTTGAAGTACAAGTGTAAAACTGCAGGGAATCCCTTGGAGAATCCCAAGAAAAATTTCCTGGTTTTAACTAGCAGGAATGCGATTGGTCGAATGTTCAATGTGACTGACTACGCAACCTTTGTGTACTGCAGTACACATGGTTGTGGCTTTTCACCTCAACTTGTTTATGACAAATTAGAGGTAAACAATGTTCTATTGTTTTCATGATAATGGTGATTGTCGAAACAAACCACTTGAACAGTTTGGAATGAAAAGTAATAAAGAAAGGTCCCAGAGTCTGCAAGGTTAGACAGGGTGGTAAAAAGGGAAAGACCCAAATTTAAACCAACAGTAATCCACACCAGTGAAGTAAATTCACTTCTTGAAAACCGTGATAAACAAGTTGAAATTTGCATACCGGAGTTAAAACAACTTCAGTGTACAATTACCAATTATGATTAAATTTGCTAATGACAGTTTTGAACATGGTACTGATTATTATAAATCGGTATACCAAAAAACCACCCAACACTATTTGTGTCGTTGTTGTAAAAGTTGGCGTTTGTGTGTTTTTATTCTGTTTCTTTTTAATTTCAATAAAAATAATCGTTAAGTCAGGGCGCAAAATTAGGGTCGGTCGGGTAATCGAAACCAAATCATTATTATTTTTTTGGCCTTACAATACCAGGCCTTCGTGTGAGATGAGAGCGATTGCTCTTGCACCTGCACACACTCACTAATCTTGAAAGACGGGAATTAAATATCACACCCGCAACAATATGTTTGTTTGGCCAATGATTGAAAACCCATTTTAGACATCACAGCTCTATGATCAACAGATTACTTGTTTATTTGATTAATAAAATCTAATTTTAGGTAAATTCACCAGAATCTGAAGGAGTTTCTTCAATTAGTTTGAATGTTTTGGATTACCCTTCCACATGAGCCTTATTCTGCGCATGCTTTTTCACTCCTGGCTGAATTGACAAGAGCAATTTTTGGCTCTCGTAAAATTTACTCACACGAAGACCTGCAATACCAGCTGGAAAGTTTCATCATATCTGTTATTGGATTCTATTGAACTTTATATTGGACTAACTGATAAGCATTTCTGTTTTATTTTTCTGAAAACCATACAGTGTTAAAGATTTTGTAGGATTTCCCTTTCAAATTACTTTTTTTTATCAAATTTTGCAATAGTTACACTGGAGTTTTTGTTGCTAGATCTCATGTTACCATTATTATTATTATTATTATTACACACTAACATTTACCATCATCATAAAACAGAAATTGACTATCTGAGAAGGATTGTATCAGTTAAGTACAATTGAAACTGACTTCAACGGTTTTAACCAATTTTCATTTTAGTTCAGGAAAATAATCCAGAAATTTGTAACACATGTCCTGTTTTAAACGAATCTCAATGTCTTAATTTTGCCCAAAGCAAAGTGTTATGGGTTATAACTGAACACTATTTCAGGATGACAATCTTGAAAAAGTGGGCTGGTTTTTTCTTGAAAAAGTGGGATGATTTTTCCTTGAAAAAGTGAGCTGATTTTTCCTTGAAAAAGTAGGCTGATTTTTCCTTGAAAAAGTGGTCTGATTTTTCCCATTAAAAAACCAGTTTGTAGTGAGATGTACACGTTTATAGCAAGGTTGATTAATATTCTCCACTTTTGTGGCATCTCCCAGACATAACATGCCCCCCTCCACAATGAATCAGTTAGTAATAAAGAGTAATGCACCTCTATTGTGCCCAGTGGTGTAAATCTATAAGGCTGGGAGAGGATGACTGCCACTTTTGTCAAAAAAGGTTTCAGCTTGGCAGGAAAATTATGAGGCTTTTTGCAGGTAAACTTGGGGAAAATTATTGATATTTTGGCTAAAACATGTTTTAGATTGAATTTTTTATATTTTTGGTGGTCTGAATTTGTTCATCATTTTTCTTTTATTACTAATTATTGGAGAGTGCCCACAGGCACTCTCCAATAATTTGTAATAAAACAAACTTATATAAACAAAATATTATTGGTGTTTGACTGAATATGAAACATGAACAAGGAATCTGTTGGCTTTTGCTCTGGTATCCTCATTTTTCTAAAAGTCCTGATAGTAGTTTCTAGCATTCAACCAGTTAACCCTTTTTAGGTATCAAATCGGTAGAAAGTTTGGAGGAGCTGACATTAAAATCTGTTTGGTCTGTCTTACAAATTTGGGCTCCACCCGCCTCCCCCATCACACACAGGCAAAAATCTATCTACTCCATTGCCTGTGCAATGGGGCAGGCAAAAGATCAACAGAAACATAACAAGTGGACCAGACCCCAGAATACCTTTTATAAGTTTGTTAGTATTACATGTACTCAATATTTTAAAATAATTTCTTGTAACTTGTGCATGGTTATACTGGATGCACTGAGGTCTTTGAACATGGAAAGTTAAATGGTTGTCCAGATTATTATTCAAAAGATTAGATGATTTTTATACAATAAACATGAGGTTTACTCTTTGGCCAATATGCATACAACAGAGTAAATTTGTATAGAAGGTATTGTAAATGGTTGGCCTCAGGAAGTAAAATACAATTATTTATTTATTTATTTATTTATTTATTTATTTATTTTATTTATTTATTGACATTTTTGACAGCCAGGGTCAGCTTGTGTTGGACAGTTTTAAGGGTGGAGGAAGCCTGAGTACCTGGAGAGAACCCCGGGCAATGGCGAGCAACTGTCAGACTTCCCAACTGACTAACTCCACACAAGCATGGTTATCATTGGTTGATGACAAGTGCACCGTCCATGTGCAGTACGCCTTAGTACACAGCGCCTCTGTGGCCCCTCAAGGGCAATTGGGATGAAATGCCTTGCCCAATCTATAAGTAGTTTATTCGCCTTGAAAACATTAAGATATTAACACAATTTGTGGAGTTATGCAGCTGTGGTGAGTCTTCATTCATACTTATTTAGTAAACAAACATGTCTAATAGTATTGATATAGTCATAAATGATTCGGTCAAATCAAGTCTACATTGAGAAGCATTTCTTGCATTGATTCAAAGAAAATGAATGTGTATGGTATTTTTTATTTTTTTTTGATTCACTCATCTGGAATATTTCAGTTGGACAGAAAAGTGAATCACAGGTTCGCTTTTCTGTCCAACTGAACTATTCCAGACAAGTAAATCTAAACATAAGCGATGAACTATTTAAGGGCTAGACTGGTTCAGGTCCATAAAAGTGTCAAATTCCTTACATAATTTGACGGATGGTTTCAAATTGGTTTGAGAGCTTGATAGAGCATTAAGATTGAATTATTAACAATGTTCAACACTAATTTGTTGATCACTATGTTGTCTGCTCAACAACACTCATGCGTTCCTTTATGTAAAATTGAACACACCAAGTTGAAGGGTTAAGCCCCAGAGGAAGCACTCAAGAAAATAAAAGTGAGAAATGCCACAAAATAATTGAATAGACATCTTCTATGCATCTCTGCACAATGTCTTGAATTGATACAACATAAATTAAATTTTATGCAGATCCCTCTTGGGGATTTGAAGATACATGGAAAACAAAAGAAAAAAAATGATCTACAATTCTGAAATTTAAGTAGATGTTTCACAATAAGCGATAAAAATATTTCAGTGTATCTTTACATGTTCATCGACTTGATTATTCAATTAATTCAATTAATCAATTAATGTTCAGAACATTAAAAATGTACCAAATGTTTTGTCGACACAGTGTTGAAAATACAATATCATTTCTCAAAGATATAAAATGCTAGAAACAGGTTGGAAGATGGCTGAAATAAAAAGAAATAATTAACCCTCTGCACACTGATGTCAAAATACCGAAGTTTCAAGCTGTAATTTTTTTCCACAATGCAGCTAGGAATTTAATCAATTCAATCTTGTTTGACAAACAGTGATTAACCAATAAGGATTTGCAACCATCATCCGCTTGCCGATTAGTTGAGTGCACAATTGGCCAATTGTGATTGCCGATGTCAGAAATCACAACCAAAAAGAGTAGTAGATTCAAAAAGGCATAGAATAGACTTCATTTTTACAGTACGGGCAGGTTGATATGTCCGCTGTTCTGAAGAGCGAGTCAAAATAAAAATACGACATCAGCGGAAACATGTTTTTTATTTAATCTTATTTGTTTTACAAGGATCAGCGAACAAGTTATGAAACTTATATTAACACCTCACCTTGGCCCAATGGCACAAATATATGGAATGACCTTCATAGTGGCAACTACGTGAACTCGCTCTTCTCGAATACTACTAAGGGATCTTTGGCCTGCATGGAATGTTTCTCTCTCGATTCAGAGGACAGCCATTTTACCTCCCCACCTGATAGGATGGCACACTGTGACAGCATCAACATCAAACCCACAATTGATGCTGACAGAGAATGTTCAGACATCGCAAGAACTTTCCCCGAGATAGGATCAATCCCAGGACCTCTGGCATGAGAGACCAGCACACTTATCCACTCGGCCACCACTCTCACCATGTGAACAGTGCAGCATCTTTGATCAATGCAAAAATAGGTGACTTACGCTCATACTATTTTTAAATTACACCTCCTTTTAAATTTAATTTCAAGATGAAATTGAATAAAATATATCAAAGGCCAATTAAATAACATATATTTATTTACTTGATTTAATGACTGATTCATGTTCTAATTCAAATTTTAGATTCAAAACCCACGTGGATATACAGGTCAAAACAAACGTAGGTCTTGTTTTGAACACAGTAATTCAGATTCCTTTTGTTGTGGGGTGGAAATCAACGACTGAAAATACATTCATAATCGCTGTTTTCAAATAGCTTCCAACAATGCAATTCACTCCATTTCGTGAATTTGTATTCACGCATCTAGCACCAGAAAATCACATATGGAAAAATATCATGTTTCACAAATAATAACCAATCCCAGAAGTCCATGCACAAAATGGCCATACACTATTTTTAAATTGTTTATATAAATAAGTAACATGCACAACAGATTGAAGTTATACTCTGACTGTGCAAACAAGTGCATACAATCGGCTGATAAGTGTATTTTATGTTCATTTGTTATTGTCCACTTTGTGTTGACAGTCAATAAAGAAGAATTGGATAACTAGATTGTTTACAAATGAGCTGACAGTGAATCAAATGATGAAACAGCAATTCATAGTACTGGAGGGGTGTTGAACAATTCTGATCCTGTAGTGTTCCATGTAACCATCGGCATGAACTGATGTTCAAACACTTCTACCGATGGCTTAAAATCGGCCGATGTCAGATGTGATTACCAAACATCAGTTAATCCCTATTGACAAAGCTCAATTTATCTCTCTGCAGCCCACTTTAGAAGACTTCCACACCCAGCACTAGTCCCAGATTCTATTTCACTAGTAAAGTAGAACTAGTATACTGCGGTAAACAAGCATTGCTCCACTTCCCAGGGTTCCCACAGGGAGTACTGTATGCAATGTAGCTTGGCAAACACCAGAGATACACATGCCAGGCATTCTTAAAAATGCAGGAGGGCTAAAAATCGCTCCCCTCGAGTGGTCTAGGCAGGCGAATAGCTCTCATCAAGCTAACACAAGCTAAAAGTGGCAAAATAATGTTTTACCATTAATGAATTCTATCTAGTGGGCTTTGTACATTTTATTTGGTGCTGCTAACAAGGTAGTCTTTGTGAGACGGCTACACTGCCCCTCCCACACCTCTGGGCCTCGGCAAGGCCCGGAGGTGTGGGAGGGGCAGTGTGGCCATCTTACAGAGACCACCAACATAGCAGAGATCTGCGAAGATGTGGGTTTTAGGAATAGGCGGTTACAGTGATAATGATTTTCTAAGGCCAGGAGGGATAGTTTTCACCCTCCTTATTTTTTTTAAGGCGAGCAGTAGGCGAGCAAATAAATCGCTCTCCTGAAAATGCCAGGCCTGTATCGGAGTCATAATACCAGTGTACATTAAGAAATTGAATTGAGATACTGGTGATGAACAAATCTTGATAGAGGAGTGTGGACTATCAGACATGTCTGTTTTCATTGTCCATTCATCATAAAATCTAGAGAGCACCACTTACAGAAAGTTCATGGAAAAGATTACAAATTAGGCTTTCAGTAATTCTTTTCATCTCAATTCTTTCAATAAATCCTGGTGCCAATCAGAGAACATTCATTAATGAATTGGACATAGTCTACCAAAATAGTGACAACAAATTACAAGTGTCTGTGAATGTCACAGTGATACCACCATTTTCAGTTTCCCACTGCCATCGTCATTATTTCAAATGTAAAACAGCAGACCTGCCATAATGCGGTTTTCACTGTGTGCATTAATGAAGTTTTATGAAAGATAAATATAACATAAAAAATGAATCACAAACAAGTAAACAGATCAATAAATGTACAGACAAATTTGAGGGATGGGGAAGGGAAGGTAGAAGGGAGAGAGGTTGAATGGTACTTTTGCATATTGTGGTTTTTGTTATATGGCAAATTTATTTTTTTCAAAATCACAGCTTATTGTCCTTTTAAGTATGACCCCAGTGGCTTGATCTGAACAGGCCTGTAAATCATATTTACAAAGATGTTTTGTGACCTAAATGGATGCTTTTGGAGAAGTGGTTTAGGAGAAAAGGGTTGTTATATTGTTTTTACCATTATCCACATTGTTAGAAACCTCATGGCCCTGTGGTTCCTATGCATATGACCTGAGGAACTTGATATGAACAAACTTGTAAAATCATCCATACACATGGGTTATATGTCAAGCATGGAAGCAATGAAATGGTGGTCAGTGTTCATGCTGCCAGGTGCCAATTGCACTAAAAGGTTTGATTTGGCATTAAAACAACTCAGATTGGCCCAAAATTTTGCACTAAAATGTTTTTTCGCCCCTACACAGAAGTCACCATGGCAATGATGAGAACTGATGGTTATAAAACAAACAAAAGAATTATTTTGGTCCTTGTAATAAAATCAAATCATCGGCTGACAAATAAGTTGGCGACAATCACAATGTACCATAAGGCCCTGTTGTGTCAATAAATTAAGTCTTGTTGGTTCACATGATTGATAGACTGAGGCTGAGGTTACAGACTATTATGTACATAAACAATTTACTTGGTGACTTCTCAAGTTGTGTCAATTTTCAGTGATCGGTAATCAAGCTTTCTTTAATAGAATATTATAGGTAAATCCTCAACTTTACAAAAAAGCAGGACACCACTGATCCACTCATGTAGAGTTTGTCAACAGTAATTAATCTATTATTGTCTAAGTGCAACAACTTCCACTATATTATGTTTGAGACATTGTTTGAGTCACTGGCACAGATAAAGATCGGATGGATGTTCCCAGTTCCTCAGACCACACATACCAAAGATTTTGCTGGAAAAAATCTTGAGTGACTGTCTGTTCATGCTCAAAAAATTGTCAGATGTTAGAATCAAGAAGCTTTGTATTTTGGACACGAATTTCAAAGGAAAAAGAGTCATGACTGGCAAGACATCTGAAACTCCTAAAACAGGTTTGATACAAACTCCAAATTAACCCCAACTGTACCTGATCTACACCTTAGAAACTCCATACAATTCCTTATCACTGCCAGTTGATTCTATTGGCTCTCGGACTTTGTACACAAATATTTCTAATCGGCCTCAAGTCCATGTAACTCACCTAAACCATCATCAAGTTGTCTCAAAATGAATCATAACATAGATTCAGGGAGGGGGGAGTGACTTAAAACCAAATTAACCCTTTGATGCTTTTGTACGTCTTATGACGTACGAAATCAAACAGCGCATTAATACTTTGTGGTCATTTGTTTTGTTATTATTTTTCGATTTTTTAAAGTTTTAACCTCAATTCCTATTTTCTCCCGAATAGTGCTTAGTGACAACCGTTGAGCAAAATGTTATCGCAGATTAAAATACTAATATAATCCTGCTGTCAAGACTTCTTAACTGGTTGAGTTCTAGAAGCCACTATCAAGGCTTTCAAAAATGAGGATACCAGAGTAAAAGCCAACACTTTCCTTGCTTATATTTCATATTCAGTCTAACAGAAATAATATTTTGTTTATATAAGTTTGTTTTATACAAATTACTGGAGAGTGCCAGTGGGCATTCTCCAATAATTTGAAATAAAACAAGTTTTGAATAAATTCAGACCACCAAAAATAATCTAGCCCTCAACAAGATAATCACTATTGTGAAAAATATCTTGTTATTTGTACTTTCGGACGTTTGACATCGCATTTTGAAAAACGCTGGAAGAAACTGAATTCCCATTGACATTTGAACATCAGGATAATTAAAGTCTCAAAGGGTTAATCAATCAATTTCTTTGACACGGGCCATAGAAGCACTCATGCATGTCATCAGTTTGGCTCCAGAACAATTTGTTTGGTCGTAAACTATAACCATTGACATGCAGTACCCCTTAGTACACAGTGCTGCCATGCCTCCCACAGCCCTGATTCAACAACAGAATGGAATATTAATGTTAGTGACCTACTGACAGGGGAATTTACCTATCACATTGACATTGACCAATTGTTTCAATACTATTTGATTTCTTCTGTTTAATTATTTTTTCTTCCAAACTGCAGCTTATTATAAACAAGTTCAATCTAGTGTGGTTGTAGTAAGCTGTGAAAATGGTTAGGAAGAAGAAACAGTTTTTCAATTATTTCTAAAAAGTGTCAGGATGGTCATCTTCAACCCTTTGAATACTGATGACAAATTACAAAATTTCAAGCTGCAAACTTTTCAGATAAGCAGAGATGGGCAATATACTCCAAAACTGAACTGATATTGATATCATGGGGTGACCGAAAAACCGAACCGAACCAATCATTGAATACTGAAACCATCGGAATTTTCAAATTTTCCTACATTCACTATTTTTAAGTCCCTGTTGAGGCTTGATAGTAGTTGATAGGTACATTTTCATGAAAGAGTGACCCAATCGTTGAATTATGAAACCGTCGGAATTTTCAAATTTTCTTACATTCACTATTTTTAAGTCCCTGTTGAGGCTTGATAACAGTTGATAGGTACATTTTCATGAAAGAGTGACTGATTTTCTTTTCAGTTTTGTTAACATTCAATGGCTTCAGTAACTAACTGTCCTGAATTCCCACTACAACCTTACCTACACTGCATGTCTAATTGCTCAGCAGTGATCTCTAGTCAAGTCTTGGCTAACTGTTAAGGCAGCCAAGACCTGACTAGAAGTCACTGGTCAGGTGTTTTGTCTGTTGTCAGCAGGACTGCCTAAAGATGGTACGGTCAGGGCACATGCTCTGATGACAAAAGCCTGAAAAAGGTCTTTAACTGGTAGAGTGCTAAATTACTTTTGATCATCCAAATTTGTCCATGTTTCTTTGCCATGTTACAATCTATGGGAGAGTGCCACTAGGCACTCTCCCATAGATTGTAACAAGGCAAATCCTCATAGACTACGGTAAATAATTTCAATTCAAAAATAATATGAAGCACATTCACAGAATGGGAAACCATTAAGTTGTGGCACCTGCACTTCAGAATAGAGCCCAAATACGGGCTTCCAGCACTCTACCAGTTAAACATTTTTAATGAAAACAGGCCTCAATGGCACAAAAGTAGGCACTGAAAGTCCATTTTTGGGGTCCCCATGGTAGGGCCCCAACATTATTTCAAAATGTAAAGCCTGTTTTACCAATTCAACTAGCTCAATGAGCTCTGGCAAACAAGACTGAATTGCTTAAATTTCCAGCTGCATCGTGGAAAAACTGGCTGCTTGAAATATTAGTATATTAACAATAGTGTTAGCGTTTCAGAGGCTTATGCTGTGTTAGGTAAAGGGATATTATGAAAATTTCACACCAACATCATGAATGTAATTATGTTTGAATGTTACTGTGAAAAATGGAAGATATTGGTACCATCTGCAATCACTATTTATCAATACTTTCTACAACTGGAACATTGACTTGTTAATATTGTTTCACCTTTTACTCACATGACACTCATTCCAAGGCATTCACCACACAGATTTCTTAGGTTTCCAGTTCTTCCAAAACAAAGTTTATACACATTAAGTTCTCAGGCCACAGTCAAATTCTGTAAGGAATCCAATGCTTACCTACCTTTTCACACACACTACTGTTGATTTAATGTGATGTCCCTTTACTCACAAAGATGTAGAGATATTCTTTCATGCTCCAATTAGGGTTTTTCCAATCAATATATATTCAATTTGCCTTGAAAACATCAAGATATTAACACAATTTATGGAACTATGTGGCATAATCATAAAACTACAGCTGTGATCAGTTTTCATTCATAATTATTCAGTAAACATGCATGTCTAATAGTGTTGGTAAAGTCACCAACCCTTTACCTAACATAAAAAGCGGATAATACTTGCAAACAAAATTCTTGAATAACTAAATATTTTCATTTTTTGCATCAAAGACAATCATAGCTTTTGGCTCATTCTCAATAAAACAGTGCAAACAGTGTCGCTGGTGTGGGCCTGCCAAATGGTGGGCCCTATAAGTTTTCCACCATGGAAGTTTTGTAGACCGTCCATTGTGTTAATATGTGCACATCCTAAGTTGGGAAAATATCAATTACTTTTGAAGTAGTTATGTATTATATAGGGTCAAATGTAACGTCCGTTACTGTCGCTTTTTCAAAAATCACGTCTTTGTTTCCTGTTTCGCTAAAATGTTCCAGCGGGTAGATTATATTTGCATGTTTCAATTTAGTACTATAAACACTGCTAACAAGCAAGGTAAACAAAATTGTAGGGTCTTACTTTACGACACCGATTACCGATAAAATGAAATGTCGCCAAAAATCAGAAACTTCCTTTACAATACTTTCAGTTAGGTCTTCAGAACACCCCTAATGGCGTATGGTCATTTCTTTTAAATGGCAGTGTGTGTACTTTTGAGTCTGCGTCGCATTAGTGCTTCGATAGGGTACCTACACCGTCCAATCATTCGTGAAAAGCCTGAACTGACGAGCATATAAATTAGAATGAACCTTCCGTTACGTACATTTTCATGGAACCACCTAACCAAACCTTCATATCTAACTCATTGTGGGGTTTATTATAACCACTTCTATGGAACTGATCACATGTGGATGAACATTTATAGGTATTGCATCAAACACACCTCTGATAGCTTTGAGTATACTTTTATGTCGACGTAACATCCGTTACAACAAAATACGTCACAATCCGTGTCTGTCTCCCTTGATGGACACATGTGCGTTTTTCGTAAGCACATGTTTACAAACATTGCTGTTACCTTCAAGGATGATATTTACAGTCTCAAACAAAATTTATTAATGAAGGTAAGTGGTTAGATTGTCAGCTCAACTACCAATGCCCTGCTTCCCGACACACTCCGAGTGGATACAAATGTATCTCTGATTTTAGATAATGATTAAATTCCATTTACCTCCTATTTCCAATACACACCACTTAAAATTCACATAACGTTCCATTCAACGTTTTACCCTTATTCAAGTACGGGTAACCTCCATTACAATTGGTAACGGAAGTTACATGGAGAAGTGTATCGGTTTGAGTATCATTACTGTCAAACTTGCAAATAAAGGATTGTTCTTAGAATATGAAAACATTTTTAGCAAACAGAAAACTGAAATATTTCACCACAAATTATGTTAACGTGGGTGATTGGCTGGGCCTAAGTATACATGTGTAATTGTGGAATGGATGCATTACCATTTTATTATGTTGTATAAATTCCATCAGGCAGTGACGGCCGGGGTGCTAGCCCTCCACCACACCCACTTTTCCCAAGGGTCCCCCAAAATCAAACTTCAAATTGCTATCTGACTGTGGTTTTCCAACCCAATATCATACCTACGAATACACGGACACATTAATACAGTTGGACATCATGTCAGGTGTTGGAGAAATGTTCAGATATAGGTCCCAGGCCGTCGAGATATGAAACTTTTATCTGGGGAAGCTTTCCGAGATCCCCGCCAATGGGAGGCGTACACCCCTCACTTACCCCCCACCCCCCCCCCCCCACCCTCATCTTCTGGAGATGTCTTAGACATCTCGACCCTGCCTCTCCCCACATATCTCACTTAGGCACCCCTAAATCGAAATCCAGTGTAAGAAGGGGAGTGGTTTGAAGGGAAAATCATTGATGTAGATGATGGGGAGTTCGAAATCAGCTTCATGGAGCGAAGTAAAAAATTCTTCAAGTGACCCCAACCCCCTGATGAACTTTGGATGAGTTGCCGCGATATCATCATACATTTGAAACCTCCGTTACCAACAGGCAAATCAGCAAGAATGTTCAAAGTTCCCAAGGAAGATGATATAATACATTTATTTTCTAAAAGGAAATAAATGTTTGTTGTTCTTGCCATATGTTTTTGGCTATTTGAAAATTAATTCATACCCTGTATGAATATGTCTCTTCAAAAATGATGACGGATCATATATGAAGAGACACATTTATACAAAGTAAAAATCGGCGAGAATGTTTGAAGTCTCCAAAGGAGAATGGTATGACACGTTTATTTCCGAACAGGAAATGCATATTCTTTGTTCCTGCCACATGTCTTTGGCAGACTACAAACCAGTCTTCAGTCTGTATAAATGTGTCTCTTCATATATTTTGACGCTGCATATATGAAGATGACATATTTATACAGACTGATAATTGGCGAGAATGTTTAAACTTCCAGAGGAGAAAGAGAAATTAATTTGTTTTTTGTTCTTGCCATATGCTGTTCAATTTAAAATTACACTTCACTCAGTATATATCTGTCTGTTCATATATGATAACGAATAAACATCCCACCCCCTCCACCTCAGCCCAACCCGATTACCCTTCATACAAGACATAAGGTCTTGCAGGCGGCAATATAAGGCCAACACAATGTGTATATGATATAAGTTTATTAACTAAATATTAACTAAATAAGTCAGTCAAAAATCACGAAATATCCAACGCTCTTGGAATGCTATTGCGTGTGCGTCTTTGAGTACCTTGTAACATCCGTTACATTTCCCCTAGGTTTACTTATGAAACCGAGATCCAGTTTTCCCCTGGAAAAGGAGTTAGGGGGATCAATATATATCTTTTCGTATCATTGGTTGTGTAAATTAATTGGACGAATCACTGTTCTCTAGAACGAGTTCAGAACTGAGAGAATTGAAAGTATTGTCATGTAGAAGAATATCAACTGAATTCCCTGTACAAATTTATCATCAACTTTCGTGATGATGTATCATTCATATATATTTATCAAATGGTTCAATGGTGTCGGTTAATCACAACCAATGAGCTTTGAGTTTCATTTAAAAGGTTTCCAGGGGTATGTAAAGCAGCAGTGCAGTTATTTCTCATTGTACCAAGAATTCTTTTGATAACGGAAGTTACAAACTGCAAATTAGTATTTTTATCGCCCCATAAAGCAACGTATGTAATATGAACATCAATTGCGCAATGATTCCACCCATTTATTTTCTGTAAGTTTGGATACGGATCTTCCAACTGAGCAGTGCACAGATAAATGGGATCAACTTTATTTTTTCCATATCCTGGTGGCCTATTTGCACTGTTTTATTGAGAATGAGCCTTATAACCCTTCAATGGAATGAGCTCAATGAGCTTGTTCCAATGAGGGGCCCTAAGCTATGTTTTTGAGACAAAAAATGAAAAAAATAATGAAAATTTAATGGTAATTTTTGTGAATAGCACTGGTTATTTTGGACATTATGTTGGGTAAAGGTTTAAAGATTCAGTCAATTCAAGAGTGGATTGACAAACATTTCTTGCCTTGATTCAAAGAAAATGTATGTTTATGATATTTTCTGACCAACTGAAATGTTCTAGATGAGTGAATCTAAACATAGGCAATGAACTATTTTAGGGCTAGACTACTTCCAAGCCATAACAGCTTCAAATTTCTTACAAATTTGACAGGTGGCTTGAGAGCTTGATTTGGGAGCATGGTGGCTCAGTGGCAGACTGTTGGACTTCTATGCTACAGGTCCCGAGTTCGATCCCCGTCCGGGATGACCCACGTTGTGTCCGGGACGACCCACGTTGTGTCCTTGGACAAGGCACTTTATCCCGGTTGCCTACACTGGGGGCATGATGACGCCATGTACTAAGGAGTACTGCACGTCAATGATGCACATGTCTTCAACCGCTGTAACCCTGCTTGAGCGGAGCATGAACAGAGTCAGAATGTTGAGGAGCTGACAGTTGCTCGTCGATGCATGGTGGTTCTCTCCAGGTAGTCTGGCTTCCTCCACTCGTAAAACTGTCACAGTCATGATTAGCCATTGTGCATAAGTATGTGACCTTAAACACCAATAATTAATAAATAAATGCGAGCTTGATTTACAGTGTTACATGACAATACAGTGGAACCATGTAGACTGAATAGCTAATATGCCATTTAAAAATATTCAATTAACAAGAGTATTCAATAAACAAGAATTTAATAATTTTCCTGTATTCTAGTGATAAATTGAGTATTTATTGTATTATAGCTTGTTTCACAGACATTAAGGATTAACTCCTTGCATCCTGCTGGCAGATATTCCTGCCCAGGACAAGAAATAAGTTGCCACTAAAATATGTAAAATTTGAGGACACTTTATAAGAATTCCCCTTGTGAACTGTTTCAACCTTTCGACCAGTAATTTCTTAAGTCATATTTTCATGAATTTATCATCAAATCTAGTCACGGCTGCTTCACAGTAGCCATGACTAGATGTGATGAAAAATATTTTCAAAATACTCACCAGGTTAAAGAGTTAAATGCCTTATTGGATGTACCATGACAAAATAAGTCTGTAAATGTTAGGAATTCAGTTGTTGTCATAGCAATTTTCTGATCGATCCCCAATTTTTTGTTATTTATTTCATTAACAATTTAGATTTCATACTGGCAAAATGGTAAATGGTTTGGTGTTTAGAAATTACAATTCAATTAAAACAGACTTAATCAATTTAGAAATATCCAATTAAGTGAGCTGCACTAGTAGTAGCATACAGATATAAGAGGAGCCAGATGGATGTCCACTCCCCTTTAAATGATTTTGTCAAAATTCTGGTGTTATGCCTAAAAAAGTTAAAAATCTGTTTCTCAGGCTTTCCCGCATGGTCCTTTTGTAACCAAAACAAACTTAAAAAAATAATAATTAAATGGTTTATGTATGATATTTTACCCAAGTTTGATAATTTTGTCCCTTGAGTGCAACAAGGCTTTGCAATACTTTAGCATTGCAAAGCCTTCTTGCACTCAAGGGATGAAATACACCACATTCCATGCTATTCTGTAGATTATGAGGCCCAAAACAAAACAAACCAAGAACATGAACTTTTGATGGCAAAGAAATAATTACAAAACAAAAAATAAAATAAAAAATGATGGCCCCTCTGCAATTTTACAAAAAATGGCCTTGTATTCAACCAATGCTGACCCTGCTTGTGCGTAGTTAGTGTGTTGGGAAGCCTGGTAGTTGCTTGCCATTGCTCGGTGGTTCTCTCTAAAGTACACCAGCTTCTTCCACCTGTAAAACTGTCCGACACGAGGTAACCCTGGATGCCAAAAGTGTCATTAAACCCCAATAAATAAATAAATAAATAAATAAATAAATAAATAAATAAATAAATAAATAAATAAACATGCTGCCCACTTTGGAGGACTTCCACCCAGGCGTTGGTTATTAGGATCTATTTTACCAATGAAAGAGAATTTGTTTGCTGGTTTGCCACAGCAAACAAGAACTGCTTCACTTGTTTTTCAGTGGATGAGCACATGTTGTTGATAATTTTGGTGATGATAAGCCTGGACCTGGTCTTGATTTTTGTAATGAGAAACTCTGCCTTAGGAAGATAGTAACAATTTGATGAATATTTATCGTTATTCTGCACGATTCTGTCAAGTTGTGAGTGGACTCCGATTTGATACTGAAGAGTAATCCAATTTGTTTACTGTTTATTGCAGTTAAAGTTCACTTTTGGCATATGGCTATATCACAATACAGTGATGCCCACTTAAATGGATATCTCTTAACTGAATAACCCTGTTAATTGAATATCATTTCCCAACACAAAACAATTTACCATACCTCCAGTACAAATTTGGACTGTTACTTGAATATACGTTATAGAATAAACTCCTGTTAATTGAATAAAAAGTCTTGTAACCTGTCCAGAAATTACCCTGACTCTCCCCAGTTTTCCTTTGTTTATAGACCTATTTAGCCTCATTACATCCAATACAGGCATTTAATATATTATATCTTGTTTGACAGAGCTCATGGAGCTCTGTCAAACAAGATATATTAGAATAAATGCTAAGTTTATCTCTAGAATACAGGAAACTGACACAATCCCTGTTAATTGAATATTCCCATTAACTGAATAATTTTCATTGGCAAAGTGGCTATTCAATTAACAGGGTTCCACTGTACAACTATAAAGTCAAGTTTGAGGATATTGCTGGCTGGTTTTGGCCATTACATTGTGTAAAGAGTTGCTAGAGATGAGATTTACACTAACACTTTACAGTACACAGGGCTATTATTTATTTGTTTAATGGTGTTTAAGGTCACATACTTCTGCACAATGGCTAATCATCAAAGTCAAATTTAGTTAATCTTTTGTACCCATGATGTATATTTTAGAGGATTTCCATCCCAAGCATTTGTGACTGGGTCCTATTTTACAAGTAAAACAGAAGTTGCTTACCACAGTGAACAAGCACTACTTCACTTCCCAGGGTTCCTATGGGGGCATACAGTACACAGGGTTAGTTACTCAGTTGTAATAATGATTTCTTTTTATAACCAGAAAGTGTGACTAATCCCGTAAATGCACAGGGTTAGTCACACTTTTTGGTTATGAAAAATTGGAAATTGACATATCACACACTACATGAAAAGTACACTCATTAGGCCTCACAAAGTAGATCCTCTGTTTCTCAGGCCATTTTTTGTAAAATTGCATGCGTGCGGGCGGCTTTTTATTTTATTTTTGTAATTATTTCTTTGTCATTAAAAAGTTCATGTTCTTGGTTTGTTTTATGTTTTAGGCCTGATAATCTACAGAATAGGATGGGTGGTGGTGTATTGCGTCCCTTGAGTGCAAGAAAGCTTTGCAATGCTAAAGCATTGCAAAGCGTTCTTGCACTCAAGGGACAATTTTATTAACTTGGGTAAAATATCAGACATAATCCATTCGATTTTGATTTTTTTAAGTTTGGATAGGTTATAAAAAGAGAGCATGCGGCAGTCAAAAGGACCATGTGGGAGGGCCTGAGAAACATATTTTTATTTTTTTTAGGCCTTAAGGCTACTGCAATGTACAGGGTTAGTAACATAAGAGAGATGATTTTATTTATAACCAGAAGGAAAAGTCACTAACACTGAGTATTGCATTAGTTGGTAAGCTAACATACACTGGCCAACCACAAGCATTGCACAGGATCAGTCGATAGACTGCCATATCACAAATACATGAAAATATATACTGACAAAGGCTGTAAAAATGCACAGGGTAAGTTGGTTATATGTTACACAGGTTACAGGATCTAAGGAACAAATGCAAATATTTATATGGGATTGAGGAAATTTTTTTAAAGTGAATTCTCAAAATGAAAACACATTCTATTTTCAATTAACAGCTTGTTTTTGGAGGACTCTTATCCCAGGCATCGGTTATTCCTCTCAGGTCGAGTGATGGAAGTCCATATCTGTACTCCATTCAGTGCAAGGCTTTATGTTCTGTAGATGCAGTTCATATTCTTTTGGGAGGGAAATTATTTAACAAATATTGCATGTGTTTACGATCCATATGGCAGTTTATGGACTGGCTGGTCAACCCGTAATGCAAATACTGACCAAAGTGAAATCAGATCAATATACACATTAAAGGTTGACTGACCAGTCCATATACTACCATATAGCTCGCAACCTCATGCAATATTGTTATATTATCCTGAGAAGTGGATCAGGCATAATTTCCCTTCACATTTTCAGATACACATATTATTTTATTATTTCAATCCCACTGCGAGATTATTATTATCCCTGATGGGTGAGGGTGTGAGTTGAGAAAATCTTACCCGAGGGCAAGATATTTGGGTCAGACACGAGGCTTGCCGAGTGCCCGGACCAAATATCTTGTCCCGAGGGTGAGATTTCCCCATCTCACACCCACCCCCATCAGGGATTATTTTTCTACCCCCACTAAAACACCCTGCCATCATCAAAAGAAATTCAGGGGCAAGTGCAGCTATATCGAACATATTGTTGTCCATTTCTAAAAAAAACTGATTTGCTTATTGGAAAGAGCACACAGAAGTTCTGTAAATACCAAAGGTATATACCATGAAATTAAATACCAATGCCGGCAAGACAGGGGTTAAAGATTTGTAGTGAAATGAACATTGACACATTCCGATGACATCATATTATAAATTCTGCAATGTATTCGCAACTCTATCCACTCATAATGGCATTCACTCAAAACTTCATATAAAAGAGTCAAGTGTCCTTCAGTTTTGCGATCTGTGTTTTCATTTCTATTTTCTTCGACAAACGTTCGTCTATTTCCGAAACATGACACCATGCTGTTTGTTTACAGAAGAACGTGCGATGACTGAGCAGTCCTGTGCTCATTAAATATGCTAATAAGCTGGTAAAGTGGGTCATGTGAGATTGATATCTATCTCACATAGCCTTCTTAAATAAGACAAGCATATCTTGCACAGGAAGTGGGGGTGGGGGAGAAAATTCTCTCTCAAGCAGTCTCAAGAAGAATTTGTTTGCATAAATACATAAATTATACTTCCTACAAGCTAGAAAACCCTCTAACAGGTTTAACCCTTAAGTCCCCAGACAGCCACAAACTGCCCCTTTTATATTAAACTGAAAAGGTTGCCCAAAGTGTATTCTTCCTTAAGAACTCTACTGGTAGGCTGCATTTATCTTGACATTGTTTTTACATCATTGTTGGCTGCCTGTTCAGGCAGCCAACAATGATGTTAGAAACACTGTTAAGTCATCTGTAACTATGCACAAGTAGACAAGCCAGAAAATAAGCAGACTGTCATCTGCAAAATGAGGTCCCCAGAGGGTGAATTTTGTGATGCTACCCTGCACAGCAGGGTACTATCACTAAATTTACTCTCTGTGAATCCCAATGTGAATCAGGGTCTCAAAACTAAACAGAAAGAGGTACCCAGAGGATAAATTGGCCCACTGTATGGGATAGCATCATCAAATGCACCCTCTGGGGACCTCATTCTGCAAATGTCAGACTGCTTATTTTCAGGCCTGCAAGTAGATACGTTAGTTATTATGATAAAATTAATCTGAGGATTTAAGGGTTAAATTTGTCATCGGAAGACAAATTAATTGATTACACCGCATAAAAATGTTGATACCCCTATTCTTCCTTGCATGGTTTCACCAACCTGTTCACAACAGCAGGCTTAAACATTTTGCCATAACAAATGTTTATGTCATTCGCACAAATCTTATAATATTCAGCCCACTGTCACCTGACAAAGGATCCTGTAGAAAATATGGCCAGATAAATTATAATAGATGAAGAGCAAAATAAAACAACTGAGGTCTAATATTATGACTGTGTAGCTTTGTCTTGTTACAATTTACTGGAAAGTGCCAAAAGACACTCACCAATCAACTACCACAAGGGAAACTAATGTGAACAAATTCTAGCAACTACAATTTAAACAGAATTTGTCCACCTCAGTAAACAAGTACTGCTCCCCCTTCCTGGGGTTCCCATAAGGAAGAAATCCCAATTAAATGAGAAGTATTTTTCATCATGAATTTCATTAGACCGTTTCAGGTCTGGTAAGGATAAGCATGTTGAATCTATTGAGACCGAGAGCAGATTACTTCAGTTTCACACTATTATGCCCAAACACCACAAATTTAGTTGGCCTATTAACAGAGAAAACCAACAAATCTTAGAAATGATGGGCTGATGAATCTCAAGACCTCACCATACAACAGTGTGAATCACAACCTAATCACATCAGGTCATTTTGCTGATAATTTTATTATTGACTGAAACTGACAGGAAAGTAGTTAATAACAGACATTTGCACAAGTTTATGTACAATAAAATCTGAAGAAGTCTAAAGTTATTGATCATGCTGATAATGACAATGTTAACATGTTAAAGAGACATCAATAACATTGAGCGTTTTATTAATGGTAATTGACAGCTTCATACTTCAACATTTAACTATTATGATGAAGACACTGATGGCTGCATAAAGTGCCTTACTAAATTCCTGTGGGCTGTACTATCTGAGCACAAACTCTTCCATAACAGTGGGTAATATAACCAATTAACTGCTAATAATAACTTTCAACTGGTTGAGTCCTGGAAGCTCATATTTGGATTTTACTCTCAAGTGCAGGTATTGCAACTCAAAGGCTTCAAACTCTGTGGATGCCCTTCATATTAATCTTGGTATTTGGACAATTGCCCACCGGACATTTGCCCACGGTAAAAAGAGGACATTTGCCCACGATGCAAGATGATCAGGAAGACATTTGCCCACTTTAGAATATTACAGTTAAAACAAGAAGTCCTGTCACAAACTGTGTGCTTATCTAGGCTTAATTGTGCGTAGGAATTGCGTGCAATTGCCATATCGAATGCCATCCAAAGCACGTCAGGTTCTCCTGGTTACTCAAGAGCAAACACAGGCATGTTTCTGCCAATGGACATCCGGGTTACGGAGGTCCATTGGCTGAAACATTGCGTGTGCACAGGCCATATGCACATAATTTGGTAGCCTTACTATGGTCATAACGCGTAGATTAACGCACAGATCAACATGCTATTTGTGTTCATTTCATGACAGGACTCCTAGTTTTAACTTTACATAGAGGATATTTCCCCACTGGACATTTGCCCACGTTAGAAAATTACATAGAGGATACTTCCCCACAGGATGTTTGCCCACCATCATTATTTTAATACATGTAAGCATTATGTTTTTGCACACACAATGTTTCTGTGACATAACAATTTTATCTTAGACATGAAATGCTGTTATATGAACATCGAACTGCTCTGCATTTCAGATCTTAAATAAACTTGTTATGATGCACTAGATGTCTTGCTCATTCTCACACTCCTTCTCACACTCGATAGTAAAAAAGATGTTTTATTTCAATAAAAAGTTTTATTTCAATAAATAATGCATCAGACATATAACAGACAATCAACATGATATATAATATAACATATATCCATATTTGAATGCTTTTACGGAAATTTACTAGCTATACAAATATGGATATCATTAGAACCAGTTTGATTAATCGGTTCTAATGATATCTATATTTATCTGGAAGAGTACTAAGTTTTTTTGGTTGTCAAAATTTAGCTCATGTGTTATTGCCTTGTAACAATTTATGGGAGAGTGCCTAGAGTGCCATAATCCAGGTTTGTCATGCCCAACAAGGTGATTGTGCCCATTGTTCCATGATTCACATGTTATTAGCGCATGATCTGTCATTGATTGTTGCATCATGAACGTTTTAAATGTCAATGGGAAAATCTTGGAGCATTGGTTCTCCTTATCATAATATTTCCATTTGTCCCTCTGCCAGCTCGAAATGCCCCACTTATATATAAGTCCTGTCGAAAATTTCCACAACATCTACCACAGAGTCTGGATCAACATCCTTCACATACTTAAGTCCGTCTTTCACCTTATCCTTGGGAGAAAGGCCAAGCCATCTAGCATTCCAACTGCATGTTTTATGTTGTCATCCTCCTTGTATTGCATAAATTGTAACAGGGCAAATCCACCTTTTCAGGTCAGATACTTATGCACAATGGCTAATCATGACCATGACAGTTTTACGGGTGGTGGAAGCCGGAGTACCCAGATAGAACCACAGAGCATCAATGAGCAACAACTGTCAGCTCCTCAACATTCTAACTCTGTTCAAGCTCCGCTCAGGCAGGGTTACAGAGGTTGAAGACATGTGCACAATCGAAGTGCAGTACGCCTTAGTACACGGCATCATCGTGCCTCCATGTAGGCAACTGGGGTAAAGTGCCTTGCCCAAGGTCACAACGTGGGTAGTCCCAAAAACCCAGACTAAATATCACATCAAAAATTAATTGAAGCCATCCTCAGAATATAAAGCCTTTAAGCTGTGGTACCTGTACTTCAGGATAAAGCCCAAAAATGGGCTTCCAGCAATCAACCAGTTATATGGTGTATAAGTGTGAGAATTCTTGTTTTTTTGAGAAATGAAAAGGAATCTTTTTTCTTTTTTTCTCAACTCTGCTATACAAATTTAAATACATAAACCCATATCAACTGTGAATGAAAAGGTAACTTAGAAATGTTTTAGACGGATGTAGTGTCCATAAACTCAGGAACTTCCTTCTCACCTTTATTCATCTGCACACATAAGTTCTTAAGTTTCTTTTGCATGTCTACAAACTCTTGTCAGACACGCTTTCTTGTATGCTCACCAATTCTGAGGTGCTCCATCTCTGTTAACCCTTTACCCAACACAGATGATATCAAAATTTATTATTTTAATATTTGTTTTTTTAAATTTTTCAAAAAAATTTCAAGGAAACCATATCATGCGACCCCCTCACTGGAACGATCTCGATGAGCTCGTTCCAATGAGGGGTCACATGATATGGTTTCATTGAAATTTTTTTTAAATAGATATTTTTTTTAACTACTTAATTTGTAAATTATGCGGGCAGATGCGGCCAATTCGTTAGGTAAAGGGTTGATGCTGATATTTGGTCTTTCTGGATGCAACTTACTGAGTGCCATAATCCAGGTTTGTCGTGCCCAACAAGGTGATTGCGCCCATTGTTCCATGATTCACTTGTTATTAGCACATGATCTGTCATTAATTGTTGCATCATGAACGTTTCAAATGTCAATGGGAAATTTAAATTTTATAGTAAATTTCCTTTCTTATTATACCTACCACAATTGTCTACTACAGGCTTGCACTACAGTGGAAGTCCCTAACTCGGATCATATACTCTCTATTTTTGTCTTTCCCAAGCAATTTGGGAAAGAAAAGTGGTGCAAAAGCACCAAGAAAAAATAAGCCAAAACTGGGTCGAGTGCAACCGGCGCAGACCCAGTACGGGACGCTCTCTTCCAAGTACAACTCCACGACTTCCGTTGCCATTGTGCATATGCGTCGCTAATGACTCATTCTTTTGAATCCACCAATGTGAGAGTTATGTGATCAGCAAGGAGGAAGGATTCTTACCTGTATAAGAAGACGGGAGGGACTCCATGTAAACAATTGTGGTAGGTATAATAAGAAAGGAAATTTACTATAAAATTTAAATTTCTTCTCAACCTACACACAACTGTTTACTACAGGCTGAATAGACAATAGGCTGGAAGGAATCGAATAACCAACCCTACACATAACCCAAGTGCACTGGAACCATGACCAGACGGAAGAGGTCCTGAGGCTTATCAACCATAGCATCACAAACATTAGTAAAAGACAATGAAAGATGAGGCATGTGGTTCTGTGTGACGCACAGATAGAAAGGGCAGGAACAGCATTGAGCTGGAACTGACCCAGTAAAAAGCTGAATGGCTGGAATAGACAACAGCCTGAGCTGAAGAATGAGGGCCCCTAGGGCAAAGGTTCTCTGTCGGCTCTTGCAACTGTCGCAGATAAATGGAGAAGGTAGCATTTCTCCAGTAGGCTGCCAGTATAACATCCGACAACATGACGGAGTTAGTAAAAGCAATTGGTAATACAATCACCAATAGCTAGACGAGCGGAAGCTGTACGAATAGCAAGACAAATCCATCGAGAAATGGATGCAGAAGAGATCTGGCATGGCACCAGGGGGATCAGAAAGCGGCCTGTTTCCAATCCCGGGAGGCGGCGCCATAGGGGGCACCTGGAAACCACTTGCTGCCTCGCTGGAAACAACGGGAAGGCTCTTAGACAGAACCTGAGTGAGTAAGGAGAGGGCCTCCCTAAGCTCACTGACTGTACCAGCCGGTTCAACATGGGAACGAACCAGCAAAGTGGCTTCACACCTGACCCTCTTAACCAGCGAAGGGTCACGATTCTCCAATACACCCGAAACGGGGCGACGGGCGGCAGCCAAAACATTTGAGGGCAGACGTGTATAGGGGTAGGACACACCCCGAGGACCAACATAGCGGGAACTTGGGAGAGTTGCCGTGGACCTCTGCGGGGCAGAAGGTCCAGGCTGCACAGAAGGCGTTGGTCCCGCAAAACTGGCTATGTGACCAGAATGAGTGGACGGAAAATGCCAATGACAAAACTGTGGTACTCGATGGCGCAGAGACCACAGTAGAGGGTCCGGCCGGCAGACACTTCCATCTTCGCCGAGTTGAAGTCAGGGAAGGCTGTGGCCGATACCCCACGTCTACACTCCCAGACACCGCTGCAGACCACTGCAGGTATAAAACTACTGTGCTCAACGGTTGAGAGGATACAGTAGGGGGTTCAGTCGGCAGCCACTTCCAACTTTGCCGAGTTGAAGTCGGGAAAGGCTGAGGCCGATACCCCACAACCACACTACAGACATCCCTGTCGACCCTTGCAGGGATAAGCCAAGGCCGGCTAAAAACGGTGCCCAATGATGTTGTAGACGGAACAGCAGTAGCAGCAGATACGATGGAAGCTGTTGGAACTGGCGGAAAAGCGGAGAGAGCCACCTAGCTCGGCCTCCAAAGGAGGAGTCACAACCCTAGTGACAGCCTCAGATGTCGACTGGAGAGGGCGCATAGCCCCGGAACCAGGCATCTCTTCATCAGAAATCCAACAGCTCCCGCAGTATCCACTATGGTAAAAAAACTGCACATTCCCCACGGAAGGGGAATAACTCTCACCAGACATGGTCGAGTCTGGAAGCCCCGAAACGACAGTGTTCCCCACCCCCTGCTGGTGTGGGAGGAGCTACACATCCCCCATGGAGGGGGAGCAATTCTCACCAGAAGTGGTCGAGTCAGGGGGGGGGGGGGGGGGGGGGCAAAATAACACTGCCCCCCCACACACACACACACAGGTGGGGGAGGAGCTGCACATCCCCCACGGAGGGGGTATAACTCACACCAGATGTGGTCGAGTTGGGAGACTCCCGAAACGACAGTGTTCCACACCACCCGCGGCTGCGGAAGAAATGGACATGAGAACGCACCAAGGCGAGGGCAAAAGGAATTGCCCTAAAGGAACCGAACTGGAAATAATAGAGGTGAGAGCAGTAGAAGAAAAAGGTGAACTCAACAGAAACAGAAAGTAGAAGAACACCCTCAACTTCCAGAGAAGGTGGCAGACACGACAGAACCCAGACGGCCGACAGGGACCGAAAAAAACAGAAATTCGGCCCTCAACAGAGTGAAGAAATCCTGTCCAGACAGTCCCTGATTGACACCTAACTCCAATAACAATTAAATTTATCAACCGAAAAATTCATTGTCGAACCGCCTTGACACGAAGTCGAAAACAAAACATTCGCGAAAACAGAATAGTAAATAATATACAATGAGAATGTGGTTGAAAATATTAACGAGAATATATAAAACACAGTCCTGTTATTATACGATCTTCAGATCCATAATTCCAGTCACAGGAAAACCATTATCGACGAGTTGAATTATCACTGTTTCATAATGCATATGGCGGAGACACATCTTTCGTGTGTCTCTGATAGAAAAAGAATGAGTCATTAGCGACGCATATGCACACTGGCAACGGAAGTCGTGGAGTTGTACTTGGAAGAGAGCGTCCCGTACTGGGTCTGCGCCGGTTGCAACCGACCCAGTTTTGTCTTATTTTTTCTTGGTGCTTTTGCACCACTTTTCTTTACCAAATTGCTTGGGAAAGACAAAAGTAGAGAGTATATTATCCGAGTTAGGGACTTCCACTGTAGTGCAAGCCTGAAGTAAACAATTGTGGGTAGGTTGGTAAGAAATCTTGGAGCATTGGTTCTCCTTATCATATTTCCATTTGTCCCTCTGCCAGCTCGAAATGCCCCACTTAAATAGAAATATTCCATAATATCTACCACAGAGTCTGGAGCAACATCTTTCACATAGTTAAGCCCGTCTTTCACCTTATGCTTTGGGAGAAAGGCAAAGCCATCTAGCATTCCGATTGCATGTTTTATGTTGTCAACCTCCTTGTATCGCACTGACAAACCCTCCTCCTGAACACACTGACAGGTACCGGTACTTTGTGTCAGATGGTAAAAGCATGTTTGAATGTTCACAGAAAATCCAAACATATTTCTAATGGTATTGTGAACAGCAGTTTCAAAGTCACAGGATATAGAAATAGAATCAGGCGAAAGACCTAGTAGTTCCTGACACTTGGTGAGGATGGCAGTTAACCCTTTACCCAATGCAGACGATATTAAAATTTATTATTTGAAAAATCATTTTTTAAAATTTTTCAAAAAATTTCAACAAAACCATATCATGTGATCCCTCATTGGACGAGCTCGATCCAAAGAAGGGCCACAAGATATGGTCTTGTTGAAATTTTTTGAAAAATAATATTTTTTCAGATGCTAAATTTGCATATTACGCGGGCAGATGTGGCTGATTCGTTGGGTAAAAGGTTAACATTTTCTTATATGATGACCGCTCCTTTGAAGGTAGAAAAGCATAACTATATGTGATGGTCACATTGTCCTTCATTGCATGGATGGCAAACAACTGTGTGAACACTTTCGGTGCTACACCAAAGGTGCCATCCATGAACCACACATCACACTCAGAAAGCATAATCCCTGACCAGTGCCAGTATCATTTGTCTTCATTTTGTTGTGTAAAAATATAGTGATTACAGGTGTTAAAATGATTTTATCTACTTTATACATAAAAACAGTAACGTTTTATCTTTTATCGTTATCGAAAACTCGCCGTCAATAAAAAATCTTTTATCGTTACTGCAGTAAGAATAAAAGTCACGTGATATCGCAAGAATACAACGTTCACGTCCATCTCATTTGCATGACGTACTATTTCATTCAACACTTTGAATAACTAATTATCGCTGCCGCAGATCGAAACAAATAAAACGGGGCGTTTTTATCGAAATGTATTGAATAAAAAAGAAGGCCATTAATTAAACTTATTGAATTGTAAAAATAAAATTTGACGGAAAAGAGTAAAAATTAGTAACTTACACTTTTTCAAATGAGATTATTTCACCCTTCGAGACTTTAATTGTCCTGACGTTCAAACGTCACTGGGAATTCAGTTTCTTCAACATTTTTCAAAATGTGACGTCAAACGTCGGAAAGTACAAATAACCAGATATTTTTCACATTAGTGATTATCTGGTTGAAGGCTAGATTATTTTTAGTGGTCTGCATTTGTTAATCAAAACTTGTTTTATTACGGGAGTGGGGGAGGTGGGGGTGTAGATAAAAGGGTTATATACACATGGTGTTTGTAAAAAATCTTTTATCGCGACTCGAGCGTTTTCGGGGGCTACATAGCTACTCGTCACTGCGCGACTCGTAGCTATATATGCCCCCGAAAACGCTCTCGTCGCGATAAAAGATTTTTTACAAACACCATGTGTATATAACCCATATGTAATAACTGAGACCTTTTTAAAACAATAACTTTTGAAAACAATATTTGATGTCTTTAACAACATAGTCATAGCGTGATGAGGCAATCAGTGTAGTATCATATGTCTTCACTGTGTTATGTAAAAAGAAGGAGAGAGAGCAAATATCCTCCTTCCAATTAAAAAAACAGGGGGAAATGTCTGGTGGGCAAATATCCTTTTTCCAAATAGAAAGCATGGGCAATTGTTGACTGATGAATTTACTGCCATGGGCAAACATCCGTTATTCTAATTAAGAGATCGTGGGCAAATGTCCAGTGGGCAATTGTCATGGATTCATTATCTTTGAAGAAAAATTATTCAATCTGTAGGGAATTTTCTTGTAATAATTTATGGGAGAGTGCCTACAAGCACTCTCCTATAAATTGTTGCAAGGCAAAAACTTGAGAAAAAGTTTAAACAACTAAAAATAATTCAGCACTCTACCAGTTAAAATCTTTTACTTTTTCTTCAAAAAATGTAGCATTTCACTCCTCATCAACAAGCTTGTTCTGATGAGGGAGCCGAAAACGGTTTCTGGAAGTGAACAAGAGGTACTTATTGAATTACCATGCACTACACAGAAACTGAATTACAGCTGGCCAAATGTTACAAGGAAATATCTCAGTGGACCACCCATAAACCACATGAAGGGCAATCTAATTCACTCTGTATACATGTACTGGTCATAGCACTACCAAACAGGCCCAAGACCATTACTGCGACATTTACAATTATTGCTGCGGTTTCATGTTACTCCAAGTGGGGGCACGGTGGCGCTGTGTACTAAGACATACTGTATGTCGATGATGCTCTTGACTTCAACCAATGCTAACCATGCTTGTGCAGAGTTTGTACATTGGGGAGTCTGAGTGGTTCTCTTTGGGTACTCCAGCTTCCTCCACTCATAAAACAGTCCGACACGAGGTGACCCGGGCTGTCAAAAAATTGTTGTTCAACCCCAATAAATAAACAAAAGGCCCAAAAGGGCCTGTAACACTTCCCTGACAAAGGCCCATTAATTCTTCACAAAGTGATTTAAGAAATTTTTAACAATTGTCACTTATTGTTTACTATGACTGGGGCAGTGCTTTGAGAGAACAAGCATGGGTAAACATCTCCGAGTTCCCACAATAGCCCGAAAGGGCAATTAAGGATTAAATTATAACTGACCCTTCTTCCCAACTTTGTTATCTGCTTTAGGATAAACAACTCTTTCTATGCACAAAAAGTTTTGCATAACCAATTGAATGTGTTCAAGTATATCTGTATGCCCCATAATTATTTCAAAATTTTTTTAATTGAAAATCCATGCATTTTATTCTCTAAGGAATCAAATTCATTTCACAAATAATTTTTAAGTAAAGTTTAGCCAAACCTTAATACCTATGCTGTTCACTTTACTGGATTTCCACCCCAGGCATTGGTTACTGGAGCCTATTTTACCAGTAAGGCAAAACTTGTGTACCACAGTAATCAAGCACTGCTCCACATCCCATGGTTCCGATGGAAGCATTTCAACCCTAGTGCCCTGAATGGTATCATCCTTTGCAGTAATGCCAACAGGGAAACGGACAAATTATTGTTAATATCTGTTGGGAAGTTCGGTGATAATTTCATCCTACAGACCTATAGGGCTGTAGGATGAATTTATTACTGACTCATCTTCTCAATTTGGTGATAACTTTGTTGCCTAATTTTATTAATTTATGTTTAGGGGTATTAACAAACCTTTCGACAGCCAGAGTCACCTCGTGTTGGACAGTTTTATGGGTCAGGAAGCCAGAGTCCCAGACAGAACTACTGAGCAGCAGTGAGCAACTGTCATACTCCCCAACGTACTAACTCCAGGATTAAAGCGCTTGTTGAAGAAAAGTGCACTGGCCACCTGCAGCATGCCTTAGTGCACAGTGCCACCAATGGAAATCAAGATTAAGTGCCTTTCCCATGGACACAATGCAGTTACCGCCGGTCAGGATCATGCCGTGGACATTTCGGTTTGAAGTTCAATGCTCTGACCACTGAGCCACTGCACTCCCAGTACCTGCTTTTGGATGGACAATTTTATCTATATGTAAAAAGTTTTGCATAACCTATTGAAAGGGCTAAAAGCATATTTAAATACCCCAAAATTATTTCAACATATTTTCGTTGAAATCCATGTATTTTAATGTCAGTATATGTTTTATCAAAACATAAAAAAAATTCCTATTTTGACCGAGGTCTCACCAAGGCACCCAAGAAATCATAAAACTATTAATCATCTATATTCATTAGGAAAGGTTTTTTTGAGTGATAATCATCGTCACCCTTCCAGAAAAATACAACATGAGTGATTGTTTGACTGGAAGAGACTGTTTGCAAATAATTAAATTCATTCCACAAATAATTTTCAAGTTAAGTTTAGCCAAACCTTTATACCTATGCTGCTCACTTTAGAGGATTTCCACCCCTGGCATTGGTTACTGGGTAAGCAGAGCTTGTGTACCATAGTAAACAAGAAATATCACTGAAGGTGATTAATACCTCCACTTCCGGCTTACTAGAATGCACCTCTGAATGTTGAGCTTGAAAAACCGATAATATATCCAAGTTCATTGGAAATAACTTGGTTAAAAGTTACTGCACTCCCATTGCCTGATTTTGGATGGACAATTTTATCTATATGCAAACAGTTTTGCATAACCTACTGAAAGGGTTAACCCTCTACCCAACATAATGGCCAAAACCGGCAAGCACTATTCTGAAAAATCGCCACTTAATTTTCATTATTTTTTTCATTTTTTGTCTCAACAACATAGGATATGACCCCCTCACTGGAACAAGCTCGTCGAGCTTGTTCCAACGAGGGGTCATAACCTATGTTTTTGAGACAATTAATGAAAAAAATTAGTTATTCAAGAATTTTTTTTTGCAAGTGTCATCTGCTTTTCATGTTAGGTAAAGGGTTAAAAGCATATTTGAATATCCCAAAATTATTTCATTGTCTTTTCGTTGAAAATAAATGTATTTCAATGCCTGTGTTTTATCAGAACATAAAAAAAATTCCTATTTTGACTGAAGGCTCTCCAAGGCACCCAAGCAATCATAAAACTGCTAACCATCTATTCATTAGGAAAGGTCTATTGAGCAATAATCATCGTCACCCTTCCAGAAAAATGCAACATGAGTGATCGTTTGACGAGCAGAGACTGTCTCCAAAGAAACAAGTCCATTCCACAAATAATTTTATGTCATGCTCAATTTCCCAGACCAGATTCATTTTGTCGAGAAGTTCTGGGAGAAATATTGACAATGATTAGGTCAATTTATTGCCGGAGCCTTTGGAGAATATCTCTGTTACAAAACCGATCAACATTATTGATTCCATCATAAAAATAAAGACTAATTTTATTGTGATCTTGATTAGATTTTGATACATTAATTTACATTAAATACAAATTGAATTGGCATCATCCATGCTGGAATGAATGAGAAATATGTTTCTAATATCCAATATAATGATGAGACTGTGAGAACGTGTTGGTCATATTTGGAAATTATAATTGGATGTGGATCAGTTTATTGTAACCACAAGCAAAACATGGGAAAACATTGCCTCATTAACAGAAGCCTTGTTTGTGTTGAATACAAGAAACATTCTCAATCCACACAGTCACACTTGTAATAGAACCCATTTAACCCTTTACCCAACGTAGAGAATATCAAATTTTTTTATTTTAATTACTATTTTTTAAAAATTAAAAAAAAATATTCAACAAAACCCTATCAGGTGACCCCTCATTGGAACGAGCTCGATGAGCTCGTTCCAATGAGGGGTCACACGATATGGTTTTGTTGAAATATTTTGAAACATTTATTTTTTTCAATTGCCCAATTTGCTTGCCCAATTTGCAAATTATGACGGAGGATGTGGGCGATTCGTTAGGTAAAGGGTTAACTGAATATTTCTACACTGAATAACCCTGTTAATCACATATAACTTCCGAATCATCTGCATTCAGTACAAATTTGACTTGTTAATTTCATATAGATTTTACAGTAAAGTCTTGTTAACAGTTTACCCAATGCACAACGTATTGAGATTTATTATTTTAATTGTATTTTCAAATTTTTCAAAAATTTTCAGCAAACCATATCATATGACCCCTCATTGGAACGAACTTGACAAGCTCCTTTCAATGAGGGGTCACATATGATTTTGTTTACATTTTGTGAAAAACAATTTTGCAAATTACACAGGCGGATGAAACTGATTCATATGTAAAGGGTTAATCCTTAAGTCCTCAAATTAATTTTACATTAATGACTATTTATTTATTTATTGATGTTTAAGGTCACATATTTATGCACAATGGCTAATCATGACCGTGGCAGTTTTATGGGTGGAGGAAGCCGGAGTACCCAGAGAGAACCACCGAGCAACGACGAGCAGCTGCCAGCTCCCCAACATCATAACTCCGCACTGTAGCACAGGCAGGGTTAGATTGGTTGAAGACATGCATACCATCGACGTGCAGTACGCCTTAGTACACGGAGTCATCGTGCCCCCACGCGGGCAATGGAGATGAAGTGTCTTGCCCAAGGACACAACGCGGTTGCCGCAGGTGGGATTCGAACCGAGGACCTCTCGGCTTGCAGCCTGCACCTCTACCTACTGAGCCACCGCACTCCCACATTAATAACTAACATATATACATTTACATACCTGTAGATGACTTAACAGTGCTGTACATTATTGTTGGCTGCCTGTACAACGATGTAAAAACATTGTCAAAAATAAATGCATCCTATCGGTAAAGTTCTCAAGGAAGAAAACACTTGGAATAACTTTTTCAAGGGGCAGTTTGTGGTGAGAAGTTCTGGGAGAAATATTGACAATGATTAGGGAGGGGCTCAAGGGTTATTAAATTTTTTTATTTATTTATTTATTTATTTATTTATTTATTTATTTATTTATTTATTGGGGTTTAATGAAACTTTCGACAGCCAGGGTCACCTCATGACAGACAGTTTTACAGGTGGAGGAAGCCGGAGCACCCAGAGAGAACCACCGAGCAATGGTGAGCAACTGCCAGACTCTCCAATGTACTACTCGACACAAGCTGGGTTAGTATTGGTTGAAGACAAGTGGACCATCGACATGCAGTCCATCTTAGTACACAATGCCACCGTGCCCGGCCTCCCCCCACCCTCCCCCAACATGGGCATGTGGGATAAAGTGTCTTGCCCAAGCACACAATGTGGTTGCCGCAGGTGGGGTTCGAACCGAAGACCTCTCAGTTTGAAGCCTACATCTCTGCCTACTAAGCCACCATGCTCCCGACTCAAGGGTTAACAGCATATACGAATGTAGGAAAATTTTAAATACAGATGGTTTGGGTATTCAATGATTGGCTTGTTTCAGTATTTTGTATCCCCATGATAGCAGTACCGCTTCAGTTTTTCAGTATATTGCTGCTCACCTCTGCAATCAATCACCTCTGCAATCAACGAATGTTCAGTAAACATTGTCAAGATAAATGCATCCTATCGGTAATGTTCTCAAGGAAGAAATCACTTGGAACAACTTTTTCAAGGGGCAGTTTGTGGCTGTATGGGGATCAAGGTGAAGGGTTAACTGCATATATGAATGTAGGAAAAATTTTAAATACAGATGGTTTTGGTATTCAATCATTGGTTCATTTCAGTATTTTGGTATCCCCATGATATCGGTACCGGTTTGGCTTTTCGGCATATTGCCCATGTCCACAATCAACAAATGTTCAGTAAATAGATAGGTGCTGAAAAAATATGCATGAAAATTCTATTTATCAGTACGGATTTAACCCTATGCACCCTGAGGTCAAAATACCAAAGTTTTCTACAGCAAAGTTTTGCTTTCATGCAACTTGGAATTTAACCCTTTGTAAGACCGATTTTTCGGTTCAAGGCATAATTTGGTACCATTTTTGTCTTATTATATAGGTCTAAACTCAGCGAGGGTTTCTTCTTGGGAGACATGCAGTCCCTTAACCCTTAACGTAATGGCCACAACTGGCCAGTGTTATTCACAATGAAAGTGTCAATGCCACTGCAGCTCAACTTTTCCAAGAAGGGACTTAAGTAAATAGAAAGATCCAGTAATACCAAGTCATTCACTCAAGTTTCTACAGATAAGACATCACACCAAAGCTATGTATGAAATCTGAAAAAGATCGGTTGAGAGATGCAGCCGGCAGGGTGTACTAATAGAATTTTTGACAATTTATAAACCAAATCCAAGATGACTACTGGCAGTCATGTTTTTAACGAAATTCAGAAAAATTTGATAGCTCCCATCTAGACATCACACCAAAGCTATATATGAAATCCAAGAAGGCCACTGACGATCATGTTTTTCAACGAAATTCAGAAAAATTCATCAGTTCCTATCTAGACATCACAACAAAGCTATATATGGAATTGGAAAAAGATCAGGAGAGAGATGCAGACTGGACTGTAGGGTGTGCTAATGGAATTGTTGACAATTTATATGCCAAATTCAAGATGGCCACTGTCGGCCATGTTTATCAATGAAATTCAGAAAAATCTGATAGCTACCATTTAGACATCGTTCCAAAGCTACATATGAAATTCGAAAAAGATTGAGTAAGAGATGCAGCCTGTAGTGTGTGTCAATGGAATTGCTGACAATTTTTCAACAAAATTCAGAAAAATTCAATAGCTCCCATCTAGACATTGCCCCAAAGCCAAGTTTCAAATTTGGAACTGAGCGGTTGAGCGCTGCTGCCTGCAGGGTGTGCTAAAGGAATTGTAGACGGACAGAGGACTGCAACCCATCCCAATAGCTCATACTTGATGTCAAGTTGTGCTAAAAATCACTTTTGAATTTTCATTATTTTTTTTTTCAAAAACATAGCTTATGGCCCATAATTGGAACGAGCTCAATGAGCTCATTCCAATGAGGGGTTATATGTTATATTTTTGATGATAAAAATGAAAAAAAGAAATAGTTAATCAAGAATTTTGTTTGCAAGTGTCATCAGACTTTCATGTTAGGTAAAGGGCTAAATGGAACTATTCCCATTTCCAACTCCTAATTCCTCAAACAAGATGTACCTAACAGCAAAATTGATCTAATACAGTGGAACACTGTTAATTGAATAGTCACTGTGATAGAGAAAAATATTCAATTAACAGGAATATTCAATTATATTTATTTATTTATTGGGGTTTAATGCCACTTTTGACAGTCAGGGTCACCTCGTGTCGGACAGTTTTACAGGTGGAGGAAGTCTGAGTACCAGGGGAGAATCACCCAGCAACAACGAGCAACTGTCAGGCTCCCCAGTGTACTAACTCCACACAAGCAGGGTTAGCACTGGTTGAAGACAAGTGCACCAACGATGTGCGGTATGCCTTTGTACACAATGCCACCGTGCCCCCACGTGGGCAATGGGGTGAAGTGTCTTTCCCAAGGACACAACGCAGTTGCCACAGATGGGATTCGAACCGAGGACCTCCCGGCTTGCAGCCTGCATCTCTACCTACTGAGCCACCACGTCCACTGAGTATCCAATTAACAGGAATTTAGTCATTTTCCTATTTATTGGGGTTTTAATGACACTTTCAACAGCCAGGGTCACCTCGTGTCAGATAGTTTTATGGGTGGAGAAAGCCGGAGTACCCAGAGAGAACCACCAAGCAATGGCAAGCAACTGTCAGACTCCTCAACATACTGACTCCACACAAGCAGGGCTGGCATTGGATGAAGACAAGTGCACCATCAACATGCAGTACGCCTTAGTACACCACGCCTCTGTGCACCCCATGTGGGAAATTGAGATTAACTGCCTTGCCCAAGGACCCAACACAGTTACCCAATGGGGATCGAACCATGGACCTTTCGGTTTGAAGTTCAATGCAATAAACACTAATCACCGCACTCCCTGCCTATCTTCTAATTACAAACTGAGCATTTATTCTTTTATACCTTTTCTGACATAGCTCATTGAGCTCTACTTGTCTGTAAATTCAGTGGATGTTCTTACAATTCTTTGATAGATTACAAAATATGTGGGGGGAATAGTGGCGCTATGTACTAAGGTGTATTGCATGTCATTGGTGAACTTGTCTTCAACCAATGCTAACCATGCTTGTATGGAGTTAGTACATTGGGGAGTCTGATGGCTGCTCTTCATTGCTCAGTGGTTCTCTCTGGATACTCTGGCTTCCTCCACCCATCAAACTGTCTGGCACGAGGTGAACCTGGCTGTCAAAAGTGTCATTAAACTGCAATAAATAAATAAATAAATAAATAAATAATTAAATAAATAAATAAATAAATAAATAAATAAATAAATAAATAAATAAATAAATAAATAAATAAAAGATTATAAAAAAAAAAAATAATAAGTCACATGCCTTCAGAGGCATGGTAAATGGTTTGATGTTTGGTGTTTGTAAGTTATATTGGATTAACAGGGTTATTCAACAAGTCACATTTGTACTGAAAGCATGGTAAATGGTTTGGTGTTTGTAAGTTATATAAGCTTCAGCCTCTCCACATTTTTTGCCGGGTCATGTTTTTTTGTATGCATATATTTTACCACAACCAATGACTGGTGAAACAAGGGGCGGATCCAGAGCCTCCCCCATATTTTCGCCAGCTGTGTTTCTCTCGTACTGGTTCAGTTTTGATGGATTTCGGATCATTTTTTGCAGTAAGTGGCATCAAATGCTAAAATGTATACAGTCTGTTAAAAAAAATCGGTTAACTGAAGTAGATTGTAATCTTACAGACATACAAGTACCAAATCCACCCCCAGACAAGATAATCCACAGACAGTATAATTGCTGTAAACGTTTGGTAAAGCATACAGGTGAGGTCTATTTATCATAAATAAATAGACCTCACCTGTATGCTTTACCGATGTTTTTTAACGGCTCTCAAAGTGTGAAAGCTTTCAAATACATCTCCTGAAAAATCTCAGAATATCCACTCAGATGCATGGAAATGGGGGTTTCGGGACCCTGGAATTTAAAATGTTCATACCGATGACCATCCATCGCCCGATCCAGCCCCCCACTTTGAAAATCGTTCCGCCGCCCCTGATGTTAGCAAATTTAAAAGTGGTGGACAATGTAAAGTCAAACAGTTTATTTTCAATGTATGTCGACAACTTGCAGAAAGGAATCCCACCAAAAAGTAAGATTCTATTGTCTCAGGTGGCAGGACATTAGTTTTCAGACTGATAAAATACTCTTCTTTGAACACACACATTTAGTATGTGATGAGAAAAGAAGATCATTTTTCTTGTATCGAATTCTGATTTTTCCCAGCAGCGGAAAATACTGACTCAGATCAGTACAACCTATTTCCTGAATATGAACTATGCCAATGATTTATCTGTTTTTCACTTGGGCTATCAATACCTAAGTCCAAATGTGAATTCCACAAAACACACTCACAAACACAACATCACACATAAAAAGATATTCACTGGTGAAAACTTATGCTTAATGGCAAGTAGATTTTATTTGGAGAACATGATGTAACAATACAACCAATCATCACCCCTCAAATTCTCTATCTCCAGTTGTTATAGAGATATCATGAGCTTCGAGTGTGCAGAACAAAACAATAAATGATTTTTCGACAAATATCATTCCATTAATGAAACAAAATTAATCAAAATAGCATATTCCAGTAATTAACTGGAACTTAATGTCTCATTTTTTCTGATTGTTGCCAATAGATTATAAAATGATTGATACATTCAATTGATTTTTTAGGACCTTTGGCCTCCTTTTCTTGACAAAACTTGATGGGTTCAGTAAGCAATTTATCATATTAAATGACTGCTTAAGTCTGTATCGAATACCAAATGGAATGTAATTTCACATCTTTTCTCCAAAACACGTAAACTTTTGAAAAGAAATCTATATTGCTTGATGGATGAAGTGATGTACACCAAACTTTCTCGAAATTTATAGAAATCAAAAATAAAATATCGACCAATGTTGCACAATGTTGCACTTGCAGTTAATTATGTTATTGCAGTATGACTATTTCATAGAGTCCAAGAAGTGAGGCAGAAAATCCATTCACACAAAACTGATTTCAGATCCTAGAGCATTCAAGCTATTACATGTAGCAGAAGACTGTATAGCACATAGAGAGTAAATCACTAAAATACTTGCAAAGTGGAATTTCCACCCAGACAATAATTGTAACTCCATTAAATAGAGAGTAATCGCTTGACTGAATCGGCTACGTGAAATAATTCATGAGAGGTGAGGGACGTTGTACAATATAGTCCCTCGCCTCGAATGAATTATTTCATGTAACCAGTCCAGTCAAGCGATTACTCTGTTTATTACTTTTCATTATTAATGATAATTATATTATTAAACCCTTCACCTAACATAATGGCCAAAAACAGCCAGCGTTATTCTCACTCGCCAATTAATTTTCATTATTTTTCCATTTTCTGTCTCTAAAACATAGGTTATGACCCCTCATTGGAACGAGCTCATCGAGCTCATTCCAATTAGGGGTCATAACCTATGTTTTAGAGACAAAAAATTAAAATAATAGTTATTCAAGAATTATTTTTGCAAGTGTTGTCTGCTTTTCAGGTTAGGTAAAGGGTTAAAAAAAAGGAAAAAAACAACAACAATGAAGTCTCCATTACACCCACGGCAAAGTGTCTTCGTTTGCGCGCACGGATACAAGACACAATTGTTGATTGCATAATTCACTTGTTAAGTTATCATTTATATCAAACCCGGAAATCCCAGTAAATCACACTTTGGAAAGAAATAATATTATTTTTATGTGACTGTACTGTGCACTATTTTGATGTAATAGTGCGCTTAGTAAGTGCACTTTGGCACTGTCAAACAGCACCATTAGCGTAACTCAATTCCTGTAGAATAACAATGGTGCCCAACTCTGTACAATTCTATACTAGTGAATATAGATCATCAACATCATCCCTAAACTAAAGATGGGTGGTTTTCAAATTTCATGTTGGTTCCGGTTTCATTCAAAGAGTTGGGTTTTCGGTTTCGGTTTTCATTGTACAAACATAACAATACATTGCATTTGCATATAAGAAGATGTATTTGGCACCAGTCAGTGTCAGAGGTACTCCCTTTTCAGGGCAAAGCACCTGTGTAATAACCTATACCGGTACTCTGATTTCCTGACACAATGTATTTGCATAAATTATCTCAAAATTTCAAGTTTGAGAAAAATGATTTTTGCCTTGAGTCTGTTGCAAAATTAGTTCCCCCCACCCCAAAAAAAAACTGTGTTTAGGGTAACCCAACACACCCTAAAAATTATGCCATCAATAAAAAATTTATTGAGGAAAAGTCACTCATATAGTTCATTGCAACCCTAATTTTCCATCCAACTTCAACAGTGATTTGGATGCTGGCATTGGAGTTCAAGCTTTCAAAATTACGTGTAGAAATAGATAAATTTGTCATTATAAATGTGGAATAAGTGACAAGTTCCAGTTCTGCAAAGGAAATCGCATTTGATACACAGATGGAACGTTTAAAACACAATGTGTAAGAAGTAATTTTATCACCTATTTTCGCGGTAAATGCCATGCTTGAATGCAATACCCATTAGAGCAGCTGTTCTGAAAAAGGGGTGATTAGAATTTTCAACATTGAAGTTGAAAACCATGACAGGTTTTCTGTAATTGTTTCTGTTTCTGTTTTGATAAACCAAATTTTCGGTTAATCGCCCATTTCTACCCTAAACTCTATTGCGATACATGCACATGTAATGACGTAAATAGATATTATTACCACATCACAGGGCGTTCTCTAGCAGATTAAAACGATTTTACCCTTACGGTAAAAGTGTATAATGCACAGTCTCAAACTGGAAGTTGTGTGTTAACCTGATTAACGGACCGCCTCCAGATAAATATTTCGAAAACGCCTCGGCTCCGATTGAAGTTTCAAATGCACGTATAAATGTAATGAATATCACACATTTGTGAACTTTCACCATTTGGTCATGAATTAATAGATTTGGAAAAGTTCAGGTGGTATACAAAAATATTTAAATTAAGCTATCATGTGATTGACCACGTGACGTTTTGTTTATCTAGAAACAGACAACACATGTATTTTGGTTAAATGTCATTGTGAAAACTCGAGAAGTCACAATCAAGTGAACTTGATGAAGAATCTTTGGATTTAACCATTTTAGAAGTGGTAATAACAAGATTTTGTTGGGCGTCCCTGTCATTAACGGCCCTCCAGGAATGATTAACAGCCCTCGGGCCCTAAACAGCCCTCGACTTCGTCTCGGGCTGTTAATGGACCCTCTGGCTGCTCCTCATTTCTGTCAGGCTGTTAATAAACCGTAACACCCTCCAAAATCATGCTATTGGTATATTAAAATTTGACTGCATATACAGAATGAAGAGAGTGGATTACTACTTAACTGCAGAGCCATATATTCTCCACTCGAAAAGTATTTATAATTGTTCATAACACCTTAAGAAATACTTGCAAACTTTAATCACATGGACCATCGGGTGCAACCCGGTGGTCCAAGTGATGAAAATTTGTAAGTGCTTCTTGAGTTTTGTCCTCAGAAGTTGTAAATAATTACTTAGTGAAAAATCTATCCCACAACAATTTAGTAGTAACCTACCCTCCACATACTGTAGTCTCAATATTTTCTTTCTGTTTGATTGGTTCAGTTCGTGATTTCACTACTGACCTCACTAATAGTGCATTAAATTTTGCATTGCACAGCACAAACGCTCTTGTGTATTTCAGACTACTTCATTCTTCTGCACTAAGGAGAGCATTAACTAATGAGCATTTTCTGTGCTAATTGTAACAGGACTTCTAATTTCAACTGTAATGCATAAGATATGCAAGCAAAGTTTCAGCCAGTGAACCCCTGGTTTCAACCCAGAAGTCCATTGGCTGAAACTCTGTCCTTATCCTTTTTCACGCATAATGAATTGTCTGGGAGAAAACTCCACTCTGTTTTAGAGGCTATCCACTCTGTATATACTGTAGGAACTTAGAAAGTAAAGAAATATAATATTTTTATTCTTTTTTATGCTGATACAGTAGAACCCTGTTAACCCTTTATCTAATGCAAACGATATAAAAATTTGTTGTTTTTTTAACCATTTACCTAACATGAAAAGCAGACGACACTTGCTTGCAAAAAAAATTCTTGAATAACAAATTATTTTTATTTTTTGTCTCAAAAACATAGGTTATGACCCCTCAATGGTACGATCTCGACGAGCTCGTTCCAGTGAGGGGTCATAACCTATGTTTTTGAGACAAAAATTGAAAAAATAATTAAAATTAATTGGCGATTTTTTAGAAAAGCGCTGGCCGGTTTTGGCTGTTATTGGGTAAAGGCTTAATTCTATTTTTCTTCAAATTTTCAACCAAACAAAAATCCAATAAAACCATATCATGTGCTCCCCCCTCCCACCCCCACCACCCCCCACCCTTCATTGGAATGAGTTACATGAGCTTGTTCCAATGAGGGGACCATATGATATGGTTGATGCTGTTGGAATTTTTGGAAAAATTCTTTTTTTCTGCTACTCAGTTTGTAAATTACATGGACAGATGAGGTTGATTTGTTAGGTAAAAGGTTAACAGAACAGCCATTATGCCAGTGAAAAATATTTAATTAAAAGATATATTTAATTAATAGGAAAGTGTAAATTTTTCTATATTCTAGTGATAAAATGGACATTTATTCCTCTTTTCTTCTTTATTGACTTAGCTTATGGAGCTCTGTCAAACAAGATATAATAGATTAATTGCTTAAATAACAAGATATAAAAGATTAAATGCTTAAAATGGATGCACTGGGGGGGGGGGGGGGGGGGGGCGAAAGGGTCTATAATCATGGGGAATTCTTTAATATATGACAGTATTTTTATATTCAACTAACAAGGACTTACTCAATGACCCATTTTCAATAAACAGGTTAATAATGTACTGAATGTATGATAAATGGTTTGGTGTTTGTAAGTAAAATACAATTAACAGGGTTATTCAACTAACTGGTGGTTTAAGCGCTAGAAGTCACTATCATGGCCCTATTGAAAATTGCTGAAAGCCACTTCAGTGGCATTACATGGTACGCATTAGGTTGTATGTTCAGTAGCAAAAAAAAAAATCTTTACATAATATTGTTTTCTTGCAACTTATTGGAGAGTGCGAACATTCATGCTCAAATAAATTGTAACAAAACAATGTTGTTGGTATATTAAAATTTGACTGCATATACAGAATGAAGAGAGTGGATTACTACTTAACTGCAGAGCCATATATTCTCCACTCGAAAAGTATTTATAATTGTTCATAACAACACAAGAAACACTTGCAAACTTTAATCACATTGACCATCGGGTGCAACCCGGTGGTCCAAGTGATGAAAATTTGCAAGTGCTTCTTGTGTTTTGTCCTCAGAAGTTGTAAATAATTACTTAGTGAAAAATCTATCCCACAACGATTTAGTAGTAACCTACCCTCCACATACTGTAGTCTCAATATTTTCTTTCTGTTTGATTGGTTCAGTTCGTGATTTCACTACTGACCTCACTAATAGTGCTTTAAATTTTGCATTGCACAGCACAAACGCTCTTGTGTATTTCAGACTATTTCATTCTTCTGCACTAAGGAAAGCATTAACTAACGAGCATTTTCTGTGCTAATTGTAACAGGACTTCTAATTTCAACTGTAATGCATAAGATATGCAAGCAAAGTTTCAGCCAGTGAACCCCTGGGTTCAACCCAGAAGTCCACTGGCTGAAACTCTGTCCTTATCCTTTTTCATGCATAATGAATTGTCTGGGAGAAAACTCCACTCTGTTTTAGAGGCTATCCACTCTGTATATACTGTAGGAACTTAGAAAGTAAAGAAATATAATATTTTTATTCTTTTTTATGCTGATATAGTAGAACCCTGTTAACCCTTTACCTAATGCAAACGATATCAAAATTTGTTATTTTTTAACCCTTTACCTAACATGAAAAGCAGACGACACTTGCAAAAAAAATTCTTGAATAACTAATTTTTTTCATTTTTTGTCTCAAAAACATAGGTAATGACCCCTCATTGGAACGCTCTCAATGAGCTCGTTCCAGTGAGGGGTCATAACCTATGTTTTTGAGACAAAAATTGAAAAATAATGAAAATTAATTGGCAATTTTTTAGAATAGCGCTGGGCGGTTTTGACCGTTATGTTGGGTAAAGGGTTAATTTTATTTTTCTTCAAATTTTCAACCAAACAAAAATCCAATAAAACCATATCATGTGCTCCCCCCTTCAAAAACAGTTAGGGCCACAGTCATCAAATTTCAGACAATTATAAAGGGCCATGGGAGGATGTATCACACACCATAGCCGGGTTCGTACCTTCAAGGTCATGGTCACTCTTCAAGGTCACACTAAAAATTGGTCAATATTCGTGTCTCAGCCATAACACAGAAACGAATCATAGTACAATTGTTAAACTTTTTACAAATGTTAAGGACAGTCAGAAGGTGTATCGCGTATAATAAATTCCGCCGCATCTGCAAGGCGGAGGTCACAATTGACCTTAATATGTTCAGGGTCACAAATCGTGTCTCAAGCAACACTCCAAAACTATTAGGTCTAGAATCATCTAACAACGCTCAATTATAAAGGACAATGGGTAGATGTGTCACGCACCACAGCCAGGTCCGTAAGGTCAAGGTCACATTTCAAGGTCACACTAAAAACGGTTAGGGTCACAGTCATCAAACTTCACACAATTATAAAGGACCATGGGAGGATGTGTCACACACCATAGCTGGGTTCGTAGCTTCAAGGTCAAGGTCACATTTCAAGGTCACACTAAAAATCGGTTAATATTCGTGTCTCGGCCATAACTCAGAAACAAATCATAGTACAATTGTTAAACTTTTTACAAATGTTAAGGACAGTCAGAAGGTGTGTCGCATATAATAGTTTCCGCCGCATCTGCAAGGTGAAGGTCACAAGGGGGGGGGGGGCATGTGTTACCTTAGTAACATTTTTCTTGTTTGTTCATTAAGGTTTAACACGACTTCCACACGCTTTGTTCATATCATGTCAGACAATTTTATGCGTGGGGGGGAGTCGGAGTACCCAGAGAGAACAACTGAGCAATGGTGAGTAACTTTCGACCTCTCTAATTTACCCTCCAGACACAAGCGGTTAGCATTGGTTGAAGGTAAGTGTTACATTGACATGTTGTACATCTATGGGCGATGCGCAGTATTCCCACGGGTCACTTGCCTTCAAGCAGTGCTAACCATGCTTGTACCGAAATGATAAGTCAGAGAGTGTGACAGTTACTTGGCATTGTTGAGTGCTTTCCTATGGGAACTCTAGCTTTTTCTACCTGTAAATTTGTACAACTTGATATGACCCAGACAATTAAAACTAGAACTATCACTGAAGGTGATTAATACCCCCGCTTTGGGTTTTTAGAGGAATGCACTTCTGATCATGTAGACGAAGGCCATAAGGAAATGTATACATAAAGATCATTTTTTGTTGTTGAAATTTGTATTTGCATGTGGCCTTCCACAGAACAGCGCTGAATACTTAAAGAGCCCACACATATATGGTTTACATTTGGAAAAACACATTTACAATGTGCAACATGTATTCAAAATCGGTTCATTAATGTAGGAGGAGTTGCACACACAAGAATCCCATTTGAAAACCCATAATAAATCCAAGTTAAAGGGAGATAACCTGGTTAAAATTTTCGCAGATCAAAAATTTGGGAATATGCGTATGTTCTCTTAGTTGTGATAATGTTTGAAAGGTTTCGTCAAAATTGATTGATAAATGTAGGAGGAGTTGCACGCACAATAATTTCATGTAGAAACCCATAATAAATCTAAGTTAAAGGGAGATAACCTGGTTAAAATTGCCACAGATCAAAAATTTTGGAATATGCGCATGTTCACTTAGTAGTGATGATGTCTGTAAACTTTCGTCCAAATTGATTGACAAATGTAGGAGGAGTTGCGCACACAAGAATTTCATGCAGAAACCCATATTAAATCAAAGTTCAAGAGAGATAACCTGGTTAAAATTGTCGCAGATCAAAAAGTTTGGAATATGCACATGTTCACTTAGTAGAGATGATGTTTTAAAGGTTTCATCAAAATCGGTTCATTAATGTAGGAGGAGTTGCGCACACAAGAATTTGTTCGAACGGAAAGACATAATAAATCTAAGTCAAAGGGAGATAACCTGGTTAAAATTGTCGCAGATCAAAAATCTTGGAATATGCGCATGTTCACTTAGTAGTGATGATGTCTGAAAAGTTTTGTCCAAATTGATTGATAAATGTAGGAGGAGTTGCGCACACAAGAATTTCATGTAGAAACCCATATTAAATCAAAGTTCAAGAGAGATAACCTGGTTAAAATTGTCGCAGATTAAAAAGTTTGGAATATGCACATGTTCACTTAGTAGAGATGATGTTTGAAAGGTTTCATCAAAATCGGTTCATTAATGTAGGAGGAGTTGCGCACACAAGAATTTATCGGATGGAAAGACACAATAAATCTAAGTCAAAGGGAGATAACCTGGTTAAATTGTTACAGATCAAAAATCTTGGAATATGCGCATGTTCACTTAGTAGTGATGATGTCTGAAAAGTTTTGTCCAAATTGATTGATAAATGTAGGAGGAGTTGCACACACAGGAATTTCATATAGAAACCCATATTAAATCAAAGTTCAAGAGAGATAACCTGGTTAAAATTGTCGCAGATCAAAAAGTTTGGAATATGCACATGTTCACTTAGTAGAGATGAAGGTTTCATCAAAATCGGTTCATTAATGTAGGAGGAGTTGCGCACACAAGAATTTGTCCGGATGGAAAGACGAACGGATGGACGTACGGACGTACAGGGCGATTCCTATATAGCCCCCACTTCTTCGAAGCGGGGGTATAATAATGTACCCACATTCCTCTCAGGTACAAATTATGTTGATGAATGGGGAGTGATCCTTAGCAAAATGTGAGTAGTATATTTTTATGGAGCTCATGCAATGAACCATCAGATTCTACAATATCATTGAAGTAACAGCTACATTTTATCAAAATTATATGCACTGAATCTTAATTTAGCCTAATGTAACAACCATAACCAGCCAGCACTATTCACAAAAATCAACATTCAATTTGATCCTCGATATGAGCTCCTCAACTTGACGTGATACTATGGCCCAGATCACTTCACTATAGCGATAATATGTATTTACCTAACACAGATAGCATTTTTTGCCTGAAAAACATAGCTTATGACCCTCACTGGAACAAACCCAAGTAGCTTGTTCCATTGAAGTGTCATATAAGCTGATTTGAGGCAAAAAATGGAAAAAAATAATAAAATTTGAATCAATTAAACGAGCTGGCATGGGCAGTGAGTTTGATCTGGCGATCTGCCCTCCTCAATGAGACGTGATGCACTGACCCAGATCACTCCACTGTGGCGATAAAAGGTTTATTATAGGACTTAGTTCAACATCGCATACCAATGCGTGCATTAACAATTCCTCCAACCTTTTTGGGTAAATTGAATTGATGTAAAAAAGAAATATTTTGGTTTACACTTATTTTTGTAAAGGTACACACTTCTGGGGAATCTCCCAATGCACATGAATACATAACAAAGTGAACAATCAACTTTCAGTCAACCCGGTCCGCTGTTCGAGCACATCCATTCCAGCTTGGAGTAAAGTACTCTCTGTGACTGGAACAGCTAATTATGTGAAATTGAATGCACCCGTAAATGGTGTGTCATACCATAGTGATACGGAATCAGATTCCACACTGTGGATTTTCCAGGGACCAGAAAAAGATTGTCAAACAGTAGTCATATTTAGCGGTTAAATTACATACATAGTCATATAATAAAAAGTGATACTGTTATCAATGTCATACTTCGCTGCACACTAAGCTACCATGCTTTGATGATTAAAACCATTTGAGCAGAGTTTTAACTGGTAAAGGGCTAAATTATTTTTGGTTTTCCAAATTTGTTTGCATGTCTTTGCTTTGTTACAATTTATGGGAGAGTGCCCATAGGCACTCTCCCATAAATTGTAACAAGGTAAATCTTTACAGACTATAAATAATTTCACATTGAAGATAATAAAAAGCATATCCTCTGAGTATGAAGCCTTTAACCCTTTGAACACTGGTGGTATCTTCCATGTCAGTTCAATTGGAAGAGTCCATATTCGTTATTTGGGGGTAGAGCAATTAATATTTTCAACGTACAGCCTCAGGGCTGCACATAGAAAATATTGATTGGTCTACCCAACACTTTAACTTAGGAGTCATACTACTTGATGAAAGTATGGCTTATAATGTTCCTTGGCCGGAAAACCGGCCTTTTGGGTTCAAAGGTTAAGTCATTCTACTTGCACTTGAGAGTAAATCCCAAATATGGGCTTCCTGCAGCACTCTACCGGTTAATAGACATTCCAAATGGAGTGATCAAGTACTAAGAAGACTAATTATTGCTTTTTTAAATTAAAAAAAAAATTTCAACAAAACCATAACATGTGACCCCTCATTGGAACGAGCTCGAAGATGATATGGTTTTGTTGAATTTTTTTTTTTAAATCTACTTTTTTTTCATCTGCTTAATTTGCAAATTATACGGGCGGATGTAGTAGATTTGTTAGGTAAAGGGTTAATGGTCCATGTTGTGCCCAAGGCCTATTATTATTTATTTATTGGTGTTTAAGGTCACATACTTTTGCACAATGGCTAATCATGACCACAACATGGACATAAAGTCAAGGCCAGTCAATCGTTTATACCCCATGTTGCCTATTTTAGAGGACTCGCACCCCAAGCATTAGTGACTGGGTCCTATTTTACCAGTGAAAAGGAGCTTGTTTACCACAGTAAACAAGCACTGCCTCACTTCCTGGGGTTCCCGTGGGGGCCAAGGCCTATTAATGTCCTGGCTGTGTTTCTATGAGTTCAGTAATCAATATCCATCTTTCACATTTAATTGTAGTTCAAATACTTGTTTTCACTTGACTAAACTTGGGTTTATTTTATAACTGCAACAGGTCTCTCAAGTGTGGGAGTGTGGAAGCCAAGTCGTGAATTGATGAACACCAGAACACACAAAGCAACTAATATATCCCTGGAGTAGAGACCTTTCTTTCCACAGTGCATTGATGTGATGGATTGATAATTATGTCATGCTTTTGATTTGATACTTAATGCATAACAAAGCCATGAAGTAATTAAATGGAGTAATGTTCAAAATTGAATCATGCAATCGGTGAGAATAATTTTGATGCAAGAATTCATTGTACAAATTATAATCAAATATTTTATATTCAAGCCTGAAAATAAGCAATCTGTCATTTGCAGAATGAGGTCCCCAGAGGGTGAATTTGCTGATGCTATCCCATATTATGTGCCAATTTATCCTCTGTGTACCTCTTGCTGTTTAGGCTTGAGACCTTGATTCAGATTGAGGTTCACAGAGGGTAAATTTAGTGATGCTACCCTGCTGTGCAGGGTAGCATCAGCAAATTTACCCTCTGTTGTCCTCATTCTGGAGATGATAGTCTGCTTATTTTCAGGCTTGTTTATATTTTTGATTGCACTTTGGTCTCGGTGTACATAAGTGAATTCATTTTGCAGCAAAGGATTAAATTAAAAGAAATCCATCACATGATGTCAAAATTATTGAGAAGAAAAATTGTTCATTATCAATTTATAGTATCCCACACAATGCTCATATCACAAGTTTTCTACCCCCATCCACTACCCCCAGTACTAGTGATGGGCAATATACTGAAAAGTCAATACCGATATCATGGGCATACCGAAAAACCAAACCAAACCAATCATTCAATACCGAAACTATCTGAATATTCAAATTTTCTCAAATTCACTGTTCATAAGGCCTAACTGAGGCTTGATAGCAGGTGAAGGGTTCATTTTCATAAAAGAAGTGGCTGATTTTCTTTTCACTTTTGTTAACCCAAGGCAACTGTCCTGAATTCTCACTGGACTACAATCTGTACATGTCCAGCTGATTAGCACTGATTTCTAGCCAAGTCTTGGCTGCCTGTTAAATCTAGAAATCACAGCCAAGGTGCTTTATCTATTGTCAGCAGGACCTATTGAAGATGGCATGGCCAGGGAACATGCTCTGAGATTGCATATGCCTGAAATAGGCCTTTAAAGGTTAACGCATGTTTATAACAAGTCACAAAATAACCATGGATATGATTTGTGTTGGCAAAAGAATGCCAATGTTGAGCTCTTTGGCAGTGGCATTTGTGGTGCTGTGGTAGAATGATACAACAACTTATTCTGTATTTTCCTGATGTGAATTCCCCTTTGGTACTATCAGTAACCCTCAGTCAAGTTAGATACTGAATACTGAACGGATACTGAGGTATACCCCTTTAAAAATACCAAAACCGATACCGAACTCAAAATTCCAATACCACCCATCTATACCGACTACCCTCCCCCCCCCCCCCCCCAATCTCACCTTGATTCTTTCTCAAGGCCAATAAAACCAATCACAGAGATAGAAGTTAATACCCCCCATGCCATGTGCTACCAAAAAGCAGACAAACCCCAAAATATAATAGATCAAAGGGGAAAAGCAGGAACAAAGATGCAGATTCATCAAACTTGCAGCACACAAAACAACACAATTACTTTACAAGGAGACAAGTCCTGAGATTCCAATTATCATGGCTGTTTGGAAAGTGGTCTTCATACCTCAACCACCACAAAATAATCACTTTAACTCTTACTAAACCAAATTCGATTAGATACTAAGGCCTAGCTCAGACGACGAATCAGCATTGCATCGAATTCAAATAAAAACCTGTATTTGAATTTGATGTGATGGTAGTACAATATCTAAATCAATTAAATCCGTGTGGACGAATTAGCGACAAACTATCCATGTCAGCCATATGAATTTAATTGCTAGGTTGATGCTTATTCGTTTTTGATTCAGACCACGCATCACTGGCAATTCTAATTCAACCTACAGCCCGTCATACAAATCAGAGGGGAATTCCCTGGGAAGCCAGAAAAACATAAACAACATTACGTCATTTTCAAAGTTTTTCTAGACTTTTTGCAGGTCTACACATTTTCGTTTGGTTTCGCTACAATGGATATTCATCAGACTATCAATGAGGAATTTGTCCGGTGAGTTTCTCAACGTGAACAAACATAAAAATAGAGGTGTCTTTTAACAGGCCCACAAACCACCAAAAAAGTTGACAATTTGATGTTGATGTTTTTTTGTTGTTGTAAAAACCAAAGTTCCCAGTTTCTCAGTCAATGTTGTTATTGGATTCAATAACTTCTCTGTCTAATATTATTCACATGTGAGAGATATTGATAATGGTTTTTGTTCGTTAATTTATAATCTACTCAATACTTCCACGTTAATGACATACCTGACTAAACTTGTTATTGGTAATTAGATTTCTTCAGTTCCACATTATTTTGTCGTTTTGGGTGAAAATGACACCAAAAATGTCTATATTTAAAACAGAAAGTCAGTTAGGTGGAGAAATGCTGCAGAGATTACTTTTGAAGAAGACATTTAGCTGTGCATTTTTCCTTGCCGTGTTGATGTGATGTCTTACACAGATGAGCAGGAGCAATGCAATAAAGTAGAAATGCAATAAAATTATATGGCTCTGGATGGGCCATATAATTTTCTGCCATTTTGAAACTGCTGCCATTTTGATGTTTATCGCATGTGCATTGAGCTTCCTGTTGTGCAATTGTACTGGTTATTCAAATCTGATACAGCCCAATTTATCCCAATATGAATACCGTGCTCGAAATCGGCCATACTGCATGGAGTATTGTACTTCATGATATTATGTCTAAATATAGAGAATTAGTGCTAATTATGTCCTCATTTCAATGTGATTTTTTTAAATCTTGTATTTATCAGCATAAATACATAAATTATAGCTGATGAATCACTTACTTTGTTAATTAATTAATCAAATTGGTAGAAATAATTATATTCAAGTAACTGGACGTCGATGGGTTTACTTTCATTAAAGTGTTAAATAAGGTTCAGAAATGAATTTGACGTGAGTGAAGTGCATCACCTGAATCAAATGACACTTTCGCACTTAAACTCGAGTCTGATTCGATTTGAATTTGAATTCAACGCAACGCTGATTTGTCGTCTGAATCGGGCCGAACGCTTTTCCAAAAAAAAAATTTTTTTTTATTCTTGCCTCCCAAAAAAACCTTATGACACCTAAAGGGAGTACAATGACCTTGTTCCAATCAGAGTTCACGAGTTATATTGTGGAAGTAAAAACTTTAAAACATTACAAAAGGAAATGCCAATTTTAGTGGTGGATTTGGTCCATTTATCAGGAACAGTGGTGTGATTGCAAGACCTAGTTCTGTTTTAGTCAAAATTCCCTGTCTTATTATGTAGAAGGATAATAGAATTAACAAGGTAGAGTGCTAAATTATTTTTGGCCTTCAAAATTTGTTCACGTCTTTGCCCTGTTACAATTTATGGGAGAGTGCCTATGGGCACTCTCCCATAAATTGCAACAAGGCAAATCTGAAAAGACTAAATAATTCCACTTTGAAGATAATATGAAGCACAACCACAGAATACGGATCCTTTAATCTGTGGTTCCCAAATTTCAGTGTAAAGCCCAAATATGGGTTTCCAGCACTCTACCAGTTAACAAAATTTATTGCTATGCACTCACAAGCACTAAATCAGTGAATTATAACAAAAACATATTTCTTACCAAAGAATGATTCTTTGAGCAGGCAATAACATATCAAGGTCATAAATAACCCCACAGAAATTAATTGCACAAGGAGTAAGGTAACACTAATGTAATCAGCTGCAAAAAGGCTACATCCTACCTTTTTATCATCATCTTTGACAAAGCAACAAAACTCTAAAATTTCACTTACCCTTTATTGAATATAACAAGGGCAAAAGGGCAAGGCAAAGCATGGGCCACTTCCCATAACCCGTTTGCAAGTTCGAAGTAGCCTTGAAAGTATTGTGGGACCGAAAAAAGTGGAAAGTGTGAAAATAGAAAACTTTTCTAAGTCAAAAAAGGGCCATAAGGCTTGGAAAAAGTATTGAACAGAACACATTCCTTGTGCACATCTGTTCCCCCATGCAGGTCTATCAGTATACCAAAGGAGCTCCAAATCCAAGCGATGGCTTTGAAATTACAATGCAAAATGTTTGTTTAAAGATGGATGGATGGATGGATGGATGGATGGATGGATGGATGGATGGATGGATGGATGGATGGATGGATGGATTGGATGGATGGATGGATGGATGGATGGATGGATGGATGGATGGATGGATGGATGGATGGATGGATGGATGGATGGATGGATGGAGGTCTTCACTAGATACACCAGAATCCTCCTTTTGAGGTCGGGGGCATAATTAATGGCTATTTCAAAAATCATCATCCCGATTTAATATATTTATAAATATTGTTGCCTACAAAACATAGCTTATGACACCTCAATGGAATGAGCTCATGGAACACGTTTCAATGACGGGGCCATAAACTATGTTTTGAAAGCAACAAGTAAAATTTTTAGTTACTCAAGAAAATCTTTTGCAAGCGTTGTCTACTGGTCTTGTTAGGAGCACAGGGACTCACTGGCTAGAGGATTTAACTTTAACCCTTTACTGAATGCAGACGATATCAAAATTTATTATTTTAAATACCATTTTTTTTTATTTTTCAAAAAATTACAACCAAACCATATTATTAGACCCCTCACTTGAACGAGCTCCACGAGCTCATTCCAAAGAGGGGTCACATGATATGGTTTTGTTGAAATGTTTTGAAAAATAATATTTTTTTCAGCTGCTGAATATGCATATTACGTGGGCGGATACGGCCGATTCATTGGGTAAAACCTAAATGTTGATGGTTAGTTCTGACCAGCGGTAACTGCATTAAGTGCTTGGGTAAGACACTTGATAATCTTGATTGTGGGGGAGGTGGCACACTGGCACACTGGCACTGTGTATTAGGCATATATACTGCATGTCAACACTAAACTTGCCTTCAACCACTACAAGCTCAGCACAATTTGTGTAGAGTTAGTCAACTGGTAAATCTGACAGCTGCTTGTCACTGCTTGGTGGTTCTCTCTAGGTACTCTGACTTCCTCCGCCCATAAAATTGACTGGCACAATGTGATCTTGGCTGCGGAAAGAGTTATTAAACCCTGATAAAAAACTGGCCAAGTTAGGTAAAGAGTTGAACTTCTGTAATGAGCTGCAAACAGAGTCCATCTTCCCTCTTCATTATGTTTGGCAACATGACAAAACTGTGAAATTTCATTAACAAGAAACAAACCAAATATTGTAGAATAATTGTCTATCAAACTTGATCAGGTTCATGGTCAAAATAAATATTTAATTTCTGAACCAGTGTCTGCCATAATGTCACAAGACTGACCATCATTGCAGAGGATGTGTTGATCTACAACAACTTTAATTTGTCTGGGGTTACAGAGAGCAAAATTTCCCTAAATGAATCATAGTACAGAAAGTCATAAATCTTCCCATCTGAGTAAATTGTAGGTGATAATTTTCCAACAAAGTTTCGCAGACAGTTATACAGAGACTGGGTTTATGAGTTTTTCACTGCCGCTAGCAATTTTTAGTATTTCTGAAATTTATATACTATTCATTTTTTTTTTGCACAACAGATTGTATGCAAATTTGTTGTTACAGTATGGTTCACTTAATTTGAAATAGTTTAACCCTTTACCTAACATGAAAAGCTGATGACCCCTGCAAACAAAATTCTTGAATAACTAAAAATAGGGGGCATGGTGGCATCGCGGAAACTGTTTCTCATCAGATCACCAAAGTTAAGCAAGGTAGAGCGCGGTTAGTAGTTGGATGGGTGACCATTTCAGTGACTGATTCGCTTTCCCGCATTGTGTCCTTGGGCAAGCCACTTCACCCCGATTGCCAACATGGGGGCACGATGATCCTGTATACTAAGGCATACTGCAGGTCAACACTGCACGTCAACAGTGCGCATGTCTTCAACCAATCTAACCCTGCCTGTGCCGCGGTGCAGAGTTCAGAGTTACGATGTTGGAGAGCTGACAGCTGCTCATCGTTGCACGGTGGCTCTCTCTGGATACTTCAGCTTCATCCACCCGTAAATCTGTCACCGACATATGATCCTGGCTGTTAATGTGTCGTTAAACCCTAATAAAAAAAAAAAAAAAAAAAAAAAGAATAACTAATTTTTTGTCTCAAGAACATAGGTTATGACCCCTCATTGGAACAAGCTCAATGAGCTTGTTCCAAAGAGGGGTCATAACTTATGTTTTTGAGACAAAAAATGAAAAAATAATAAAAATTAATTTGCGATTTTTGTGAATAGTGCTGGACAGTTTTGGCCATTATGTTGGGTAAAGGGTTAAAATTCAAACTGCTATAATTTCAGGACATCTTGAGTTGGAAACTATCATGGCATGGATCGATTGTTTCCTGATAAAGCATGTAATAGACAGATACAGTTGAAACACGTTAACTCGAAGTATACTTCGAGTTATCCAGGTGTTTGAGTTATCCATATTTGGCCGTTTTGGGGTGATTAGGTTACTTTGTCCAGAGAGGGGAATTTATTGTGTGCCGTGATGATGTACAGTAGCAGTGCAAATAAGTTGTAGGATGAATGCAAATTTGTCTCTCGTTTCAGCACCAAATGATGACAATCTAATCCATCACATGCATGAAAATGCTGTTGTTTTCCAAAAGAATGGACACATTTCCAGACCTTTATACTACCCCAAATTCAACCCAGTAAAGGATGTCCCCGAATTAGGAGATGGCTACCAACAACTTGTTGTAAGATTCTAAAATGAAGATATTTGTTATGAAATACTTTTGCACCATGCAAAATAGGTCTTAGAAATATGAAAGAATTTTTATTATATTCTGTTTGTATGTATATTGACTAATCATGTAGTTTCCCTTATTTTGGGGACATTTTTGACTTGAATCCGGTGTCCCAAATTAGACTAATCCAAAGCCCTGCACATTTCAGTCATCACAGGAGCTCAGCACAAAAGAAAAAACATAATATTTGTTAACATTTTTTTCCAATTCTCTACAAAAATGATCAAAAAGTATCATCAAATATTATTTTTCAACTCTCAAAATGTACTAAGATCCATAACTTCGAAAAACCAAAGTTTCTCAAAACAATAATTTCTCGGAATGCAACATTTGGCCATGTAACTAATTACATCTTGTTTGAAAGATCTCAATGAGCTTTGGTGAGCGGGAGAGTTTGATATTTACTTTCTCCCCCCTGCTTAGCATGACTCTGGCTATTGATACTATCAATTTGATAGTGTCATTGAATTCCAAAAAAACAAACAACTGATCTACCCCCATAGAAAATATGGACTCTTCCAATTCATATTATTAAACCTTTACGAAATGGCCAAAACCTGCCAGCACTATCCACAAAAGACAAAATTAAAATTTTATTATTTTTAAATTTTTGATATAAAAATATTGCTTATGCATTAGAATGGGCTCATTGTGCTCATTCCAATGAGGGGTAATAAGTTACAGTTTTTAGAGAAAAAAAATTAAAGTTCTTCCAGAAACAATTTGGCAAGTGCCATCCCCCAGTCATGCGAAGAAAAGGTGTGACTGATAGGAAAGATACAATTTTGTCACTTGAACTTGTAATGTTAAATGTTTAGAGGTCATATAAATTCATTCATATGTCTATAATTAAACCTTTTTTCTGTTCATGTATTTTCAGGCAAAATGATTGGCTAAATTATTTCTGTTCATATCACAATAAACCGAAAAAAATGCATTTAGGCCTGCCCTAAACCATGCCCCAATGCCAGTCGTTCAAATTACGTTGCACAGTGTGAATGGAAAAGGACCTCTGCAAGTTCATATTGTTTCAAAATGAAAAGTAATTAATATTTATCTCACCATTTTAAAAATACTTTGAAAATAAAATCAAATGAACAATGAAATCCTTATCATGCTTTTTATTCCGTGTTTAATTTCTTATACGCAATTAAAATTAATAGATGATTGTCTACGTTCATTGTTTTACCCAAATCAAATATAAACAATGACCAGTCATAACCATTACCAACCTGAACCTGTCAGAAAGATATAACTGATCAGACTGATTGAAATAAAATTGCCACCTACCTGCACTCCACAGTGCTCTCCTTTCACCATCAACTGAATGTATGTGGTTGACTGACAAGAGTGTAAAAGAATAACAGTTCCCAAATTTATGCCTGACATTTCACAAAATGAAAAATGTATGCATTGTAGCACAACATACGCAACACACTTGTTATGTGCAACTGGTATCCAGAGAATGCATGATGTTGGATTTGAACTTAGACACATTATGTACATGTACATGAGCTGACATCGAAATGAAGGTTCCATCCACGGTTACAACAGGGAATCACCCACTTTAACCATTTACCCAACGCAGACGATATCAAAATTTATTATTTTAAATATCATTTTTTTTATTTTTTCAAAAAATTTCAACAAAACTATATCATGTGACCCCTCGTTGGAATGAGCTCGATGAGCTCGTTCCACCGAGGGGTCACATGATATGGTTTTGTTGAAATTTTTTGAAAAATAATATTTTTTCAACTGCTGAATTTGCATATTATGCGGGCGGATGCGGCGATTCGTTGGGTAAAGGATTAAAGAAATAAAATATCGGTCAAACACTGTCCTCTGTGACAATTCAGGACAACAATGTCAACATGAACAAAATGCTACATCACTAACGCCGATGGCATCCACAAACGAAACTCGCGCAATCAAAACTTTCCAATTTCCAAATAATCTGAATGAACTCTTTTTGGGACAAAGTTCAGCTAACTTCATTCATCTGGGTTTATATCGAACTCCACATTTAACAACTGTGTTTTCAATTTCTTAGGAAATGATCAAAATCAGAATTAAATATAACCTAGTGATGCTTTGAAAGACATCACCTTCCCGTCAAGTGGAAAAGATGATTGAGGTTTTGTGTGGGCGTGGCCTATTGCGTTCCTTTTAACTTACACAATTCATTGGTCAATAAAAATGTTTATGGTACAAGAACATCTTTCAGTGAAATGTGTCGTCATTTCATACAGAATTTTAGAAAACTATGCCTTTTTTATTCAGTTCTCAATAGGAAGCATCAAGCGACCTGGTTTTTATTATAACTCCACAAAGTAGAGAGTGTTTAAATTTATTGCCACCCAGGTTTAATTATAAGGAATGATCGTTTGTTTCTGTCTATTTCTAGAGTTATGAACCCCCCAAAACAAAGGCCAAATTGTGTAAATGGGCATAGCCCATTTACACTGTGTTTAGCATTTGTTTTTTGGGGTTCATAACTCAAGAAATAGACAGAAACAAATGATTATTCCTTATTTGTCTTTTGTCGTTTATAATTTATGGTTTAGGCACTTTAGTCTCATAAGTTTTAACATGGCTATTTCATACAGACTAAATAATATTGCATCAACTAGAGGTATGACTGTCCCTGGATGGACCTATCATCAATATTGCCTGCTGCAATGACTGACATACCGCTAAAGCAATAGTTATAAAATGGGCACCATGGCATTGTCAAAAAGGGGCCATAACGATAGTAAAAAATACTCCAAATGGAGCTATAATCACAGGTGTATAGGTTCCCATAGTGGTGAACATCAATACCAAGTCTCGACAGAATTGGCCTATAAACATCAGAGAAAATCTTGAGACAAAATTTAGATAGCAGCAAATTATTGTACATCGAAAAGTGGCATAACTATGGCAAAAAATAGACTGACTGGAACTATGATCACAGGTGAACAGGTTCCTATGGTGGTGAACATGCACACCAAGTTTCAAAGGAATTGGCCTATAAACGTTGGAGAAAATCTCTGGACAAACTTATGTCTATGGATGGACAGATCAATGGACAGATGCATCAACAGATCGATGGACAAGATCATTCCAGTATGCCCCCCCCCCCCCACCTCGCCCTCCCCCCAATTTGTTGTGGGGGTATAAAAAATAATACAAAGAACATCTATTGAAAATGAAGTTTTTATGATGCAGTACCCCCCCTCCCCCCCCCCCCCTTCAGAATAAAACCCAAATACGGGCTTCCAGCCCCCTCTATCAGTTAACACTGAAGAAGAGTGATGTCTACAGATTTTTCATACAAGATAATCCACACCAGCTTTCTGATGGTTACAGTGTGTAATCCTTTTTCCTTAAGTGCCTGTGTCATGTAATAACAGAATCTAAAATTCTTTACAATAGTGTTGGAACATCTCTAAATTTAGTTTTGACTGAAATTCTGCTGTCACTACAAAGCACAGAGCAATAATTTAATGAAGCATTTATCAGCACAATGCACCAACTATATTGAATAAAACCAATGAAGATTGTCAAATAAATTCCATTAATTGAACATGATATTTCCACATTTCTTCACCAGTTATAAATTGGATGTATTTTAATGATGACATGTTAACAAAATAATACAGATCTATATCACGCAGTTTGACTTGGAAAGGTTGAACTATTTGTAACCCTTTTATGGTTCAGCCAGTGAAGGCTGATGCACAACCAACAAGAAGCAAGCAATATGAACAATGCAGAAAACAGAGGGTCTCCAAAGAAGGAGTCCACAGTTTGTATAGAAATTTATGAAATGAGTTCAGTAAATTAGGTCTGGACCAGGGTTTAAAATTCTTACGAGAATCACAATCAATTCTTTCAAATGATTATTGCTAGGAAAACAATGGGAATCAACTTTGATGCTCACAACATGTTCGTCTGATTCTTGTCACAGATTCTGACAGTGTCCTTAAAAGGCCTAGGAATTTTTTTATTTTTTGCCCTCTCATAATGTTTGTTTGTTTCTTTCTTTCTTGGGGTTTAATGACACTTTTCACAGCTAGTGTCACATCATGTCAGATAGTCATACAGGTGGAGGAAACTGGAATACCCAGAGAAAACCAGTGAGCAGCAGCGAGCAACTGTCAGTCTCTCCAACTTAGTAACTCTGCATGATCAGAGTTAGCAGCAGATGAAGCCAAGTGTACCATCAACATGCATTATGCCTTAATACACAATGCCCCCACATGAGCAACTGGGTGGAGATGGGCAATATTGGAATTTTGAATTCGCTATCGGTTTTGGTATTTTTAGGGAGTATACATACCTTGGTATCGGTTCGGTATTCGGTTTCTGACTTGACAGAGTTTTGCTGATGGTACCAAACAGGAATTTGGGCTTTATTCTGAAGTGCAGGTACCGTAGCTTGAAGACACATATTCGGTGCACGTGCTTTGTATTATCTTTGAAGTGATATTATTTAGTCTGTAAGGGTTTGCCTTGTGACAATTCAAGGGGGAGTGCCCATAGGCACTCGCCCATAAATTGTAACAAGGAAAAGGCATGTGTACAAGATTTGATGGCCAAAATAATTATCACTCTACCAGTTAAAGGCTCTAGAAACAAACAGAGCTTTCAATAAAAATAACTGGAGAAAGTGTCATCTCAAGATGGTGCAAAAAGATACCCCTGCCATACCACAGTCCATAAATCTGCAAACGGAAACAACAATGCATGGATGTTCTTATCATGGTTGTTCAGTATACAAAATATCAAATTAATCAGACTAAAATTTTGAAATGAGTGTTTATTTCATTCCACGTCTCCTAATTAAGTGATTACCATTGATTATTGCCTCATAATAAGAAAGCCCTGTGTTGTTTCTCTCATAGTGGACCTCGTATTGAAAGTTAAATATGAAAAAGGCATGCCAACTGGTTATATATGAAGGTGTCCCATGAAACATTCATCACTTTAAAGAGCTAAGTATATCATCAAAGTCAGTCATAAATTTCAAAATCACAGGTGGGTAAAGTGAAAAGCCCTACAAGGGCGGGATGATTATTCTTCTAGCCTCATGGGATTAGTGGAAAAAATACCTCTCACCATCATTCCTTGGGGTCTTGTATGAGAGGATGGAAGTTTGGTGCAAGAATACCAATGCTTACACTCTGGTTTACTTCTATGTTTCTGAATGACTGCTTTTAGGCTTTTAAAGTACATGTGTAATGGGCAGAATACTGATAAGATCATGTGATTAAGTTATATAACAAAATTAGTTTTGGGGAGTCTCATGTGTGATGAAACTTTAATTTTACATTTCCAACCGAACCACAAACACAGTTGAAATTAGTGCCGAATAAAATTAAAGGCAATATGACTGGAGCAAATTAGAAATTGCTAATGGTCCAGAAAATTTCTTCATGTTGCCAGGTATTCAGATGTTTCCTGCACTACCATTGTGTGGTCATGGGGGCCTCTTTTGATTTGTTCTAGCAAGAGAGGGTTACCATGATCTCAACACTGGCACCCTGGAAGGTATCATTTCAGTCAATACTGTCAATTGTGAAATGGGTGAAACCATCCTGGTTTGTTAGGAGTTCAGTAATAATTTAATCCAACAGCTCAAAAGAGCTGTTGGATTAAATTATTACTAGGCCTCGCTTCAGATTTTTTGCTTGTTATATATCATCTGCTCATCCACTACCAATTTTTTTTTCATGCAGAAATTTATGCTTTGAAAGGGTTAAATGCATAAACTCCTGATATTAAGAGGTGTATGGATGTAAAATTGTATTAATTTTTCGCAAATTTTGCAAATGCATTGGAAACAATTTTATGGAATGCAAATATACTATAAATGTTGGTGAAAAAGATGAATTGATAATGTGTCACATGGGATAAATAATCACTGAACATTGGCTTTCAAAAGGAATGCATTTATTTACACAAGTACAGATTCTCAATTCAAGGCAGATGCTATTTGACATCCAGAGGAAAAACATATGCTATTTGATATCCGGAGATAAAAATAGATGCTATTTGATATCCGGAGGTAAAAACACATGCTATTTGATATCCAGAGGTAAAAATAGATGCCATTTGATATCCTGAGGTAAAAACACATGCTATTTGATATCCAGAGGTAAAAATAGATGCTATTTGATATCCTGAGGTAAAAACAGATGCTCTTTGATATCCAGAGGTAAAAACACATGCTATTTGATATCCAGAGGTAAAAATAGATGCTATTTGATATCCTGAGGTAAAAACAGATGCTATTTGATATCCGAAGGTAAAAACAGATGCTATATGAAATCTGGCTATGAGCCCTATGTCATTTGCAGGGCTTATATTTCATCTCAAATTGGTAGAATCCATTTGGATTCTCATGAAAATGGTTGCGAGAATCCATAACTGCTTTGAGTGTCTCAGGATACCATGAGGTGCACCATGGTTGAACCCCTGTTGTATACTGATAACACATGTTAACCCTTTACCCAACTCCACTATTTAATTTATAAAACATCAACTGAATTTTTGTTAAAATAAACAATATTTACCAATAAACCTTACAAATATAGATGTCATTGGAACCGGTTCTTTGAGCTGGTTCCAATGACAGCTATATTTGTACAATTTTACTGACAAAGTGTGAGGATATTTCATTTCATGTTAGCCTTGTATTGATTATATTGCTGCTGCAGTTATATTAGGTAAAGGGTTAAATTTACTCAATTCTATTCACACGAATCCTAGCATAGTTACAGTGAGAATCTACATGGATTCTCGCTGGTTTTGTTGTGCAAATCTTTGCATGAATCGATTCTCGGATTCTCATTGAAATATAAGCACTGGTTTAAAACAAGGTAATGAGCTCTGTGTCATAAAAGCTACAATGGAACAAGATGCTCATTTTATCACCAGGATACAGAAAAATAACAAAAAAATGGTTAATTAAATACTCCTGTTAATTGAATATTTTTCAATTACAAAGTGGCTATTCAATTAACAGGGTTTCTTCAGTACCATACAGTCAGCACAGCTGAAAGAGTCTTTCACAATAAGCAAGCATTGCTTCATTGCCCTGTATTCCCAAGGGATAGTTGAAAGGTTAATATTAAGCTAAAAAACCAACAACTGTAAAATATGGTCATGCCAAAGAGAATAGGAAGCATAAATACAAAAGTGAATCCCCCATGATGAAACCATAATATTTATTTCAGCCCAGTACATAATGAAGATTATTCATTCTTCTATCACACAGAATCTTAAGTAACCTTCAATTATTATTCTCTGCATAAGACTAAAGGGAAATTAGAACCATGAATGCATTAAGAAAAGGAAACAATGTCTATTTTATGTTTGATTTGGTCTTCAGATAGAGTAGCTATCTGCCTTATTTTGACAGTGAAAGATAATCGAATTTTACAGACTGCAGGGATACCAAAGCCACAGCAAATGTCTTGGTTGTTAAATGGGTCTCCACACATCAATCAGCTTGACTTTTTCATGACCAAAATATCATCTGTACACAGATATCACTTTTTTTATTTACTGGATTTCCACAGAATCCTTTTTACTCATGAATGATATAATCAGGGATGAAGTGGGAATGTCCCCCATCCAACTTTTCAACCTTCTATGCATTCTTGCTCAAAACCCTTAAAACAGGTTCACATGCACACTCCACATCCTTTGCCTTTTTTCCTAAAAAATGTCAACCATTTATGGATGCATACCTCAAATCCCGGGGGTTCCTGATTTGCCTGCTTCTATTGTTTTCTATGTTGGAGTCAGTGATGCATGTTGATTGTTAAAATAGCATTTGTTGTGGCAGTTTAAGACAAATTACTGTTATAGTCGAGTTCTATAAGTACAATAAATTATACAAAGAAACTTCACTGAAAAAGGTTTCATTAAAACATACAGGCATAAGGCCATAAAAAATCAATACCTAGATTATCATTATCATCAGAATTTACATTTAAAGTATATGCATGCATTAACTGGCAGGGTGCTAAATTATTCTCGGTTGCCAAAGTTTATTCGTTTGTTTTTGCTTTGTTTCAGAATATGGGAGAGTGCTTGTAGGCACTCTCCCATAAGTTTTAACAAGTCAAATCCACACAGATGAAATGCAAAGATAATATGAAGCACATGGATAGAATGTGAAGTCTTTAATTTGTGTTATCTGCACTCCAGAATATAGCTCAAACTAACGTCCCGTGCAAATGAAGTAAAAACATTAACAAACAGATAGTATTACACTGTCAACTTATTTAAAAACAAACTATAGTTACACTTTCCATTAGCTGCTGGCAAACCAAAAAAATTATTAATTAACTTGCGGGCAGATCGAGAATTTTTAAACGTCGGGCAGCCAGCAAATCAAGACATAACCGAAATCCTTAAAGCAAGTTCATGTACTCTCACCTGATCTTTCTGGGTTCATTTTGCTGTATTTGTAGCAAGGTCTTCACTTTCTGCACACATAAGCCTTCTAAAAGTACTCAGGATGGTGCTCCAACTGGCATGAAGAGTCAACTTATTTCCCCCCAGAGAAGACCCCGAACCTTCACTTTGGTGATACACAGAGACACACTTTTAATTTAAGTCTTAACCCACTGAGTATTTTCAAGATATTTTTTATCAAATCTACTCATGGCTGCTTTGTAGCAGCCATGAATAGACCAGGCCTGACATTTGCAGAATGAGGTTCTCAGAGGGTGAATTTTATGGATTGGTGAACTTGCTATCCCATACAGTGGGCCAGTTTATCCTCTGGGTACTTCTTTCTGTTTGGTTTTGAGACCCTGATTCAGACTGAGGTTCACAGAGGGTAAATTTAGTGATGCTACCCTGCTGTGCAGGGTAGCATCACTAAATTCACCCTCTAGTGACCCCATTTTGCAGATGACAGTCTGCTTATTTTCTGGCTTGGAATAGACTTGATGAAAAATTCATTTACATTCAACTCAGAAATAATTTGTACAAAATCCAAGCAATTTACAAGGAGAAATTTGATTAAATGTGCCCGAATTAAACTTATTAATTTATTTATTTGTTGGAGTTTAACGACACTTTCAACTGCCAGGGTCACCTCACGTCGGACAGTTTTATGGGTGGAGGAAGCCAGAGTACCTGGAGAGATCCACCAAGCAACGATGAGTAACTGTCAGATTTCCCAACATACTAACTCCACACAAGCAGGATTAGCAGTGGTTGAAGACAAGTGCACCATCAACATGCAGTATGCCTTAGTACACAATGCCACCATGCCCCCACGTGGGCAACTGGGATTAAGTGTCTTGCCCAGGACACAATGCGGTTGCCGCACGTAGGATTTGAACCAAGGACCTCTTGGTTTTCAGCCTGCATCTCTACCTATTGAGCCACTGCACTCCTCGGAATTAAACTTATTTCAGTGGCAAGGGAAATCATGTCCTGGCAGGAATAATTGCCAGTAGCTTTACCCAACGTATACTCGATATCAAAGTTTATTATTTGAATTATTTATTATTTTTTTCTCAAGTTTTTCAAACAATTTCAACAAAACTATATCATGGTCACATGATATGGTTTTGTTGAAGTTTTTAAAAAAAAAAAATTTTCATCTGCTTAATTTGTAAATTATGTGAATGGATTTAGCCAATTCATTGGATGAAAGGTTAACACAGCATGAAGTGAAATGAAGTGTGGGAAAAAATATTTTGTACCTCCACCTTAAATCAGCCTGGCTCTGGCCCTGATCTTGAAGATGAACAAAGAAAACCATCAAGCTGAGATTGTGTGTAGGATAAAACATACAATTATTTACTATGAACTGGATACTACAAATCATTGTGTTAAATCTTTACCAAACCCGACAAGAGACAATACTTAAAATATGGGGGCGCGGTGGCTCAGTTGGTAGAGGTGCGGGCTGCAAGCCATGAGGTCCTCGGTTCAAATTCCGCCTGCGGCAACCGTGTTGTGTCCTTGGGCAATACACTTCCCCCCCATTGCCCACGTGGGGGCACGGTGACATTGTGTACTAAGGCGTACTGCACGTTGATGGTGCATCTGTCTTCAACCAATGCTAACCCTGCTTGTGTGGAGTTAGTATGTTGGGGAGCTGACAGTTGCTCGCCGTTGCTCGGTGGTTCTCTCTGGGTACTCCGGCTTCCTTCACCCATAAAACTGTTGTGGTCATGATTAGCCATTGTGCAGAAATATATGACATTAAAACACCAATAAATAAATAAATAAATACCGGGGTACTTAAAATATTTTTTTTAATTTTTTGGCTTCAAAAGCTGAGATTAGAACTCTCTCACTGGAATTAGCTTGACAAGCTGGTTCCAATAAGGTGTCATATGCCATAATTTGGAGGAAAGAATTGGAAAAATTATAAAATCTGAAAGATAATTTTTGTGAATAGTGCTAGCCAGGTATAACAATTACATTAGGCCTAAAAAAATTTAAAATTTGTTTCTCAGGCCCTCCAGCCCTTTTGGCTGCCGCATGCTCTCTTTTTATAACCAATGTAAACTTTAAAAAAAATAAAAATTAAATGGTTTATGTCTGATATTTAACCAAAGTTAAAAAAATTGATAAATTTGTCCCTTGAGTGCAAAAGCATTGCAAAGCCTCCTTGCACTCAAGAGATGAAATACACCACCACCCATTCTTTTCTGTAGATTATGAGGCCTAAAACATAAACCAAGAACATGAACTTTTGATGGCAAAGAAATAATTCCAGAAATAAAAAATAAAATAAAAAAACGCTTCGAGAGTGTTTAAATTTATTCCCCATGAACACCATAAAACAAAAGGCTAAACATAGAGTAAATGGGCTAAGCCCATTTACACAGTTTGGCTTTTTTTTCTTGGGGTTCAAAACTCAAGAAATAGACAGAAACAAATGATCATTATAAGATTTTATGTTTTGTTTTGCACATTGGTCTCTATGAAATGATGAAGTGTTTATATTTTTGAAAGGTTATAGCTGCATTACAAGATTCCAAATGTTAGTTTCGAGTGAAAATTTTAAACTGAAAGGAAAAGTCCTCTGCTATATACCATGAAGCCAACTTAACTGAGTTATCTCTTAACTGAATAACACTATTTATTACATAAAACTTTCCAACACCAAACCATTTGCTATACCTTGAGTACAAATTTTATATGTTAACTGCACGTAGAAAAATCTTCGAATCTATTTAAAAGAATTACTCAGACTACCACTGAATTCCCTATGTTTATGGACCCATTTGGCCTTAGTATATATAAGCACCTAATCGTTTATATTTTCTGTGACAGAGCTCTCTGAGCTCTGTCAAACAAGATATAATAAAACAAGAGTCCCCAAGGGGCCTTAACTGCTCACCTGACAAGTTGTTCAAAGAAGTATTTGGGATCACATTCAGCTAATCATGGCTCGTCGAGACTTCTGAGGAATGAAGTCACAAAATTATTATAGAGGTCCTTTTTTTTTTTTACATAAATTCACTCTAATTCCTTCAAAATGCATTTGTAGCAATTTTTATCCTCCGCTTAATTGACCTCCAGGGGTGGGGGTTGGTGGTCATAGTGGTATTTTTTGTGTTTGTGTGTGTGTGTCTGTGTGTGTGTGTGTGTGGGGGGGGGGGGGTGCCAAACATTTTGTTACATCTACATGCCCTCCCCCCCCCCCTGAGAAGGAAGGGAGGGGAGGACATAGGGTAAAAACATTTTCGCATAAAACCACTCTAATTCAACTAGGAATACCCGCAAAATTCTGAATTTTGGTCCAAAATTTCGGAGTTGGAACCAGACCAAAAATTTTCAGGCTAAAAAAAAAAATTTTTTCCCCTCAAAATTGAACAAAATATATAAAAACAAAAAAATTTTTCCAAATTTGGGTCCAAAATTTCCAAGTCTGAACCAAATACAAAATTTTCAGGCTAAATTTTTTTTTCTTTTCATCTCAGAATTGAACAAAATGCTAAAAAAATTGAAACAAATTTTTTTTTCAAATTTTGGTCTAAGTCCGAACCAGACCCAAAATTTTTACCCCAGGGACCCAATTTCAACAAACTTGAATCTGACCCCCCTAGAGATGATGCATACCAAATGTTAAAGGATTCTGACTGGTGGATCTGAAGAAGATTTTTAAGGAAATTTCCTCATATTGCATTAGGTATTCAGGCTCCCATAGGGATCCCAAATATTAACCGGGGAACTCAATTTCAATAAACTTGAATCTGGCCCCCCTAGAGATAATGTATACCAAATATGAGAGGATTCTGAATGGCAAATCTGAAGAAGAAGATTTTTCAAGAATATTCCACGTATAACACAAAGTTAAAATTTGGGTTTCAATAGGAAGCCCAAATATTAATCCAGGGACTCAATTTGAACAAACTTGAACCTAGCCCCCTAGAGATGATGTATACCAAATATGAAAAGATTCTGACCACTGGATCTGAAGAAGATTTTTAAAGAAATTTCCTCATATTGCTCTAAGTTATAATTCGAGCTCCCATAGGGAGCCCGAATATTATCCCAGCAATTCGATTTGAACAAACTTGAATCTGACCCCTCCCCCAAGATGTTTGTATCAAATATGAAAAGATTCTGACTGGTGGATCTGAAGAGGATTTTTAAAGAATATTCCACATACTGCACTAAGTTAAAATTCCGGCTCCAATAGGGAGCCCAAATATTAACCCAGGGACTCGATTTGAACAAACTTGAATCTGACCTCCCTCGAGATGTTGTATACCAAATCTGAAAAGATTCTGACCACTGGATATGAAAAAGATTTTTGGGGTATTTTATGGGTGTTATCAGAGTTATGTCCCTTGTGGTGTCCCGCGTGGGCAAGACAACTTTATTTGAATAACTTGAATTGACATATGATAGGAAACGTGCACACCAGATTTGGTTCAATTTGGTCAATTAGTTTGTGAGAATTCGATAATGTAAAGTTTACGAAGGATGGACGACGGACGGCGACGGACGGCGACGGACGATGGGACAGATGACAGATGGAAAAGTGATTTAAAGCTCCTCTTGAGCTTCGCTCAGGTGAGCTAATAAATACTCAAAGTTTATATCTCAAGAATACAGGTAGATCTAAATGGTCAAATTCTTGTTACATATAACTAAATACTCCTCTTAACTGAATATTTTTCACTTGCAAAGTGATTCTTCAATTTTTAAGATTTTTTTATTGAGGTTTAATGACACTTTTGACAGCCAGCGTCACCTTGTGTCAGACAGTTTTACAGGTGGAGGAAGCTGAAGTATGCTAGGGAACCATTGAGCATTGGTGAGCAACTGACCGACTCCCTAAAAAACTAACTCTGCTAATAGTAATTTGGGGAACTCGTTCCAATGAGGGGTCACATGATGAAGCCTAGACATAAACAATCTGTCATTTGCAGAATGAGGTCCCCAGATCATGAATTTGCTGATGCTATGCCCTAAAGTGGGCCAATTTATCCTCTTGGTGCCTCTTTCTGTTTAGGCCTGAGACCTTAATTCATATTGAGGTTCACAGAGGGTAAATCGAGTGATGCTACCCTGCTGTGCAGGGTAGCATCACCAAATTCACCCTCTTGGAACATCATTCTGCAGATGACCGTCTGCTTATTTCCAAGCTTACACATGATTACATGATATCATGTCGTTCGTTTTGTTGAAATTTTCTGATTTTTTTTTTTTTAATGCTCAATTTATAAATCATGCAGCTGGATGTGGCCAATTAGTTAGGTAAAAAGTTGAATCAGATTCTCAAATTTTTCAGCGACACATACAGCAAAGAACACAAAAAAGATTTTGTTTGTTCACAAAAGTATCTACTTAATTTCGTCGAAGTTAATCAAAAAATATCAACAACAAAAAATTAAACAAAGCAGAAAGTCAATTTTGTTTCACAAAATGTCTGATACTTCTGGATATCTGACAATATTTCATTCTATTCATCTCTAAAATACTTCTGTCAGCCCCTTTCAGATACTCTGCCGAATGATTATTGATTTTTTCATTCTCTAACTTCAGCTATTACAACATTTTCCAGATTTCTTTCATGTATGTCAATTACAGGATTGTGTTTGCTTCCTGCTGACACCTTTCCAGTCAAAAGAAAAATGTAATTTCTTATCACTATTGTCAAAAAAGGATCAACAGGTTAACGTGATTTATCTGAATATACAGTGATACACAATAAAAGAATATTTCCCACCACCAGATCATGAGATTACCCCTCTTGATTAACTTGTAAAGGAAACAATGTCACCGTCTCCAGTAAAGTGCGAGTCACAAATAAAACTGTCTTGTCCAAAAAAGCCAATCTAAATGCTAGCTTTAATTAAAGCTTGATGTGTTCATGTTTGTAACCAACAAAATTAAAATGATGGGGAAATCTTGGCGGTAATGTTCTGGAAAATTTACTCAAAGGAAATTGAGGTTTTAACTAAAATAAGAATCAGCGTGTAAAAATTCTTGATGAAACAACATGAGGAATGGTGTGATTATTAGCGATTTGGAAAATTGGAATTTCCATGTATTTGCTTCTCAACAGAAGAATGTAATTTTCCAGACTGCCTTGGAGATTTACATTAAAGAACTCAATTATTTTTGGTTTATTAATGGCATGATCTGTGAGAGCTAAAGCTAAATATGACTGGCCTGCTCTTTTGGTTTGTAAATTAACATAGAAATGTACAAATGACAGATAAATTGACGGATAAAAGTATTTGGAATGAGGCTTACGCATGTATGCAGAACATGACATATTTGTGTGCAGAACCTGACATCATTTTTAGATACCATATTTTTTTATCTGAGATAGTAATATGGATAGATATACAGTCCAGATCATGTTAACCTTCTCCACACCAATGTCAACATGTCAAAATTTCAAGCAGTAACTTTTTGAATTGATTAAATTCTCAGTTGCATTATGGGAAAAATTAGCTGCAAGAAATTTCTGTACTTTGACATTAGTGAAGAGGGGGTAATTGAATGGTGAAATAATTATGAATCCAAAATATATCAACAATGGAGACAGTTATTCAATTAAACTGAATTCTGTTAATTACCTCATTTCTAATGATAAAATGAGATTTTAATTTATTGTACATAAACTGGATACCCAGATGTGTATTGTGAATTCAACAAGTTTCCAGGATCTTCTCCGTATTTTTCAAGGGGTCGTTTCAAGGAGCTAGAGATGAGAAATTGAAGGATTTTCAAAGACTGTCTGGGGCAAAGACAAGGGAGTTCCCTGCAAGAGCTAAAGAGAGATACATACATAACAGATGGATCGTCCGCTCTGTGGGCTAAGAGACAATGGTGACCTATATGGACAGAGATCTATTTCTATTTTTACCCTAAGCTTTCAGTTTGTCAAGTCAAACACACCGTCATCATGGTGCATCTTTTCTTCTCGATCACCTCAAAATTAGAAAACAATAAGCTTTTACATTCCTTCTTTCAATAAAAATAAATGTTGTGCATGAAATTCTTTGAGATATCCTCTGCAACTCCTGACAGCTTTGTAGCACAAACCATTTTGGGGGAGTTTTGATTACATACATGTACATGCACACAATGCACACTCCATTATATATAAATTTAAGTCAAGCACATTTGTGCTTGATATCTTCCATTCCCATATCACAACTAATAGTGACTTTTATTTTACAATAAGCATATATTGAATCTGTAATTTCCCAAATACAGCATGTAGCAGGGAACCCTGATACACAATCTGTATCTTATAACTGCATAATACAAGTACGTGCTCAGTTACGATTTGTTTACATTAAGATTTTTAGAACATTACAAGGATTTGAAACACATTTGCGAGAGACCTTGTACATTTCTTTTGATGAAAAGAACACTTCTCAAAAGTATAATTATTAAATACGGAGCCACATTGCTTTTATGCTTTTGTATCTCAATCATTGGAAGCATTCAGGGTGGAACAACACATAGTTATACTGTTACTGCACACAGTCTTTTCTGAAGTTTGAACATGCACATACTCAATAAGTTTATCTGAGGATCACAAAAGTTCAAGGCAGTTCCATACAGTTTCCATCAAAATGAAAAGCATTTTTATGAGTTGGAAAATGAAATCTGATATTAAAATGCTCGTTAATCAAGTTATTATAGTTCAGAATTGTAAGATAAATCTATCATCACCATTTTGTTGATGCACAAAATGTTGTTGCAGATGGAGTCTCTCTTTTGCTTCTAAGGCTATGTGTATATAACAAGCTATTAATTGAAAATAGAATAGGTTTTCATTTTTGGAATGCACATTAAAAAAGTTTTACAATCAAATATAATTATTTCCATTAGTTCCTTGAATCCTGCACCCTATGAAATGTTTTTACAGCCTTAGTCAGTGTATATTTTCATGTAGTGTGTGATATGGCAGCCTATCAACTAATCCTGTGCATGTCCTATGGTCAGCCAGTGTATGTAAGCTTACTAACTCTGTGTAATACACAGGGTTAGCCAGGCCTGGCAATCTAGAAAATCAAGGAGTGCAAAACAGTTGCCCTCCTCAGATTGCTCGGGAGTGCAATTGCACCTGAAATTTTCAATGCAAAAACTTGTATGCTATTTTGGTTATATTCACTTCAAGGTATTAATATTGTGACTGAAAAATTGTACTGCATTCAGCTACATAGTGGAAAAATTGTCACACACATCTTCTCCTTATTCAAAATGTTGCATTAAATTCTTATGTGACTGTCTCCTACACTCAAAATCTATCGAAATGCGACACAGAATGGGTCATGAATTTTTGCGAATCAATGCAACATTGACAAATCATCCCCTGAGTTCCAATGTGTTCTCTGTGCCAGTAGGCACAGAGAACACATTGGAACCCAGGGGACGAAATGATAATAGATTTTAAAGGCAGTCCCAAACAGGTCTGGCATTCCAGAAAATCAAGGGGTGCAAAAAATTGCCCTCCTCATTTTTTTCTAGGCGTGCAGTAGTCGTGCAGCACTCCTGCACTCCTAAAGAATGCCAGGCCTGGTTAGTCACTCTTTTCTTTCTGGTTATAAATAAAATCATCTCTATTATATGACTAACCCTGTGCATGCAAAGCCTTAGTAAGTGTACATTTTATGTTGTGTGTGGTATTGCAGTTGCCAATGTTTTATAACCACAAAGTGTACACTGCACAGGGTTAGTCATACTTTCCGGTATTAAAAATAAATTCATTATTAACTGAGTATCTAAACCTGTGTACTGTACAGCCTTAATGTAAATCTCATCTATAGCAACTCTTTACCCAATGTAATGCCCAAAACCAGCCAGTAATATTCTCAGTAAATTACATAGGTGGATGCATTCGATTCGTTAGGTATAGGTTATGACCCCTCATTGGAACGAGCTCGACAAGCTCGTTCCAATGAGGGTCATAACCTATGCTTTTGAGACAAAAAATGAAAAAATAATGAAAATTAATTAGCGATATTTGAGAATAGTGCTGGCCGGTTTTGGCCGTTATGTTGGGTAAAGGGTTAAAACTGAAAGCTGTGAAATGAGTTGATTTCACTATGTTCAATGTGTATACCAGGGGCGTAGGAAGCTTATAATATTGGAGGGGAGTATTGTAAACGGGGGCTTGTAGGAGACAGCACGGCCGCCTTTGGTGACCTGGGGGAGAGTGCGGGAGGGGGATACCCCCTCCCACTGGTGGAGGTCCGGGGGAAAATTTGTGAAATATGAACTACTGAGAGCTCATTTCCTCGCTTCTCAAGTGAAAATATCAAGGCATCATTGCTGATAATTTTTGGTGTTTATAGGAGGATGTATGTCAGAGAGGAAGATGTTAACCTGTTGAGCGTCAAATCAGTCAGTGACATCGACTACCAACTTTTCTATGCACTGCAAATGGTGTAGATCAAACAGTTTTTATGTGCGCCTGTATGATGTAGAATATGCAGATGTATGTGGTTATTTTCATGTAGATACTAGATATGATTTACCAAAGTTTTGGAAAATTTTGGGGGGTAAATACCCCCCTTACCCCCCCCCCCCCCCCCCCCCCCCCCCACACACACACACACACACACCCTGGTTCCTACGCCACTGCAAAAATTTTATATGCAGATCAAGGCCCATTACTTCTCATAAACTAATAAAATTTGTTGTCTTTATACATATTGAACATCCATGAACCATCAACACTAATATTTTAAATGTTTTCATGTTTCATTTACCCAAACTTAAATGCTAGGTTTTTTAAAGTTTTATTAATCAAATATCAAACCATAAGAGGAGTTGATTTCAGCATCAGAGTACATCTCTAAATAAAAATGCTAAGTCTTCTTAGTCAATCAAGAGCCATAATGCCTAGACAAGTTAAAAATCTGTTTCTCAGGCCCTCCTGCATGCTCCTTTTGGCTGCCGCATGCTCTCTTTTTATAACCAATGCAAACATGAAAAAAAAATCATTAAATGGTTTATATCTGATATTTTACCCAAGTTAATAAAATTGATAAAGTTGTCCTTTGAGTGCAACAAGGCTTTGCAATGCTTTAGCAATGCAAAGCCTTTTTGCACTCAAGGGATGAAATGCAACACCACCCATGCTATTCTGTAGATTATGAGGCCTAAAACATAAAATAACCCAAAAACACGAACTTTTTATGGCAAAGAAATAATTACAAAAATGAAAAATAAAATAAAAAACTGCCCACCCACATGAAATTTTACAAAAAAATTGCCTGAGAAACAGAAGATCTACTTTGTTGGAGCCTAACTCAAAATGTTTTTAACCCCCTGCACAATGATGTCAAAATATCTAAATTTCAGGCAGAAAAAATTTCCCATAATGCAACTAGAAATTTAACCAATGCAATCTCATTTGACAGAGCTCATTGAGCTCTGTCAAACGAGATTGAATTGGTTAAATTTCTAAATGCATTATGGGAAAAAAGTTTCCTGAAATTTAGGTATTTTGACATCAGAGTTAAGGGGGTTAAAGGGTTGGTTAATTTGCTACTTTCAGGTAAAGAGAGCAAATCCCTTTTGATATAGTTGTGAATGTTTGAATGTCTGAAAACAGCAGAGATGACATCATGGCAACACAACATAAGATGTGAACTGCCATTGGGAAATTTTAAAGTTTATTTTGCAAAAATTCTCACGGGATAAATGACCTTCAAAAATAATTCAGGGGGTCAAATATCCTTTGTAGCAAAACTTTATATGGAATCTCGCCTAATTATTTAATTCTCAGGTCAAAGGGGTTACTGAAGCATAGAAAATTTTATAATTTCTCCACAAATGTATAAGGAATAAGACAAATTCAAGTTTGATACCCCAAAGAATTTGGACAGATGCATAAAAGATAAATTAAGAGTTTGATTGTATCCAAACTTGTCCTAGTTATCCAATGACCTTTATTAATCAATTTCTACATGGATCAGCAATACATGGAATTCTCATTAAATATTAAATGAGTGTTATTACCTGGGGAGGTTTTTCCTGGCATTAGATCATTTATTCATCCCATTCGTTTAAAGTGTGATTCTACAACATGACCATTTGTATGTAATTGGATTTGTAAACTGTGATATAGTAACACAAATGGATCAAATGATGTTTGAATGAAAGAGCTGGTGCTGCACTATTTATTTATTGGTGTTTCTATGCAATGGCTAATCATGACCACAACAGTTTTACAGGTGGAGGACGCCAGAGTATCCGAAGAGAACCACCAAGCAACAGCGAGCAACTGTCAGCTCCCCAACATACTAGCTCCACACAAGCAGGGTTAGCATTGATTGAAGATAAGTGCACCATCGGCGTGCGGTATGCCTCAGTACACAATGTCACATACCCACATGTGGGCAATGGGGGTGAGGTGTCTTGCCCAAGGACACAATGCGGTTGCCGCAGGTGGGATTCAAACCGAGGACCTCTCAGCCTGCAGCCAGCACCTCTACCTACTGAGCCATTGTGCCCTCCTGATGCTGCACTAATTAAGAAGAACTGTAGTGAAGTTATTTTTTTTTTAAATATATGACCTGGAGGAAGCCAAAATCTGGTCAAAGCTGCAATTCCATTTTCTACAAGAATAAAACTGGAATCAAAATTTCCTACTATTTCACCATCTGCACAATGATGTCAAAGTATCAAAACATTCAATCTGAATTTTTTCCCACAATGCAACAAGGAATGTAATGATTCAATCTTGTTTGACAGAGCTCCTTGAGCTCTGTCAAACAAGATAGAATTGGTTACATTCCTAATTGCATTATGGGTAAATTGGCTGCTTGAAAGTTTGACCTTTTGATATCCATGTGGACTGGAGAAGATATGTATTTATTTATTTATTGGAGTTTAACAAAACTTTTGACAGCCAGGGTCACCTCGTGTTGGAAAGATAAGATATAATAGATTACACGCCTATATTGGATGTAGTGCCTGCTATTGAGGCCCAGTAGGTCTATCAACAAAGTGAATTCAGGCATTATCAGGGTAATGTCTCAACATATTACAAGATTTTTTATTCAATTAACAGGCATTCACTCTATAAATCACATTCAATTAACCAGTCAAATTAGTACTGAAGGTAGGGTAAATGATTTTGTGTTTGGAAATTGTATTATATGCTATCTTAAAAGATAGCAGGAAATATCTAACAAATATTTTTTGATATCTATTGTCATGACAGATATAAGAGAATATCTATGCATTATACAATAAGTTTAGATGAACATCACTGTGTGTTTTGCCATTTACAGGTTTTAACCCTTTACCTAACAAATCAGCCATAATCGCCCACATAATTTACAAAATGTGCCGCTGGAAAACAATTATATGAAAAAATTCAACAAAACTATGCCCAGACATGTTAAGCTGATGAATTGTGCAATAGTGAGATTTCTGAGCAAAAACAGTGAGATTTTAATTTTTATATGGCTCAAAGAGGAAAATAAATTAATTTTAATACAGTGGAGCCCACTTAATTGGATATCTCTTAATTGTATATCCCTGTTAATTGAATATAATTTTCATACACAAAATCATTTACCATACCTTCAGTACAAATTTGATCTGTTAACCCTTTACCCAACACAGACGATTTCAAAATTTATTATTTTAAATATCATTTTTTAAATTTTTTCAAAAAATTTCGACAAAACCATATCATGTGACCCCTCTTTGGAACGAGCTTGATCCAAAGAGGGGGCACATGTTATGGTTTTGTTGACATTTTTCGAAAAATAATATTTTTTCAGCTGCTGAATTTGCATATTACGCGGGCGGATGCGGGCGATTGTTGGGTAAAGGGTTAATTGCATATGGGTTGTAGAGTAAACTCCTGTTAAATGTATATAAATTTTTATAATATGTCGAAAAAATTACTGTGACACGCACCAAATTCCCCTTATTTATCAACCTTTTTGGCCTCACAACATGAAATACAGGCATTTATTCTATTATATCTTGTTTGACAGAGCTCTATGAGCTCTGTCAAACAAGATATAATAGAATAAATGCTCAGTTTACCTCCAGAACACAGGAAACTGACCAAATCCCTGTTAACTGTATACTCCTGTTAATTGAATAATTTTCACTGGCAAAATGGATATTCAATTGAGAGGATTCTACTGTAGTGAGATTCTGATAAAAATCTCAATTTCAGACTCGTTTACCAACAATTTATTGTGAAAAATAGTGAATCTAAGTATAATTTTCAATTAGGCCCAACAAAGTAGATTTTCTGTTGCTCAGGCCACTTTTTGCAAAATTACATGTGGGTGGGCATTTTTTTATTTTATTTTCTATTTTATTTTTTAATTTTGTAATTATTTCTTTGCCATCAAAAGTTCATATTCTTGGTTTATTTCATGTTTTAGGCCTCATAATCTACAGAATAGCATGGGTGGTGGTGTATTTTGTCCCTGGAGTGCAAGAAGGCTTTGCAATGCTAAAGTATTGCAAAATCTTGTTGCACTCAAGGGACAAATTTATCAATTTTATTAACATGTGTAAAATATCAGAAAGAAATCATTTAATTTTTATTTTTTTGAGTTTGCATTGGTTATAAAAAGAGAACATGCAGCAGCCAAAAGGGCCATGTGGGAGGACCTGAGAAATAGATTTTTAACTTTTTTAGGCCTTATCTGATAATTATGATACATACTGAAAAACAGTAGCTATCCTCTACATATTCAGTTAACAGGGTTATTCAATTAAGACATATGCAATTAAATGGGCTGAACTACACATTAAGGGTTAATATCTTTTTTTTATATACTTTCAGATACAAAGGTTTTTCATCACATTGCAAAAAGTATTATATATTGATTCACTGTCACTTATGCTAATTTTCACTCCCTTCTGGTTCAAATATTATTTTGAGAAATCAGTTTACAGCATGCAAAGCTCACAGGCATACCGAATTTCAAAGAATATACTGAATTAGAGAATTTAAAATCAATTCAGTGTCAGTGCAGGAAGGAACTAATTGTGTGCCATTAGATGATTCAGAGATTTTCGTATATCTCGGGATGAATCAACACCCCCATATACCTTGAACTCAAATGATGAAAAATCAAAGAATTTGTAAAGTAAATTTCATCTTCTCAATACTTCATCAAAAGTTGGAAATCATCATCTTATATGATGCAGAATCAGCTAGAATTGACTTGAAAATGCTGAGATAACCAAACAGAATTTTTTTTAACTAGGAGTGTGCTATCGTGGCTCTACTGAAAACTGTTGAAAGCTACTAGAGTGGCTTTACACTGTATGCATTAGCTTGATGTTTGCTCAGTAGTAGAACAAAATAAAAGTGTCAATGACACAGCAGCTCAATTTGTCCAAGAAGGGACTGAACTAAATAGAAAGCACCAGTAATGCCAAGTCATTCAATCAAGGTTCTACAGAAAAGACATCACACAAAAACTACATATGAAATCTGATAAATATCGAGTGAGGGCTGCGACCTGTGGGTTGTACTAATGGAATTGTTGACAATTTATGTGCCAAATCCAAGATGGTCGATGGCAGCCATGTTTTCAATGAAATTTAGAAACATTTGATTGTTCCCATCTAGATATGACACCAAAGCTACATATGAAATTCGAAAAAGATCGGGTGAGAAATGTGGCCTGGAGGGTGTGCTAATAGAATTGTTGACAATTTATGTGCCAATACCAAGATGGCTGCTGGCGGTTATGTTTTTCAACGAAATTAAGAAACATTTGATAGCCCTCAGACATCACACCTGTAGGGAGTGCTATTGGAATTGTTGGTAATTTATATGCCAAATCCAAGATGGCAGATGGCAGCCATGTTTTTCAACAAAATTCCGACAAATTTTATAGCTCCCATGTAGATATCACACCAAAGCTAAATGTGAAATTTGAAAAAAAATTGGGTGAGAGATGTGGCCTGTAGATTGTGCTAATGGTATTGTTGACAATTTATGTGTCAAATCCAAGATGACTGATGGCAGCCATGTTTTTCAACAAATTTCAGAAAAATTTGATAGCTCCCATTTAGATATGACACCAAAGCTACACATGAAATTTGAAAAAGATCAGGTGAGAAATGTGGCCTGCAGTGCTAATGGAATTGTTGACAATTTATGTGCCAAATCTAAGATGGCCACTGGCAGCCATGTTTTTCAACAACATTCGGAAATGTTCAATAGCTCCCATCTAGACATTAATAAATGTCCCAAAGCCACGTAATAAATTTGGAACTGATCGAGTGAGAGATGAGGCCTGTAGGGTGTGCCACTGGAATTGTTGACAATTTGTGTGCCAAATCCAAGATGGTTGCTGGCGGCCATGTTTTTCAACTAAAATCAGAAAAATTTGATAGCTCCCATCTAGACATCACACCAAAGCTACATATGAAATTTGAAAAATATTGGGCGCGAAATGCAGCCTGTAGGGCGTCAAGGTGATAGCTAAATGTAGCAATTTTGTTGTATAAAAGTGTAAATATTTTCGATAATCCTTCTGAATGGGTTAGACATAAAATGTAAAGATAGGTATATAACGGTCTCCGAAAACCAATTTGTCATTTAGACAGGCCAGCAATAATTCGAGAGCTGGTAATAAAGAGTGAAATTTAATGTCCATTATTGAGCATGTGTTGATAAAACATTAAAGATAGTAAAAGCCTGTAGTCTGGATAAAACATTAAAGGTAGTAAAAGCCTGTAGTCATTATCTATGTAATTATGGACAGTTAACAAGTAATTTTTGTAAATATGGTACATTGCATATGTTCTGGACACACACCCATATTACGCAGCTAGCCTGTCACAGAATGTCAAAAAATACCAAAATGTGAGTCTTTCAAAGGAACTTAAAAGCGAATATTAAATTAAGAAAGATCTGAGCGGCCAAGTTCAAGAGAAGTGATTAAACTGAGAACTGATGTTCTGGCTATGGAAATATAAATTTTATAGTAAATTTCCTTTCTTATTATACCTACCACAATTGTTTACTACAGGCTTGCACTAGAGTGGAATACCCTAATTCGGATAAAATACTCTCTATTTTAATCTTTCCAAAGAGATGTGGGAAAGAAAAGTTGTGTAAAAAAACACCACGAAAAAATAAGCGAAAACTGGGCCGAGCGCCATCGGCGCACACCCAGTATGGGACACTCTTCCCTTAGCACAAATCCACGACTTCTGTTAACCAATGTGCAGTGCGTCATCAATTCATCATTCTTTTGATTCTGCCAACACAGGAGTTAAGTGATCAGTGGGGAGGAAGGATTCTTACCCGAATAAGAAGTCGGGAGGGCCTCCATGTAAACAATTGTGGTAGGTATAATAAGAAAGGAAATTTACTGTAAAATTTATATTTCTTATCAACCTACCTTACAATTGTTTACTCCAGGCTGAATTAGACAATAGGATGGAGGGAATCACATAACCAACCCACACATAACTCAATTGCACTGGAACCGTGGACAGAGGAAGAGATCCCTTGGCTTATCAAACCATAGCATCACAAACATTAGTAAAAGACAATGAAAGATGAGGCGTACGGTGAAGTGCGACGCCCAGACAGAAAGGGCAGTAACAGCACAGAGCTGGAACTGACCCTGTAAAAAAAACTGAATGGCTGGGATAGACAACAGCCTGAGCCGAAGAAAGAGGGCCTGTAGGTCAAAGGTCCTCTGTTGGCTCCTGCAACTGACGCAGATAAAAGGAGAAGGTAGCATTTCTCCAGTAGGCTGCCAGCATAACATCCGACAACATGACGGATTTATTAAAAGAGGAAGACAATGCACGCACCTGGTGGCAGAAAAAACGATTGGTAATCCAACCACCAGTAGCCAGCCGAGCGGAAGCTGCACGAATAGCAAGACAAATCCATCAAGAAATGAATGCAGGAGAGATCTGGCATGTGAGAAAATGCATATCCATCCAGGATAAAGGCATGAAAGCCCCCCCCCCCCCTCCACCCCCAAGCAGAGCGTGCCCAAGAAAGTGTCCATCTTGGAGTAAACTGCAAAGTCCTAGGCCTTTTCAAGGAAAAGAGCTGAACAAGCTTGGAGAGGAAAGGATGAGTGTCGAAACAATGCGGTACCACATATGAAAAAGGTCTCCGAAGCATGGACTTGCACCCATTGCTGGAGTCCCCAGAAACAAACATATACCAGAAACTTCACAAGTGGTATGATCGAAGGAGTGAAAGAAGCAACAGAGTGATCACACACCATCGACAGAAGAACCTTCTACTTAGCCAGAGGCTAAACCAGTGGAGTGAGTGCCTCCTTGAAGAAGAAAAGCAACTCCACTGCTTGTCTCTAAAAACCACTACGGAGGAGACAGGACCCGATAAAAGACATGCGCGAAGGCACAATGAAGTTGGGTCAACTTGAAACCTCGGACGACTTTGGCAAAGAAAGTCGCGATGTAGAGGGAGACATGCCGGAACTGCTGCTAACAGAGAGCGGAGCAGATTGATCCACACCCACCGAGGCGACAGGGGTGTCATCGAAAGGATTCGACGACTGCAGGTTCATATCTGGGCTAGAACCTGAGGCAGAATCAGAACCGGCAGGAAGGCGTAGCTGACAAGACCGTCCCAAAGGAGGGCCAGAGCATCCACGGCGAAAGCCAGAGCATCTGGACACGGGGCCACGAAAGTGTCCACCTGATGGTTCCAACGAGTTGCAAAGAGATCGATGGAACACCTCCATGTGGAGCATCCACTCGGGGGAAAAGAACCTGCCCCATCGGGACAGGGAGTCGGCTATGTCATTCAGACGAACGGAAACGTGACGAACAACCACCCCGGCATTGACATCCTGAGCGAGCAGTAGAAGATCCCGAGCCAATTCGTACATTGGAACCGAGTGAGTGCCGCCCTGGTTCCGAATGAAGCAACCAGTGTCGAATTGTCGAACAACAGAAGGACCTGATGATTCGACAGGTGAGGGATCCACTGCCTGAAACTTGGATGAAGAGCAAGAAGCTCCTTCTGGTTGATGTGTAGAGATGCCCGATCCTGGTCCCACATCCCATGAAGGGAAAGACCTGGAGGATCCAACGTCGCACCCCATCCGAAATCGCTGGCATGTGCCATCAGAAGGTGATCGGACATGGGTAAGTCCAATGGGACACCCTGCGTGATCCACAGAACATTCGTCCAGTGGAGAAGGTGAGGAGGAAGAGATTCTGGTAACTGAAGCATCAGATCCAGAGAATCGACATTCAGCCTCCAACGACTGAGCAGAAAGTGTTGGAGAGGTCTGGCATGTAGCCGACCTAGAGGAATGAGATCCGTCACCGAACCGCAGAGACCGAGCAGCCGGAGAATACCCCGTGCTGTCGCGGATGTGGACTGGGACAGAGTCAGAGCAAAAGCTGAGAGAATCACAGCCCTGGCCTGGGGAACTGCCACCGTATTGAACTGAGTGTGGAAGGCCATCCCCAAATAACAAAACGACAGAGAAGGGACCAGATCCGACTTCTCCTCGTTGACTCTGAATCCTAGCGACGTGAGCCAGCTCAACAGAGTGTCGACATCCAACTCCAGTAAGGCAGCATTGGAATGCCTCTGGAGGATATCGACTAGATATGCCGAAGTAGTCACCCTGGACTGTGTGTGATGGAAGGCTATCACATGCGACATCAGTCGGGTGAAGGGCCAAGGAGCCAGGTGGAGGCCGAAAGACATGGCCTTCAACTGGTAAACTCGCCCCAGAAAAGCGAATCTGAGATACTTCTGCAACACCCGATGAATCGGAACGTGAAAGTAAGCGTCTCGCAGGTCGACGCTGGAAGCGAAATCTCCCTGGTGAATGGAACGGCGGATCGACCTGAAAGTCTCCATGCTGAACTTGGGAGCAATGATAGACTGGTTCAGGATACTCAGATCGATAACCGGTCGGAGTCGGCCATCCTTCTTCGGCACCAAGAACAGGCGGGAGTAAAACCCACTGACTGAATGTTCTTGACAACCTCGAACGCTCCCTTGGCCAGAAGATTGTCTATCTCCATGGACAAAAGCTCCCGACGTAAAATGTCTGAAGGAACCGTGGTTGGAAAAGGCACTCTGGATAGAGTGGGGTGCCTTCGGAAGGATATTTGCAGCCCGGACCAAACAACATCTAACACCCAAGGATCAGATGTGATGGTGGCCCAACGGTCTGCGAACTCTGCTATCCTTCCTCCAACCTGGGACGAGTCGAGGTGAGGACCTTCAGTTCGAGCCCCGACGAGGCCCACGAGAGGAGAAACCACCTCCTCTACTGAATGAAGAATCCTGAGACTTCCCTCTAGCCTGCTGATGCTTACCCTTAACCCGTGAGTAAGAAGTAGAAGCGGAGGCAGGAGGATCAGCCCTTTGCTTCGCAGAGGAAGCAGAAGGGTACTTGTTAGGCTTTGAACAGTCCCTGCCTCCCCTAGAAGGCTGATCAAGCTGACGAAACAGCAGCTGATCTTTGGAATGACGTAGAACGTCATCCCGGATCGTCGACACGGAACCCATGGAACAGTAGCGGTCTTGCCAAAGAAGCAGATCGAAGAGCAGCGCGCTGCCCCCAGGAAGGGATCGGCCTGTGTCCAGCACAGAGTCCCTTCGAACTAGTTCCAAAATAGCCATGTCACAGGCATGCGTGTGAGTAAGATGCATGAGCGCCTTGGACAGCACACGCAAAGGAGCCTGTAGATCGTCAAACCTATCTGGAGGCAGATAGGCAGCTAAGGCAGAGACGACGTGATCGGAGAGAGAAAGCATACCCAGCATTCCTCCCAATCAGCCCAATATGGACTCCAGAGTCGTCATAGGAATGACGGCAGACTTGGGTTTGGAAAGCCTGAGGGAATTGGAGTCCTGATCCAAAACGATAACGCACCGGAGGCAAAAATGTGTCAACCCTGGTGACGAACGGATCCTTCATAGCCTTGGAACTCAGTTTAGAGTCCAAGGCTGAAAATGCTTCAACCACCTGTACGGACTGGCATGGTCAAAGACGCCCAGAGCAGGTTGCTCCACAGGCTGTAGGCACGCGACCGATGATCGCGGCCTGGCTGACACTGTCGGCGGGTTTGATGGTTTGATGGTTTGAGATCCGGAAGGAACCCAAACACAAAGTCAAGAGCTGCCCCCAAGTCAGAAGACTGCTGGCTCTCGACATTAAGGATGTCTGACTCCTCCCCGGAGTCGGAAGACACATAGCCCATCGTGAGCAAACCAGCCGACGCCTCCCATGGTGTAGGAACACCAGGGGGATCAGAAAGTGGCCTGTTTCCAATCCTGGGAGGCGGCGCCATAGGGGGCGCCTGGAAACCACTCGCTGCCTCGCTGGAAGCAACAGGAATGCTCTTGGACAGAACCTGATTGAGTAAGGAGAGGGCCTCCCTAAGCTCACTGCCCGTACCAGCTGGTTCGACATGGGGACGAACCAGCAAAGTGGCTTCACACCTGACCCTCTTAACCAGTGAAGGGTCACGATCCTCCAATACACCCGAAACAGGGCGACGGGTGGCAGCCGAAACATCTGAGGGCAGACGTGTATAGGGGTACGACACACCCCGAGGATCAACATAGCGGGAACTCAGGAGAGTTGCCACGGACCTCTGCAGGGCAGAAGGTCCAGGCTGCACAGAAGGCGTTGGTCCCGCAAAACTGGCCGTGTGACCAGAATGAGTGGACGGAAAACGCCAATGACAAAACTGTGGTACTCGACGGCACAGAGACCACAGCAGAGGGTCCGGCCGGCAGCCACTTCCAACTTCGCTGAGTTGAAGTCAGGGAAGGCTGAGGCCGATACCCCCACGTCTACACTACCAGACACTGCAGCAGACCACTGTAGGTATAAAACTGCTGTGCTCAACGGCTGAGAGGACACAGCAGGGGGTTCAGTTGGCAGCCACTTCCGACTTTGCCGAGTTGAAGTTGGGGAAGGCTGAGGCCGATACCCCACAACCACACTACAGACCCTTGCAGGGATAAGCTGAGGCTGGCTAAAAATGTTGCCCGATGCCGTTGTAGATGGAACAGCAGTAGCAGCAGATATAACGGGAGCTGTTGGAACTGGCGGAAAAGGGGAGAGAGCCACCTAGCTTGGCCTCCAAAGGAGGAGTCACAACCCTAGTGACAGCCTCAGATGTCGACTGGAGAGGGCGCATAGTCCCGGAACCAGGCATCTCTTCACCAGAAATCCAACAGCTCCCGCGGTATCCACCATGGTAAAAAAAAACTGCCCATCCCCCACGGAAGGGGAATAACTCTCACCAGATGTGGTCGAGTCGGGAGGCCCTGAAACGACAGCGTTCCCCATCCCCTACTGGAGCGGGAGGAGTTGCACATCCCCCATGGAGGGGGAGTAATTCTTACCAGACGTGGTTGAGTCGGGAGGCCCCGAAATGACAGTGTTCCCCACCCTCGTGGGAGCAGATGGAGCTGCACATCCCCCACGGAGGGGGTATAACTCACACCAGTCGTGGTCGAGTCGGGGGGCCCGAAACGACAGCGTCCCCCTCCCCCCCCTGTGGGTGCAGGAGGAGCTTCACATGGAGGGGATTAACTCACACCAGAGGAGGCCCCGAAACGACGCGTTCCACACCACCTGCAGGTGCGGAAGAAATGGCCACGAGAACGCACAAAGACGAGGGCAAAAGGAATTGCCCTAAAGGAACCGAACTGAAAATAACAGAGGTGAGAGCAGTAGAAGAAAAAGGTGAACTCAACAGATACAGAAAGTAGAAGAACACCCTCAACTACGAGAGAAGGTGGCAGAAAAAAAAAGCCCCCCCCCCCCCAGAAATTCAGCCCTCAACAGCGTGAAGAAATCCTGTCCAGACAGTCCCTAATTGACACCTAACTCCAATAACAATTTAAATTTATCGACCGAAAAATTTCATTCATTGTTGAACAGCTTTGACACGATGTCGAAAAAACATTCGCGAAAACAGAATAATAAATAATATTCAATGAGAATGTAGTTGAAAATATTAAAGAGAATATATAAAACACAGTCCTGTTATTATGTTATTATACGATCTTCAGATCCATAATCCAGTCACAGGAAAACCATTATCGACGAGCTGAATTATCACTGTTTCATATGGCAAATGGTGGAGACACATCCTCCACATGTGCGGATATAAAAAAGAATGATGAATTGATGACGCACTGCGCATTGGTTAACGGAAGTCGTGGATTTGTACTAAGGGAAGAGCATCCCATACTGGGTGTGAGCCGATGGTGCTCAGCCCAGCTTTGGCTTATTTTTTCGTGGTGTTTTTTACACCACTTTTCTTTCCCACATCTCTTGGGAAAGATTAAAATAGAGAGTATTTTATTCGAGTTAGGGTCTTCCACTGTAGTGCAAGCCTGTAGTAAACAATTGTAAGGTAGGTTGATAAGAAACACTCGATCTCATCCCAAGGTGATAACAAATGTACCCAAGAAGTTGTGAAGATTGGTTCATAATAACAGCCTCTTGTCCAAGCCATATTGACACATGCACTTGATGATGTATTCCATGTTACTAAACATTCATACAGAAATTTACTCAAATCAGAACTTTCATACAGTAGTTCTGTACAAACAACTGATTGCACTAATTTTGGTACAAAATGTCTGCTGGCAGCCATCTTGAATTTTGGACCGCACCCAAAAACACTCGTTCTTGTCCCACGGTGATAACAAAGGTACCCAAGAAGTTTCGTAAAGATCGGTTCATAAATACGGCCTCTAGCCCGAGCCGGATTGGCATTTGCAGTTACACTGCTGAAAGTAACATTAAATACATCAAATTTAGTCTAATTGGCATAATTTATGCACGAGAAAAAAACCTGTATTATATGTGATGTATCCCTTGGTACTAAACATTCGTACAAAAAATTACTCAAATCAGAGCTTTCATATGGAAGTTCTTTGCAAAAATCAGATTGCACCAAATTTTGTACAAAATGGCTGCCAGCGGCCGTCTTGAATTTCGGACCGGACCCATAATCACTTGTTCTCGTCTCACAGTGATAACAAAGGTACCCAAGAAGTTTCGTAAAGATCGGTTCATAAATACGGCCTCTAGCCAGAGCCATGTGTACGGCACGACGGACGGACAAGTGGCCAGATGGACGACGGGCCACGACAATACCTCAAATTTGGCTTTGCCAAAGTTGAGCTAAAAATATGCCAACAGCAAAATGGCTGATGCTCCTTAACCCTTTACCCAATGCAGACGATATCAAAATTTATTATTTTAAATATCATTTTTTTCAAATTTTTCAAAACATTTCAACAAAACCATATCATGTGACCCCTCGATGGAATGACCTCGACAAGCTCGTTCCAACAAGGGGTCACATGATATGGTTTTTGTTGAAATATTTTGAAAAATAATATTTTTTCAACTGCTGAATTTGCATATTAAGCAGGAGGATGCGGGCGATTCGTTGGGTAAAGGGTTAAAGATCTTATGATAGTGAACATCTGTATGAAATTTCCTCAAAATCTGAGCAGTAATGTTCAAGTTACATGTATAACGTGAACAGACTCTGAGTGCGGATGGACAGATGTATGGACAAATGCACAGACAGACCCAGGGATGGATGCACGGACAGGTGGAATTCAATATACTCCACTTTGTAAAAAAAAAGTGGGGGTATAATAAATACTCAGTTTATCACAAGAATACAGGAAAATGGCCAAATTCCTGTTAATTGAATATTTTTCACTGGTAAAATGGCTGATGTACAGAAATATTATATGGTTTCATGTTTCAGAAATGTCTGAAATTCAGAAAGTAATTAACTGGGATTCACTGTATTAAAATACTGTGAAGGAGTGGCCATGCCTTGGGGGAGTGAACTATTAGATTAAATATGTTTGTCTGTAAAAATGAGAAAGATGCCAGACACTTCAGCAGGCAGATACATTTCATAAATCCCACCCATCACCTTAAGGTGTGTAGTGAGAAATCAATACAATTCTAAACCTTGCTGGTGTCTGAATAATAAGAATGCCACTATAACGAGAAAAACGGCATTTTTTTCTATGATGTGGAAAATTGAAATTGTCTAAGAACAATTAAACAGTCAATCTCTTATGTAGCCAATATCGTTTTCCTGCAACATCGGACATGAAATAGAAATTTCTACGTTAGTTGTTAATATACGTGTTCAATCATCCAAACCACTGTCCTGTCAAAATGATTAGATTCCAAATGAATAAACTACATTATTATCTGCTTGTCTAATTCCAAAAATTGAGCAATCAATGTTTTTTGTATGTTTCTGTAGATTCCTCCACAATACCCTTGGGTAATTTCACAGACTTTTCTCAAGATTATTGACAACTGTTCAATTTAATATCACTAACGGTGGTCAAATGACCCCTCAGGCTTGAAATAAACTTCCCCAGCTTTCGGAAAATAGGCATGCGTCTTGATGGAAAATTTAATTTGGCTCCAAGATTGCATGATCAAATGATGGGATAGTGAACATAATCTAGTAATATCTTCCTGTAATATGATAGAAGGTTAAAGTTAGAATCCTCCAGGGGATGGCGTTATACTCAACATCAAGAAGAAATACATTGTATTACAGAAAGATGTTTAACTATATTGTATGTGGATTGGCAAAATGGTTTCTTTGTTGTCTAAATGGATTAAAGAGTCAGTGACTGCTGTGACCCTGCACCAAACAAAAATAAAGAGAAGTTGACAAGTGAATACAGTAGCAGTCAAGAGATGGTGAAGAGCCTTAATCCTTTGAACCCTAAGAGCCATTTTTCTGGTCGAGGAACATGATACGTCATAAGTTCACCAAGTAGGATGACTGCTGAGTGAATGTATGGGGTAACCATTTAATATTTTCAACATGCAGCCCAGAGGCTGCATGTTGAAAATATTGAATGGTCTACCCTTGGTAACGAATATGGACTCTTGCAATTGTTGTCATGGAAGTGACTTTGATGACACCATCATGGTTCAAAGGATAAAGACAACCAACAAAAGGCCGGAGAAAATGAACATGTTACCGATTGCATTTCTTTGAAAATAGGAGTTTGAGTAGTTTTTTTTCAATTTTTTTTTTTTTCGCATTTTTTGAAGAAAAATTTATATCGTTGTGTTATTATCAGGGATGAGAATGACAAGCAACTAAATTTGCTAAAATTACCTAAAAATCCACACATTTTTAAGACAAATATGTGAAATTTATATTTTTTCAAAAAATAAAAGTACACAGTGTGAACTTGGTTGTCAACAGATATTTTACACCTGCCAAAGTCACCTCATGTCGGACAGTTTTATGGGTGGAGGAAGCCGGGGTAGCCAGATAGAAGCACAGAGCAGCAGCGAGCAACTGTCACACTGCCCAATATACTAACTCTGCACAAGCAGGGTTAGCATTGGTTGAAGGCAAGTGCACCATCAATGTGCAGTATGCCTCAGTACACAGTGCCACCATGCCCCCTCATGAGCAATTGGGATGAAGTGCCTAACCACTAAGACACCATGCCCCTGCAATGTTCAATATGAACAATGTTGAAAACTTCAGCTGAAAATGTCACCATCTGCTTGAATTTTTTCCACTTTGGTCATCAGTATGGTCATCTACTTTACATTTTAAAAAAATTGAGATTTCATATATGAGTACATTAATTACTTCATGAAGGCCTATCTCATTTGACCTCACTCACAGTCGATTTGAACTGTTTGGTCCATATTACTCAGCTTGCTGCAGGAGGGGATTGCTTGCCTCATTTACTTTCACCAAAGTACCAAGATTTTCTTTCATTTCTTTACACCAGTTTCTCAAAATTGTTAAATTTTCAGCTACCAGTAACTGAAAATACTCAACTTGAAATAAGACATAATTGCTTGCAGTTTTTGATCATGGGGGATTTTGACCAATGAAACTATGATATTGCTTGGAAATGTTAATTTATTCTGGAATTCCTCTGACCTTTTTCAGATTGACAGTTTTGATTATTTATTTATTTATTTATTTATTTATTTATTGGAGTTTAAGGCCACATATTTTTTGCACAATGGCTAATCATGACCACAACTTGAGTCTCAACTCAAGACCAGGGGTGAGCGTTAAAAAGCCATGTTGTCCATTTTAGAGAGGGCTTGCACCTCCCAAGCGCTGGTGACTGGGTCCTATTTTACCAGTAAAACAGAGCCTGTTTACCGCAGTGAACAGGCACTGCTTCACTTCCCAGGGTACCCGCAGGGAAACAGTTTTGATTGGTTCTATTTACCGAGACATGATGTCAGAACAGACCCTCTAGTAATTCTGACACTACTTGCTGTGTACATTGTTAATGGAGTTTTTACTAAGACAAAACGATGAAAAACGTAGCAATTAGAACAGTTTTTTCCTTGTTTAACCCTTGCAATACTGGCACCCTGGATGTACCATCTTATCGATTACTGTCTACAGCAAAATAGGCAAATCCATCAGGCATCTGTAGGAAGGTTCACTAATAATTTCATCCTATAGTTCTTATCGATTACTGTCTATGGCAAAATAGGCAAATCCATCAGGCATCTGTACGAAGGTTCACTAATAATTTCATCCTACAGTTCTGTAGAGCTGTAGGATGAAATTATTACTGAACCACACTTCCTTTTTATTGTTTTTATATCATCTGCTTATCTACTGCCATTTTTTATCTTCACACAAAAAATTTATGCATACCAGGTTGAAAACGTTAAGGAAAAAAAATGCTTGATGTGTCAATACAACACATATTCACCTGTGAGGCAGCATGATTAATCATTGGCTTTACCTGTCTGTAGGTACCCATGACAAAGCCACATACCAGAAATCAGCCAATCATCTGAACATATAGCAAAATAAAGTCTGGAAAACTCAGACTCTCTGAGTTTCCACTCCATAAACTAAGTTCAAGGTCAATAACTCCACAAAAAATCATCCAACCAGGTCCAAACTCGAACTCAATTTGTAGATACCCATGACAAAGCCACACACCAGAAATCAGCCAATTATCTGAATGCATGGTGAAACAAGTGCAATGCCAAGGGTGGCTATGCCCCCGTCCCCCCACTACCAAACATGAGTTTCTAGTCATTTATCTTTGTTGATATTGAATTAATAAATATCTTATCTCCATCAAACCATAGCACCAATACAGCATGTCACCAAATGTCTAAATGTTTAAGGTTACATTTTTATGCACAATGGCTAATCATGACCGTGACAGTTTTACGGATGGAGGAAGCCGGAGTACCCGGAGAGAACCACCGAGCAACGACGAGCAGCTGCCAGCTCCCCAACATCGTAACTCCGCACTGCAGCACAGACAGGGTTAGATTGGTTGAAGACATGCGTACCATCGACGTGCAGTATGCCTTAGGACACGGCGTCATCGTGCCCCCACGCGGGCAATGGAGATGAAGTGTCTTGCCCAAGGACACAACGCGGTTGCCGCAGGTGGGATTCGAACTGGGACATGAATGCCCCTGCTTTATGACAAACTATACTCAGTGGTTAACAACGTCCAAAAAGGGGCCATAACTCAGATAAAAATTACTGCACCGCACTCAAAATCAAACCTGTCGGGTATATTGGCTACAGTTACAGTAAGCTCTATTCCAAGTTTGATTGAAATCTTACACCTATAACTCAAGTTACCATCTGGAAACCAATATCAACATGTCCTCTAAATTGGAAATGGGCCACAACTGTGCCAAAATATATCAGACCATGCCCACTATCAATCCCAACCTGTATTATGTGGTTATAAATCTATGTATAAAACTTTGTTTCATTTTGATCAGTCAAACTAAAATTATCATCCGGAAACCAATATCAACATGTCTTCTAAGTTGAAATGGGCCATAACTCTGCCAAAAAATACAGACCATGCCCACTATCAATTCCAACCCATATTATGTGGTTATAAACCAATGTATAAAATTTTGTTTCATTTCATTCAGTCAAACTAAAGTCATCGTCCGGAAACCAATATCAGCATGTCTTCTAAGTCAAAAAAAGGCCATAACTCTGCCAAAAAATATCGGACCACACCAACTATCAATCCTAACCTGTATTATGTGGTTATAAACCTATGTATAAAATTTTGTTTCATTTCGTTCAGTCCAACTAAAGTTATCGTCTGGAAACCACATTTGGGATGAACATACGTGATGTACGTACATGTCTTCTTAGTCGTAAAAGGGCCATAACTATGCCAAAAAATCAGACCAAGCCCACTATCCATCCCAACCTGTATTATGTGGTTATAAACCTATGTTTAAAATTTTCTTTCATTTTGATCAGTCAAACTAAAGTTATCATCTGGAAACTATATTCGGGATAGACGTACGTAGGGACGGATGGACAAGGATAACATTTAATGCTCTGCGCCAGAATGGAGGGGGAATAATAAAAAAAACAAGAGGCCCCAGGGGGCCTGAGGGCGCTCACCTGACATGGTAGTCTAAATATCAAACCAGGGACTTGACTTGAATAAGCTGCATACGCCCCTCCTAAGAAAAGCATATACCAACTAGATGAAGCGATTGTGCCCACACAATACACAGGATTTTCCTTCTATTTTCAGTTCCTGCACTTTAACGTCCCAAAATTGAGATAAACACATAAAAAACAGATTTTTTTCCCAAACAAAATACTTTCAGCCTAAATTTTTTTCTTCTTCTTAAAACGCATAAAAAACGCTAAAACTAATTTCCGGATTTTGGTCCAAAATTTTCTAAGTCCCACCCGGACCCCAAATTTTTGGTGTAAAAAAAAAATTTTTTTTTTGTCTTAAAATTGACAGAAACGCATAAAAAACAAAAAACAAAAAAATTATGGATTTTGGTCCAAAATTTTTGAAGTCGCACCCGGACCCCAAATATTCAGGGTAAAAAAAAAATTTTTTTTTTTGTCTTAAAACTGACCGAAATGCATAAAAAACGAAAATTTCCAGATTTTGGTCCCAAATTTTCGAAGTCCCACCCGGGCCCAAAATTTTCAGTGTAAAAAAAAAAATTTCTATTTGTCTTAGAATTGACAGAAATGCATAAAAAACACACAAAAAATTTTTTTCAAGTCCCACCTGGACCCCAAATTTTCAGGGGAAAAATTTTTTTTTTTTGTCTTAAAATTGACAGAAATGCATAAAAAACAAAAAAAAAATTTTTTTTTCGGATTTTGGTCCAAAATTTTCTAAGTCCCACCCGGACCCCAAATTTTCAGGGTAAAAAAAAAAATTTTTTTTTTTGTCTTAAAATTGACCAAAACGCAGAAAAAACAAAAAAAATTTTTTTCGGATTTTGGTCCAAAATTTTCGAAGTCCCACCCGGACCCCAAATTTTCAGAGGAAAAAATTTTTTTTTTTTTTTGTCTTAAAATTGACAGAAATGCATAGAAAACAAAAACAAAAATGTTTTTTGCATTTTGGTCCAAAATTTTCTAAGTCCCACCCGGACCCCAAATTTTCAGGGGAAAATTTTTTTTTTTTTTTTTTGTCTTAAAATTGACAGAAATGCATAAAAAACAAAAAAAAATTTTTTTCGGATTTTGGTCCAAAATTTTCTAAGTCCCACCCGGACCCCAAATTTTCAGGGGAAAATTTGTTCTTTTTTTTTTTTTGTCTTAAAATTGACAGAAATGCATAAAAAACAAAAAAAAAAAAAATTTTCGGATTTTGGTCCAAAATTTTCTAAGTCCCACCCGGACCCCAAATTTTCAGGGTAAAAAAAAAAAAAATTTTTTTGTCTTAAAACTGACCAAAACGCAGAAAAAACAAAAAAAATTTTTTTTCGGATTTTGGTCCAAAATTTTCTAAGTCCCACCCGGACCCCAAATTTTCAGGGGAAAAATTTTTTTTTTTTTTTTTGTCTTAAAATTGACAGAAATGCATAAAAAACAAACAAAAAATTTTTTTCGCATTTTGGTCCAAAATTTTCTAAGTCCCACCGGACCCCAAATTTTCAGGGTAAAAAAAAAAAAAATTTTTTTGTCTTAAAATTGACCAAAACGCAGAAAAAACAAAAAAAATTTTTTTCGGATTTTGGTCCAAAATTTCGAAGTCCGCAACGGGACCCCAAATTTTCAGCCTAAATATGAACCCAGGGATTTGGCTTCAACAAACTTCAATCTCACCCCCCTAAGGATGCTGCATACCAAATATCAAAACATTCTTATTGCTAGATCTGAAGAAGAAGATTTTTCAAAAATACTCCTCATACTGCACTAATTTAAACATTTCGGCTCCCATAGAGAGCCCAAATATCCACCCAGGCAATTCATTTCAATAAACATGTGAAACAATCTTCCAAAGATGTTATATGTGAAATTTTAATGCTTTTCGAGCAGTGCTTTCGGAGAAAAGTAGTCTTATGTTTTTCCCATTACCCACAGTGTTAAAAAATGCTGACTCAGCACTTTTTCAAACTCCCCAAAAAGTACCCCATCATAAAACCGATGGCAATTTTTTTTGATCATTCCATTCTGTTGGTCCTAAGGAAGCTTCACAACAAATAAGAATTCTCAGTGCCGTGTAGTTTTGGAGATATGGGCGTTTTCATTTTTTTCTATTTTTAGCTCCTGTGGTTCCCACGGGGCTATGGCGAAAAAAATTTTGGCATAAATTAGGTACTTATGACCCAATAAGCACTCACGTAAAATTTGGTTCAAATCGGCCTCGCGGTTTGGAAAATAGAAATTTGGGGCGGGGCCAAAATTTTTGACCCTCCTTTAACATCGTCAAATATAGCCCCTCCAACTTCTCTTGAACAAACTTGAGTCTTCACCTCAAAAGGAAGCTGCATACCAAATATCAAGTCTCTGCTATTGCTGGTTCTTGAGAAGAAGATTTTTTAAGAATTGGAGCATTTTTGCCCCATCCCTCTGCTCAATGTGAGCCGAAACCTAATTTGACAAAAAATCAAAGTCCGCATACATAACCCCTTCTCACATGAAATTTCATTAATATGCGGCCAGTGGTTTGGGAGAAAAAGCCCAAACACCACCTTCACGACGGACGCCGGACGAAAACTTTCAGTCAGGTGAGCTAAAAAGTCTGGAAAATTGTTATTTCGGAATGATGGACAGATAAGGGTAACACTACATGTATATGCTCCTGGCCAATTGATGGCAGAAGCATAAAAATTCGAAAGAAATATACAGCAGGTTAAGGGTCAAGGGTATTGTAGCTTGTAGGGAGTAACCACCTTTATAAACTTGGCCATTTCTTACTGGGAAAGTATCATGCACACATCACTGATGACACCCATGGATGAACACTATTTCTGTAAAGGTATAATTTAAGAGCTTTACAAGAAATTAGTACCTGGTAGAGATGTATGGTATTGGAATTTTGAGTTCAGTATCGGTTTCGGAAATTTTAGGGGATATACCTCAGTATCGGTTTGGTCTTCAGTATCTGACTTGACTGTTGGATATCTCTTAACTGAATAACCCTGTTAATTGAATATAATTTCCCAACACAAAATTATTTACCATACCTCAAGTACAAATTTGGACTGTTACTTGAATATACGTTATAGAGTAAACTCCTGTTAATTGAATAAAAAATCTTGTAACCTGTCAAGAAATTACACTGACTCTACCCAGTTTTCCTTTGTTCATAGATCTATTTGGCCTCAATACATCCAATACAGGCATTTAATCTATTATATCTTGTTTGACAGAGCTCATAGAGCTCTGTCAAACAAGATATAATAGAATAAATGCTAAGTTTATCTCTAGAATACAGGAAAGTGACACAATCCCTGTTAATTGAATACTCCTGTTAACTGAATAATTTTCAGTGGCAAAGTGGCTATTCAATTAACGGAATTCCACTGTAGTACCAAAGAGGAATTCACATCAGGAAAAACAGAATAAGTTGTTGCAGTATCATTCTACCACAATGGTATAAATGACTCTGCCAACGAGCTCAACAGTGGCATTCTTTTACGACCACAACTCATATCTAGAGTAATTTTGTGACTTGTTCTAACTAGAGGTACTGTGAGCAAGCTCACAAAGTGATATCCCCCGCGTCTGAAATGTATAAGTTAGATTATCTCCCCTTGGAAATGTTAGAACGGAATTATATTGCTTCATGCACATCTGCATATGGAGTTCTTCCATTGTGTAAAGTTTCATGAAAATTCTTCAAACGGTTTAGGAGGAGTTTCGCTTACAAGGATTGACAGACGGACAGAAGGGCGGACAGAGGGATGGACAGGGTGATTCCTATATACCCTCCAATCTTTGTTTGCAGGGGGTATAATAAACAAACCTTAAAGTTTAAAGACCTATTTTAGGCTTTTGTGATCTTGAAGCATGTGCCCTGACCATGCTATCTTTAGGAGGTCCTGGTGACAATAGACAAAACACCTGGGCAGTGATTTCTAGTCAGGTCTGACAGCCAAGACATGACTAGAAATCACTGCTTAGCAATTGGACATGTACATGTTGCAGTCTAGTGGGAATTCAGGACAGTTGTCCAGTCCACAGAGGATTAACAAAACTGAAAAGAAAATCAGTCACTTCTTTCAGGAAAATGGACCTTTCAACTGTTATCAACCTTCAAGAGGGACTTATAAATGGCAAATGTAGAAAAATTTGAAATTTCAGATGGTTTTGGTATTCAAAGATTGGTTCGGTTTGTTTTTTTGGTATCCCCATGATATCAATATCAGTTCGGTTTTTCAAAATATTGCCCATCTCCAGTACCTGGCATTACCAATGAAAGAAAAATGGGGTTTGGAAAGTACATAAATGATGAGAAAGTGGTGTGTAAGAATTCTTGAAATTGGCCGAGAATGAACTTCAGCACTTCAAAAGATGTACATGTAACAGTTTCAGCTAAAATATGGGGTATGTTAACCACCAGGAAAATGAAATCAAAATTATATGAATATGGACAGAACTAAATAACAAAATAATAAAGAAGGTGAGAAGACTATAATCTGAATTATCATAATAAATCTCACAAATGGACAAAGTAAATGCAAAATATTTCTATCAATTAGGATTTATTCTTTGGCACAGGAATGCAAATTTTGCAAGAAATTTACGTCAATTTCCATTTGAGCTGCGAGCTCATTTTTCATTTAGATTTTTGCTGACATAGCCCCTCAGGCAGATGTCAAGAATTATGTCATTATATTTCAACATACAGATTTTGCTAGCAACTTGACCACATTATTACTACAATTTTTGAAGTAACACATAATTAGGATATTACATACAACTGTATATCAGAAATGATGAGTTATTTTCCAGTCAGCAATGGAATATCTCTCTTTTATAAGATGGTTGACCCTTTACCCAATAAAAGAGCAAAATCAAATTGAACTTTACACAAAATTTGATGTTTGGCACTTTACCTAACTAAAATGACTAGAAGATGACACATGCAAAAAGCTAAAACTATTTAGTTCTTGCATCAAAATCATAGCTTGTGGACACCAATGGAATGAGCTTGTTCCAATTAGGGGTCATCATAGGCTAAGTAACTTAACTGAATCCATGCATGCTGGACCCCAACTGTAGTATATAAGCATGTGCTTATACATGTAGTTACGATATGTTCACACTACCATTTCTGGCAGTGGCGTAGCTAAAGGAGAGGGGCGGGGATGGGGGCAAAACATTGGCTCAATGCAAGTTTCACACAACACAAAGCCCCAAAATGGTCTTCGATGTAAGGGTCACACATGTCTCAGATTTGCTTTTAGTGCACTAAATTTTACAAAATTGTCTCAGGAGTGGGGGTGGGGGGTTAGTCCTAACTAAAAGCCTCCAGTCATTGCCCCTCCACCCCTATATATATGGATACTACTAGATCCAGCTTTCTGAGCTTGTTCCAAAGACATCCATATTTAAATGTTTTTCTAGACAAAGTTCTAAAATATTGCAGGATTTCGGAGACCTGCATCAGTTTGGGCTCCTGTGTTAGATTTTGAGGTCCAATTGGATAATTTTAGGTATTTGACATTTGATTCCAGTAATGTGACCCCCCCCCCCCACCCCCCCCCCCCCTCCCCCCCAACCTAAATTAACTACTCATTGGTGCATGATTAAATGGGGGTAGATGGTCAGGGATGAAGAGAAATTGTGAATGTTTTCATTTTTCAAAGAAACTTGAAAAATTTATCACAAGACAAAACGCACTAGTCCTTTCAGGACCAAGACATGGAAGTACCACATAGATGGAGCAATTTATTTATTTAAAAGCCACGATTTATTTCACAAACAATACAATTTTGTTCACAACCTACCTTATAAGATTTTAAATCAGATTTTTTCCCAATTTATCCCAAATTACAAGAACTCATGTGAACCTCGCGGTATTTCATCCGTAAATATTATTTTTTGCTAAATGCAAAAACTGACTAAAATGTTTCTGTATTTTATTGCACACTTTGACTGCACAAAATTAATAATCTGTATGTTATCATCAAATACTACTGTTACTTTTGTGTCAAGCGAAGGTTATTTTTTATATTTTATCGCTTTCAACAATATATTTTATTACTTTCCAAAGTGTGATTTACTGGGATTTCCGGGTTTGATTTTCCGATAACTTCACAAGTGAATTATGCAATCAACAACAATTGTGTCATATATCCATGCACGCAAACGAAGACGCTTTGCCGTGGATGTAATGGGGACTTCATTGTTTTTTGTTTTTGTTAACTCTTTACCTAATATGAAAAGCAGACGACACTTGCAAAAAAAATTGTTGAATAGCTATTCTTTTCATTTTTTGTCTCAAAAACATAGGTTATGACCCCTCATTGGAACGAGCTCGATGAGTTCGTTCCAATGAGGGGTCATAACCTATGTTTTAGAGACAAAAAATGAAAAAATAATGAAAATTAATTGGCAATTTTTGAGAATAGCGCTGGCAGTTACGTTAGGTAAAGGGTTAAATAATATAATTATCATTAATAATGAAAAGTAATAAACAGAGTAATCGCTTGACTGGACTGGTTATGTAAAATAATTCATTCGAGGCGAGGGACTATATTGTAAAACACTTGTGCGCATTCGTGCACTCGTGTTTGTACAATGTCCCTCACCTCTCATGAATTATTTCATGTAACCAGTCCAGTCAAGCGATTACTCTCTATTTAATCACCTTGGAAGCTTGTTTGAGTATAAAATACAAAAAAGAACAGACATTTCTAGGAAGTTGAATGTTGGCACAAACCGACATAAGTGACGTTTACACAAACTTCTCTAATCTTGCATGCACTGTGATGATGCACATGACTTCAGATTTTGTAAACAGAAAAATGTTACAGTACTGAATAACTACTTTGAAGTGTCAAAGCTGGAGAAAACAGAATGGAACTGTGTGGGTGGGAGATTGGGCATCAACTTGGGGCAGTCTTCCAGTGAAATTGGAAGAGTTAACAGGTCTGGACAGGGGAAGCCTTTTTATCCAGCTATCAAATCAAAAATCATGAGCCGTAACATCTTGTGCAATGTAAGTAAACTAACAGGCTACAAAGATACAAAGTCCATATTTTTTCAATACAAACTTCACCATTTTTTAAGAATTGTAAGAATTAAATGTTCATAAAGAACATGAATGATCCTGTCTTCTTTTGTAATATCGACATGTGATATCCCATGATTCATATTTAAGATGGTAAATCATGTATGGAGAAGATGCACAACAGCCATTGCCAACTTGCCAAATACATTGGACTACATGTGTTTGATGTCTCCTTGTGTGTCAAAATGTGTACTACAAAAGGTATAGCAATTAATTTCACTCCCTAATCAGCTGATCAATGAGTTCAAAAATTGGCAATAAGAAAACAGAAAAGTGTTTTTTCAATACCTCAAAAATATGAAAATGCACTTAAATTTTTCCTAAGGCTGCAATAAAAGAAATTCCTAGATTTTCATCCAACTCTTTTTTCAAACTAGGGAGGGTGGGTGAATTTTATTTTTTATTTAACCCATAGACTGGATAATCTTGAACAGCCCAAGGAACTGGTGGGTTGGGAGCATGGGGGAGGGGGATATGGTTTTAAAACCTATAACAAGAGATTACTCAGCTGAATGGGAATAAAATTTTAGTAATAAGACTCCAGTTTGGCTCCAAAAGGTACTTGGATCATATAAACAGTACCAACAGAAATAAGTTGTTGGATAACCACAAGAACATTTTGATCACATTTCACTCAGCTGATAATTCCAACCCTTGACATCATTTTTTGGCCTGTGAGAGCTTCCCAAGAAAGGATGTCAAGGGTTGGAATTATCAACAAAGGAAAAATTATTATAAGAGTAATATTTTCTAGTTGTTATCCTAAAAGTAGACGATATGACAAATATTTTTAAAATGGCAATAAAAATTATTGGGACGGGTTGAAAAAATCGGGGCGGGTGGGGATGAAAATCTATCAATTGTTTTATTGTGGCCTTAGCCTCCCATTTACGTTCCAAGAAGATTTATCTCAAATGTAATACAAAACCAGTACTTAATGTGTTTTTGTTCTTTTTCTAATCCACATTCAACATAAATGGCTTTTTGCATTGTATTATCTGGATAAAGCCTTAATGGTATCATTTTTGCTGAGGTAGGACAAGTATTTTTTACAAACATTAATTTCTCTTGACAGTGCTCAGTGAGAGATGAAATTGGTTGATTCCCAGTTGTATTATGGGAATATTTAGCCGCGAAAAATTTGGAGTTTTATAGAGGGTTAACTGGTAGAGTGCTGGAAGCCCATATTTAGGCTTTAAACTCAAGAGCAGGTACTGCAACTTAAACGCTTCAATATTAGGATTAGGATTTGTCTTGTTACAATTTATAGGAGAGGGCCCAGAGGCTCTCTCCTATAAATTGTAACAAGGCAAAGACATGTGAACAAATTTTGATTCCTAAAAATAATTTAGCACTCCACCAGTTAATAAAATTTGTGAACATTACATACTGAGTAGGCAATTCTGTGTACTTGTGAAACAGTTTTACTTAAACTAATCGACTCAATTCCCAAGAAACTTTTACATTTAAATTGGTTGATTTGGACTAAAATTCAAGAGCAAAACGCTGTTACTACAATTCCAGAGGGTGATGAATTGCAAATTACGTTAGACAGATGACAGACTGTAGGTTAAGACCCTTAAATGATCTTGATCGCTCTGTTCTCTCTCTTCACAAATCAGCGGCTGGCCAAAGTGTTATTATTATTCAAGATATGGTCACAGATATAAAAACCTCCAAAGTCCAACTTTGGATTTCAAAAAGTCAAATCTATGTGAAACAAACTGAATTGAATCCCCATGATGATATCAAATCAAATTGAATCTTGAAGCTTTGCATGTCTGGGCAAACACTGCTCTCTACACTGAACTTCAAACTGAAATGATAACGGTTTCATCCTGACCATGCAGTGGTAACTGCATTGTGTCCTTGGACAAGACACTTAATTCCAGTTTCCCATGTGGGGGCATGTAGTGCTGTGCAAGCCTGAATATAAGCAACCTGTCATCCGCAAAATGGGGTCCCCAGAGGGTGAATTTGCTGATGATATCCCATACAGTGGGCCAATTTATCCTCTAGGTACATCTTTCTATTTTGGCTTGAGACCTTAATTCAGACTGAGGTTGGCAGAGGGTAAATTTAGTGATGCTACCCTGCTGTGCAGGGTAGCATCACCAAATTCACCCTCTGGGGACCTCATTTTGTAGATGACAGTCTGCTTATTTTCAGGCTCGGTGCTGTGTACTAAGACAATGGTACACTTTTACCTTCAACTGCTGCTAACTCTGCTTGTGCATCATTAGTAATTTGGAGAGTCTGAAAGTTGCTTGCCATTGCTCCTTGGTTCTCTTCATGTACTCTGGCTTTTTCCACCAATAAAGCTGTCTGACACGATGTGACCCTGGCTGTTGAAAGTGTCATTAAATCCCAATAAACAAACAAAGGAAAACTGCACTCTATTGGCATTTTACTGGTAATCTACTTGAAATTCCTGTGCTGTTTTTGGCTAAACTTAGCTGCAGTGTGTGGAGAGTGGATTACAACTGAAGTACCAACAGAGTGATGTTTCCATCCAGGTACATATAATAACTTAGCTTCAGTAAAATAAAAAAAAAGCATGAGAAGTAGAAGCAAAATTTCAGCAAATGAACCTTCGGATTGAAAACAAAAGTCTATTGGCTGAAACTTTACTGATGTTCCTCAGGGTTTTTCACAGAACTTGAATGTTACACTCTGTGGGTACTTTCTTGTTACTGATTGGTGGGAAAGTCGCTTTCAGCATCTATGGCTACACCATGATATGGTTTTGTTGAAATTTTTTGAAAATTTTTTTTTTTAAATAATTAAAATATTTTTGGATATTCTGTGCATTGGGTAAAGGGTTAAAATGAGGCAATGACAAAAAAAATTTTGTTTTGCCAGTGTTTAACCCTTGGCACTCTGATGTCAAAATGGCAAAGTTTTCAGCAGCAAATATTCTAATAATGCAGTTTGATATGTAACCAAATATGGGGGCACGATGACGCTGTGTACTAAGGCGTACTGCATGTCGATGGTGCACATGTCTTCAACCAATCTAACCCTGCATGTGCTGCAGTGCAGAGTTACGATGTTGGGGGGGGGGGGGGGGGGGGAGGTGGCAGCTGCTCATCGTTGCTTGGTGGTTCTCTCTGGGTACTCCGGCTTCCTCCACCCATAAAACTGTCAGGGTCATGATTAGCCATTGTGCATAAGTATGTGACCTTAAACATCAATAAATAAATAAATAAATAATGTAACCAAATATACCTTGTTTGACAGAGCTCAGTGAGCTCATTCAAACAAGATATAATTGGTTAAATTCATATTTAAATAAGAGAAAACAGAGTGATTGGAGAAAATTCAGTTGCACTACCAGAGTCCTAGGGGTTAAGTTTCCAAAATGTCTGGCATTTTTCCTAGCTTTTCCATTTTAGGGATTGAAATGGAAAAAGACTACACTAATTTTATACTGTATCTCATGAATACTTGATAAGTATATTCATTTTCCATAAATAATTTTACAGGACAACATATAAATGATCTAACAGATGAGATCAGCAATGTACGTGCATACTGGTAACTTAGTTGCAAAACTGGGAATTAACTGATATTTAAAAATTACCAAAACAAATGAAGCTGAGCTGTTTAAGTTATCCTGAGGGTAATGTTTTCTCTTAAACTCTTTTTTTACATATCAATGTGTATTTCCATATCGATTCATCTTTTGCAACTTAATGAAATTATTCATTTTCCTTTCTTCTGAAATTCTAAATATGAATTCAGTTTTACTTTTAATCCATTAACTCTTTAACCCTTTACCTAACATGAAAAGCAGATGACACTTGCAAAAAAAATTCTTGAATAACTAATTTTTTTCATTTTTTGTCTCAAAAACATAGGTTATGACCCCTCGTTGGAACGAGCTCGACGAGCTCGTTCCAACGAGGGGTCATAACCTATGTTTTTGAGACAAAAAATGAAAATATTTTGAAAATTAATTGGCGATTTTTGAGAATAGCGCTGGCCGGTTTTGGCCGTTACGTTGGGTAAAGGGTTAACAGCTGCAGAAAGTTTTTCCTGACCTGTACAAAAAGGCTATGATGTCCATTAGAAATATAAGCCTGACTTGTTTACAAATATATACCTCTGTAAATTTATTTATTTGTTTATTTATTTATTGGTGTTTGGCAGCCAGGGTCACATTGTGTCAGACAGTTGTACAGGTGGAGGAAGTGGAGTACCCAGAGAGAACCACCATGCAACAGCAAACAAATGTCAGTCTCCCCATTGTACTAACTCGGCAGGGTTAGTATTGGTTGAAGACAAGTGCACCATCGACTTACAATATGCCTTAGTACACAACACCACTGTGACCTCAATTGGGCAATCAGGATTAAGTGCCTTGCCCAAGGACAGAATGCAGTTACCCCTGGTGAGGATTGAACTGTGAACCTTTTGGTTTAAGGTCCAATGCCATAACCACTGAGCTACAATCCTCCCTATAACCCTGTAAATAGGGGCATTCCTGTTATCATAGATTTCTTAACCCTTTATCCAACGTAACGGCCAGAACCGGCCAGCACTATTATAAAAAATCGCCAATTAATTTTTATTATTTTTGTCTCAAAAACACAGGTTATGACCCCTTGTTGGAAGGAGCTTGTCAAGCTCATTCCAACGAGGGGTCATAACCTATGTTTTTGAGAGAAAAAATGAAAAAAAATTAGTTATTCAAGAATTTTTCTTGCAAGTGTCATCTGCTTTTCATGTTAGGTAAAGGGTTGATGCCAGATTCTATGGAGTTTCACATCAAAACAAGTCATAGCTGCTTTACAGCAGCCTTAACTTTGATTTATGAGAAATTCAAAAAACTACTCAGCAGGTCAAGAGTCCGCGTAGATTGGTGACCCAGTTAATAAGTGAGTTAGCTGCACAGGCCAGGGGACATAGGATTAAAGGTTTTGAGATGTCCAAAACATCCTCTGGCAGAATTAGTTGTGGGACTGATGTCACAGCAACAAAAAATGACTATCATCTAAAGGCAGACTTCAAGAATGCTAAAGTTCCCTTTGAAGATTTCAAGAAGATCGAGTGAAGCCACAAAACTGTTCCTAATGAGGTCTATCCAGAAAATCTGAGTCATGGGATCAAATAGAGCAATTAATATGAGTTGAAGAAATTATTGTTAATCCTAGTAAAAAAATAAGGAAGCTTTATCCAACATGACTAAAAGATGATCGACTCTGGCAGAATAATTTTGTCAAGTAACTGAAAATTTCCAATTTTTGCCTTCACAAGTCCAAAACATATGTATGATCCCTGATTTGAATGAGCTCATTCCAATGAGGGGTCAGTCAGAAGCTATGTTTTTGAGGCAAGAATTGAAAAAATAATAAAATTTGAATAGCAATTTGTTGAATAGCATTGAGTAGACATGACCATTACATTTGTTTGTTTGATGACATGGGAGGGGGAAGTTAATGACACTTTTAACAATGAGGGGCAGATATATGTTATGGGGGAATGAAGCCAGACTGTCTGACATATGAACCAGGTACAAGCAAGTAGAGTTAGCATCAGTTAAAGGCATGTACGTATACCTGAGCACACAGAGCAACAAAGCTTCCAGTTTGGCAATTGAGATTAACTGGTAGAGGACTAAATTCCTTTCCAATGGTAATTTGTAATGCAAGTATTTTTTTTAAAGATATCACACTATCAGCAAAAGGAACCTTACATGTAGTTCAGCAAGATGTTGCTCATAAATAATTGTTCTGCTGCCAACATTCACTCTCCAATAAATTTTAACATAACAATTTTATATTCATATTTTTCTTCTGCTGCTGAGCCAACAACAAATTAGTGCAAACAGTGTAAAAAGCCAGCATAGTGGCTTTCAGCACTTTTCAGTGGAGCCCTGATAGTGGATTCTAGCAATGAACCAATTAAGTGTCTAACTGAAAGACAAAGCGCAAATGATGCAAATCAAGATCGGACCAACAGTCGTTACATTAAGCCTTTGCACACTGATGTTAAAAGGTGTCTTCCCATTAGATCAATTCCCTTTAGACCAATTCTCTTTAGGCCAGTTCTCAAAAGACCAATTCCCCTTAGACCAACTACATACTGTTATTGAGCAAGGGTTGATTAAGGATAATTAAGAAAATATTTATTTACTGATAAGCACTTTATTTGATAAAAAATATTTATATGCATAACATACAAAAAATATAGGTTTATAACATATAACATTTTACAAAAAAATGAGGTCCCCAGAGGGGTGAATTTGGTGATGCAACCCCGCACAGCAGGGGTAGCAGCACTAAATTTACCCTCTGTGAACCTCAACCTGAATCAAGGTCTCAAACGTAGACAGAAAGAGGTACCCAGAGGATAAACTGGCCCACTGTATGGGATAGCATCAGCAAATTTACCCTCTGGGGACGTCATTCTGCAAATGACAGACTGCTTATTTTCAGGCTTGAATATCAATTACATTAAATACATTTATAAATATTTATAAATAATCAAATCATTGATATAGAATTATTTTAAAAGTAGAACACATCAGTTGGTCTAAGGGGAATTGGTCTTTTGGGAATTGGCCTCGTGGGAATTGGTCTAAAGGGAATTGGTCTAGTGGGAATGAACCGTTAAAAAAACAAAATGTCAAGAAGCAATTTTCCTCCAATAATGCAATGAGGAATTTAACCAATTTAATTTTGTTTGACAGAGCTCAATGCTCTGTCAAACAAGATTTAATTAGTTAAGTTCTTACATGTAGTTGTATTATGGTAAAAAATTGAAGATTGAAATTCTTTTATTTGGACATTGGTGTGCAAGGGGTTAAAATGGTTAGCCCAATTACCTTACAAATATTTAGTGCACGTACAGTGGATATCACAAAAATACCAACAAAGTGGAGTTTCCATTCAGATAACTCAATTTCTGCGAGAAAGCATAAGAACCACAAACACAGCTTCGGCCATTGGACCTTGGTTCAACACAAAGTTTCATCAAGGGAAACTTGCTTTAAAACTTTTCACAGATTGTAAGATTTACTGCCTTGGTAAAACCTCCACTCGGCACATGTTTTAGTGTTATCCACTCTTCACCTATTGTACATAGTACTGCACTTAAAATGTACTTGGATCCTGCACAACATATATTCCATTTAATTACATACATAGAGAATCTCTGATGAGTTGCAATTTAACTCTTAAAGCCAGGGAATCAGAATGAATTTATTGAACATACCCCGAAAAACTTACAGCAAAGCAGGAGCTTCTTGTCAAGTGTTGTCTGCCTATTCAGGCAGACGACACTTGACTGGAAGCACCTGCCCAGTGTTTAATTCTCCCCCAGCCCAAAAATAGCCAAACCGTCACAGCCAGATTATCTGCCGTATAACATCACAGGCAAGTAAACTCGACTCCCGGCTTATAAGAGTTAATATGAAAATTCTGTATTGCTCTGAACAGAAGATTAGAGGCTCAGATCGATTTTAGTGAACAAGGTTAAAAAATTTCATGCCAAATAATGATGAAATTGAGATTATTTTTATCACATGATCTGTAATTTAACTTTTTACCTTTCATAATGACTAAAATTGGCCAGCACTATTCACAAAACTCACCAACATTGTATCTTTTTTTCTTCAATATTTGCCTCAAAAACACAGCTTATGATCCTTCATTGGAACAAGCTTATCTAGCTCATTAAGAGGCACATAAGCTGTGTTTGTAAGACAAAAATGGAAATATTTAGTTACTGAGGAAATATCGTATGCTATTTGTATTAGGTAGCCGGTTCATGAAAAAAATAAAAGATTAATTCAATTCTCCGTCTGAAACCACCTCACTCGCAAAGTTGCAACATCGACATTGACTTCTGACATCATACCCATATCAGACATGTTGTGAACGATATTACGATATTTCCCGTAATTAGCTATTTGAAGTTGATTATGTGATAAATATAATTTTTTCCAGTAACAATTTATTTACCACAGATTACATCAACAGTGGATTCCTGCTGAATTTTCTTAATGCAGTAGCTATATCAAGTCAGTGTTTTTCACAAAAATCAAAATTCAAATTTAATTTTTTCAATTTTTGCCTCCAAAACACAGCTACTAACCTATTATTAGAACAGGCTCATAAATCTTGTTTGCACCCATAAAGGTTCATAAGCTATGAAAATAATATTTTCAAGGCAAAATATAAAAATAATTCGACTCCTTGTTTTGTAAGGAAAAGGGTCAAATAAAAGCTCCAAAAGTCCATGCTTTTATAATTTGTGTAACAAGATTTTCCTCCAACAATTATACAAGATTGTCAAAAAAATATTACTACACTGCTGTATTTGAAGTCTGATGTTTTCATCACCAAATTGCAAGTGTTGGAGTATATTCATCACTTGAGAATATAGACTAATGGAATTATATATAGATAGCAGACATACAAGGATTAAAAACTTTATATTACCAGAGTGGGCTAATGGAAACTCCTAATTAATGTGTTTAATAAAAAGTACATGTACCAGTAAAAATTACTTAAAAGTCTGTGAAAGTGGGAATTTTACTACAAAGGAATTACAGTGACTTCTCTTCCCCTTATTATAACGACAGTTTTACCTTTCACTGGAAAGCACTCATTGAAAGCTTTTCAAGAATTGATGAAAAAAATGGGGTTACACTTAATTGTATATTGTTTAATAAAATAACCCTGTTAACTGCATATTTTTTGAAGAACCATAGCATTTACCATACCTTTCATAAATATTTGACTTATTATTTGCATATAGCTTATATATAAAGATTAAAGCCATGTTATTGAAAAAAGATATTGTGATCTCTTGAAAAATTATTTCTGAGATAAGGGTTTAATCTATTGTGGCTTGTTTGACAGGGCCCCATGAGCTCTGTCAAATAAGATATAATAGAGTAAATACACAATTCATCATCAGAAGGTCAGAAAATCAGTGATGAACAAGTATAGATTGCCACCCAGGACCAGCCTTATTTATTTATTTATTTATTTATTTATTTATTTATTTATTTATTTATTTATGTTTAAGGTCACATATTTCAGCACAATGGCTAAATGTGACTGGAACATGGATATAAAGACAAGTCCAGCCAATCATTTATAACCATGTTGCCCCTTTTAGGGGACTTCCACCCCAGCATTGGTTAACAGATCCTGTTTTACCAGTAAAACAGAGTTTATTTACCACAGTAAACAAGCAGTGCTTCATTTCCCAGGGTTCCTATAGGGAAGGACCAATCATAAGGGCCTCCCTAACCCTATGCATTAACAATTATTTTTAGTGGCTGGTTTCCTATAGACATCTGAATTTCATTCCCAGTGACAAAATGTGATCAACTGAATATTCCTGTTAACCCTTTACCCAATGCAGACGATATCAAAATTTAATATTTTAAATATCATTTTTCAAAAATTTTCAAAAAATTTCAACAAAACCATATCATGTGACCCCTCATTGGAACGAGCTCATTCCAATGAGGGGGTCAAATGATATGGTTTTGTGGAAATTTTTTGAAAAATAATATTTTTTCAACTGCTGAATTTGCATATGACGCGGGCGGATGCAGGCAATTCGTTAGGTAAAGGGTTAATTGGATATTTTTACAGACTGGTCATTTTGAGGCAAGCAATTTGCCATTGCCCTTAATGGGCCATTTGATTTGATAATAAAGGGAGTAGCAAATGCTCTTCTAGAAAAATCTTGATAAACTAAGATATACTAGAAGATATGTTCACACAGTAAATCTGATGGATATAATACGTCTCTTACAAACATCAAGATTCTGGGAAATGTTCCAGATTTTGTGCAGCACATCACAGTTTGTGGGTCAAGTGGCTTAGCAGTGATTTCCATCTAAATCTTGGCTGCATCCAGAGGCAGCTAAGACTTGACTAGAAACCACTGCCAAGGTGCAGTTCTTGTTTCTTACTGGCAAAGTGGCTATTAAATTAACAGGGTTCCATTATATTGAGCCAGTACCTAACATGACCAGTGGACAACACTTGTGAAAAGCTTTTTTGAATAAAACTGACCTCACTCAATGGGATATCTCTTAATTGAATAATCCTGTTAAATGAATAGTGCACATCAATGTCTTCAACCAATGCAAACCCTGTCTGTGAAGAATTGGTATGCTGGGGAGCCTGAAAGTTGCTTGCCAGTGGTTCTCTCCGGGTACTCCAGCTTCCTCAACTAGTCCATGGAGGTTTTGTTTTCCAGGTTCGGTTTTGGTTTTATTTTTTTTAAAACCTCGGTTTCGGTTCGTTTTTTCGGTATTATTTCCAGGCCCTTCAATTAATATAAATCACTATCGTCTTACTAGAAAAGGCTATAGAAATGTCACATGAGAGCTATTTAAAGCGTACGTCCTACTGGCAGTACTGAAACATAGCACACTTCACTAGCACTCAGTCAGTTGACGAAAGGTTAATATGAATTTGGGGTAGATTGTATGTCATTTCATTATTTTCCTGTTGTATATGTTCTATTTGGTAAATGCTATTCATCACTTCATAAATATGACCTGTAGATTGTGCTAAAGGTTTTCGGGCTTTGGGCTCAGGCAGCCAGCATGGTTGAATGATCACAACTAAAAGGGGATATTCTCATCTGGGCATGATCTGGAGTGAACCCACGAAGTTACAATGAAATCCCTTCATAAATATGACCTTTAGACTGTGCTCAAGGTTTTCGGGCCCCTGTAGCCGTCACAGCTGATCAATCACGACCAAAAGGAGTTGTCATCATCTAGGCATTATATCGAGTCAACCTAACAGGTTACAATGAAATGCTTACATAAATATGACTATAGACTATGCTAAAGGTTTTGGACTCGGGCAGCTAGTCATCAAGGTTGCATGATCGCGACCGCGACCAAAAGGGGATGTTCTCATCAAAGACATTATAGCTACAATGAAATCCCTTCATAAATATGACCTGTAGACTTTGCTAAAGGTTTTCGGGGCTTCAGGCCCCTGAAGCCCTCACAGCTGCCCAATCACGTCCAAAAGTAGGCGTTCTCATCTAGACATTATAAGAAGTCAACCTACCAAGTTACAAAGAAATAAATCCCTTCATAAATATGACCTGTAGACTGTGCTAAAGGTTTTCGGGCTTCAAGCACGGGCAGCCATCACGGTTGAATGGTCGCAACCAAAAGGGGAATTCTCATCTGGGCATCATCTGGAGTGATCCTACAAAGTTAAAATGAAATCCCTTCATACATTTGTAAATATGACCTGTAGACTGTGCTAAAGGTTTTCGAGCATCGGGCCCCTGTAGCCGTCACAGTTGACCAAGCATGACCAAAAGGGAATGTCATCATCTAGGCATTATATCAAGTCAACCTAACAAGTTACAATGAAATTATTCCATAAATACGGCCTACAGACTATGCTAAAGGTTTTTGGGCTCGGGCAGCCATAAAGGGTGAATGATCGTGACCAAAGGGGACGTTCTCATCAAAAAATTTATTTGGAGTCATCCTACCAAGGTACTATGAAATCCCTTCATAAATATGACCTGTAGATTGTGCTAAACGTTTTTGGGCTTCGGGCCCCTGTAGCCATCACAGTGGCCCAATCGTGTCCAGAAGGGAACGTTCTCATCTAGACATTATATGAAGTCAACCTACCAAGCTACAATGAAATCCCTTCATAAATATGACCTGTAAACTGTGCTAAAGGTTTTCGGGCTTCAGGCTCGGGCAGCCATCATGGTTGAATGATCGCAACCAAAAGGGGAATTCTCATCTGGGCATAAATATAGCCTGTAGACTGTGCTCAAGCTTTTTGGGCATCGGGCACCTGTAGCCATAACTGTTGACCAACTACGACCAAAAGGGGATGTCATCATCTAGGCATTATATGGAGTCAACCTAACAAGTTACAATAAAATCGTTACATAAATTCAACCTGTGGACTATGCTAAAGGTTTTTGGGCTCGGGCGGCCATCAAGGCTGAGTGATTGTGACCAAAAGGGGACGTTCTCATCTAGACATTATTTGGAGTCATCCTATCAAGTTACAATGAAATCCCTTCATAAATATTACCAGTAGACTGTGCCAAAGGTTTTCTGGCTTCTGGCCCCTGTAGCCATCACAGTTGCCCCATCAAGTCCAGTAGGGGACGGTCTCATCTAGACATTATATGAAGTCAACCTACCAAGTTACAATGAAATCCCTCCATAAATATGACCTGCAAACTGTGCTAAAGGTTTTCGGGTTTTGGGCTTGGGCAGTCGTCACGGTTGACAGATCGCAACCAAATGGGGAAGTTTTCATCTAGACATCATACGGAGTCATCCTACCAAGTTACAATGGAATCCCTCCACATTAAATATGACCTGCAGACTGTGCTGAAAGTTTTGGGGTTTCGGGCTTGGGCAGCCTTGACAGTTGACAGATCATGACCAAAAGGGGACGTTCTCATCTAGGCATTATACAGAGGCATCCTACCAAGTTACAATGATATCCCTTCATAAATATGACCTGTAGACTGTGCTAATGGTTTTTGGGTTTTGGGCTCGGGCAACCATACCGGTTGACCGATCGCGACCAAAAGGGGACGTTCTCATCAAGACATGACCCCAAACCAATATATGAAATTTCATGATGATCAGACAAGAACTGCGGAGTGTAGCCTGTGCTAAAGGAAAATGTGAACAGACTCACAGACTAACAGACTTCCGCACGCGTGATGGCAATAGCTAAAAATATAGACCTTCAGTACAAATTTGACAAATATATATAGGTTATAAACACCTGTTAATTGAGTAAAGAATCTTGTAATAAGTCAAGAAATAACTTTTGACAGTCACCCAATTCCCTTTATTTATAGATCTATTGGGGCTCAGTGTTGTCAATTCAGGCTTTTAATCTATTATATCTTGTTTGACAGAGTTCCATGAGCTTTGTCAAACAAGAAATAATAGAATAAATGCTAAATTATCTCAAGAAAAAAGGAAAACTCCCAAATCCCTGTCAACTGAATAATTTTCCGTGACAAAGTGTTTATCTAATTCACAAGGTTTCAGGGTATAATTTAAACAAATGCATTCATATTTTGCCTAAAAACACAGCTTATGACCCCTAATTTGAAAAAGCTTAAGACATTTTGAAGGCCAAAATTTTAAAAATAATAAAATATGAATGGTGTATGAATAGTACTGGTGGAATATGCCCATTAAATTTGGGTAAAGCGTTCCCACTTTTCACTGAGGGAGGCTACCACAGATTTTCCAAAATAACAAGGCTTTTCATTTTTTTCTTCAAAACTATAGCTTACATGTACACCTGTACATCCCTACCTTGGAATGACTTTGTAAAGCTCATGACAATGAGGGGGTAATATTTATTTATTTATTGGTGTTTAAGGTCACATATTTCTTCTACACAATGGCTAATCATGACCATGACAGTTTTACAGATGGAGGAAGCTGGAGTACCCGCAGAGAACCTCTGAGCAATGGCTAACAACTGTCAGCTCCCCAACATATTAATTCCACACAAGCAGGGTTAGCATTGGTTGAAGACAGGTGCACCATCGACAAGCAGTATGCCTTAGTACACAATGCAGCCATGACCCCAGATGGGCAATGGGGGTAAAGTGTCTTACCCAAGGACACAACATGGTTGCCGCAGTGGGATTCGAACCGAGGATCTGCTGCCTGCAGCTCTACCTATTGAGCCACTGTGCCCCCCAAGCGGGTACTAAGATTCATCGAGAAGCGCGGTGGCTCAGTGGTTACAGTATTGGACTTCAAACTGAAAGGTCCATGATTCGATTCCCACGAAGGGTAACTGCATTGTGTCCTTGGGCAAGGCACTTAATCCCGATGCACTGTGTATTAAGGCGTACTGCACGTCGATGGTGCACTTGTCTTCAACCAATGATAACCCTGCTTGTTCTGAGTTAGTACACTGAGGAGTCTGACAGTTGCCCGCCATTGCTCTGTGGTTCTGGGTACTCCGGCTTCCTGCATCCATAAAACTGTCTGACATGAGGTGATCCTGACTGTCTAAACTGTCATTAACCCTTTACCCAATGAATGGACCGCATCCGCCCGCGTAATATGCAAATTCAGCTGCTGAAAAAATATTATGTTTTGAAAAATTTCAACGTTCCAAAGAGGGGTCACATGATATGGTTTTGTTGAAATTTTTTTTTTAAATTTTAAAAATGATATTTAAAATAATAAATTTTGATATCGTCTGCGTTGGGTAAAGGGTTAAACACCAATAAATAAACAATACATAAATGGTTTTTATCACTGAAACAGTTATCAAAGAACAATCATTTCTCAAAGAATTCAATAAAAAAATAGTGTAATTATTTGACTGATACTGTAAATTAATTGGGACATCTAATTTTATACGGAAAAGGGTTTTTAAAACCTATATGTACATACTGGTGTTAAGATCGACTGAATAAACGTCTATATTTGTACACATCTATTTTCATACACTGAGTGTCACTTCTTTGTGTTAGTACTTCAACACACTGTATTTCTACAATTTAGTGCTCACAGGAAACATAACATTCCCACACAGTCACTCGTTGGACCAAATGTCAAGTATGAAACTGGCAACCTCTTAATTTTCATTGCCAACTTAGCCTGTAAGAAATGTATAGGTGAAGTATTGTAAAGGTGGGCGACAGTCAGATGCTAAACTAGAAAAGAAATCTTCAAGTCCCAGAGTGGGTCTGACTGAACCCCAAAATATTTGTTCTCAAAGCACAGTGATAACAGAGCCTAGTTGACAGCACGACAGACGGACAGATGGATGGACAATGCGCCATGACAATACCTCAATTTTGGCTTCGCTAAAGTTGAGCTAAAAATGGCCAAATTCAAACATTACACATAAAAATTTAATTTGCTCTTTTCTCAAATTCTAGTCTTCTAATGCAAAGCAGCTCATTCCTATAAAGGGTTGCTGGATTATGTTTGGGAAGTCCAGACAGAGAAATATAAATTTTATAGTAAATTTCTTTTCTTATTATACCTACCGCAATTGTTTACTACAAGCCTGCACTGCAGTGGAATACCCTAGCTCGGATAAAATACTCTCTATTTTAATCTTTCCCAAGAGATCTGGGAAAGAAAAGTGGTGTAAAAACACCACGAAAAAATAAGCCAAAACTGGGTCGAGCGCCATTGGCGCACACCCTGTAGGGGATGCTCTTCTCTTAGTACAATTCCACGACTTTCGTTAACCAGTGCGCAAGGCAGTCATCAGACCATTCTTTTGAGTTCGTCAACATAGGAGTTATGTGATCAGCAGGGAGGAAGGATTCTTACCCGAATAAGAAGACGGGAGGGCCTCCATGTAAACAATTGCGGTAGGTATAATAAGAAAGAAAATTTACTATAAAATTTTTATTTCTTATCTACCTACCTTACAACTGTTTACTACAGGCTGAATAGACAAAAGGATGGAGGGAATCACATAACCAACCCACACATAACTCAATTGCACTGGAACCGTGGACAAAGGAAGAGGTCCCTAGGCCTATCAAACCATAGCATCACAAACATTAGTAAATGTCAATGAAAGATGAGGCTTATTATGATGTGTGACGCACAGACAGAAAGGGCAGTAACAGCACAGAGCTGGAACTGACCTTGTAACAAGCTGAATGGCTGGGATAGACAACAGCCTGAGCAGAAGAAAGAGGGCCCATAGAACAAAGGTCCTCTGCCTGCTCCTGCAACTGTCGCAGATAGTGGAGAAAGTAGCATTTCTCCAGTAAGCTGCATGAATAGCAAGACAAATTCATCGAGAAATGGATTCAGGAGAGATCTTCTGTCGACCAGGAATAAGAGACAGAAAATCGATCCTACCCTTCCAAATGAACAGAGCAAAGGGTGTTTACCCTCAACAGAAGGAAGAGTCCCGATACAGATAGGAGGCGGAGTATTTTCCGGTATCTGATTCTTGACCAGAAAGGAGCAATCACTGGTAAACAGAAGACTCGTGGGAGAGCTCCAGAAAAAGGCCGGGTCAACCGAGAAGGAGTGAAGCTCACTAACCCGTCTGGCTGAGGCAAAAGCCATCAGAAAAACTGTCTTGCATGTGAGAAAACGCATATCCACCTGGGTCAGGCGCGAACGCCCCCCCCCCCCCCTCCCAAGCAGACCAGCACCCAAGAAAGAGTCCATCTTGGAGTAAGCTGCAAAGTCCTAGGCCTTTTCAAGGAAAAGTGTAGAACAAGCTTGGAGAGGCAAGGATGAGTGCCGATACGACACTGTCCCACATACTAAAAAGGTCTCCAAAGCATGGACCTGTACCAATTGCTGGAGATCCCCAGAATCAAACATATACCAGAAACTCAGCAATCTGTGTGATCAAATGAGTGACAGAAGCAACAGAGTGATCCACACACCATCGACAGAAGACCTTCCACTAAGCCGCAGAGGCTAAACCAGTGGAGTGAGTGCCTCCTTGAAGAAGAAAAGCAACTCCACTGCTCGTCTCGAAAAAACCACTACGGAGGAGACAGGAGCTGACAAAAGACATGCATGAAGGCACAATGAAGTTGGGTCGACGTGAAACCTTCTTGGGCGACCTTGGCAAGGAAAGTCGTGATGTAGAGGGAGACGTGCCGGAACTGCCGCTAACAGAGAGCGGAGTAGATTGATCCACACCCACTGAGGCGACAGGGGTGCGATCAAAAGGATTCGACAACTGCAGGTTTGTATCTGGGCTAGAACCTGAGGCAGAATCAGAACCGGCAGGAAGGCATTGCCAAGAAGACCGTTCCAAAGGAGGAACAGAGCATCCATGGTGAAAGCCAAAGCATCTGGACATGGGGACATGAAAGTGTCCACCTAATGGTTCCAACGAGTCACAAAGAGTTTGATGTGGGGACGAACCCAGAGATCGCAAAGAGACTGGAACACTGCCATGTGGAGCATTCACTCGGTGGAAAAGAACCTGCTCTGTTCTGTCAGCTAGGACATTCAGACGACCGGGAAAGTGACGAACCACCACTCCAGCATTGACATCCTGTCGGTCTCATTCCATAAGACGGAAGACATATAGCCCATCATGGGCAAACCAGCCGATGCCTCCCATGGTGTAGGCACACCAGGAGGATCAGAAAGTGGCCTGTTTCCATTCCCAGGAGGCTGCACCGGAAAAGGCTCTTGGACAGAACCTAAGTGAGCAAGGAGAGGGCCTCCCGTAGCTCACTGACTGTGTCGAAATGGTACGACGTGGGAACGAACCGACAAAGTGGCTTCACTCCTGACCCATTTTACCAACGAAGGGTCATGATCCTCAAATACACCCAACGCTGGGCAACGGGCTGCAGCCAAAAACAACTGAAGGCAGATGTGTATTGGGGTATCACATACCCCGAGGATCTACAGAGCGGAAACTCAGGAGAGTCGCTACAGACCTCTGCAGGACAGAAGGACCAGGCTGCACAAAAAGCGTTGACCCCACCATGAACATCTGAATCCAAAGAGAAAAAGTGAGGTACTCGATGGCTGAGAGACCACAGTAGAAGGTTCGGCCGGCAGCCCTTTCCGACTTCACCAAGTTGAAGTCAGGGAAGGCTGAGGCCAATACCCCACGTCTACACTACCAGACATCTCTGCAGACCCTGCAGGGATAAAACTGCTGTGCTCAATGGCTGAGAGGACACAACAGGGGGTTCGGTCGGCAGCCACTTCCCACTTCACCAAGTTGAAGTCAGGGAAGGCTGAGGCCGATACCCCACGTCTACACTACCAGACACCCCTGCAGACCCCTGCAGGGATAAGCTGAGGCCAGCTAAAACGGTGACCGATGAAGTTATAGACAGAACAGCAATAGCAGTAGATACGATGGGAGCTGTGAAACTGGCGGAAAAGGGGAGAGAGCAACTGAGCTTGGCCCCCAAAGGAGGAGTCTCAACCCTAGTGACAGCCTCAGATGTCGACTGCAGAGGACACATAGTCCCGGAACCAGGCATCTCTTCACCAGACATCTCAACAGCTCCTGCAGTATACACCGCGGTAAAAAACGGCACATTCCCCATGGAGGGGGTATAACTCTCACCAGACGTGGTCGTGTCAGGAGGCCCCAAAACAACAGCATTGCCCCCCCCCCCCTTGTGGGTGCGGGAGGAGCTGCACATCCCCTACTGAGGGGGTATAACTCTCACCAGACGTGGTCGTGTCGGTAGAAAGTCAGCCCTCAACAGAGTGAAGAAATCCTGCCCATACAGTCCCTCCTTGATACCTAACTCCAATAATAATAATAAAATTTATCAACTGAAAAATTTTATGTCCGAACCGCACGGTACGCAAAAATCGCGCACAACATCAGAAAATATATATAAAATTTAATGAAAATGTGGTTGAAAATATTAACGAGAATATATAAAACACAGTCCTGTTATTATACGATCCTCAGATCCATAACTCCAGTCACAGGAAACCATTATCGATGAGTTGAATTATCACTGTTTCGTAATGCAAAAGGCAGCACGTCCTTCACGTGCAGCGGACAAAAAATGAATGGTTTGATGACTGCCTTGCACACTGGTTAACGGAAGTCGTGGAATTGTACTAAGAGAAGAGCGTCCCCTACTGGATGTGCGCCGATGGCGCTCGACCCAGTTTTGGCTTATTTTTTCGTGGTGTTTTTACAGCACTTTTCTTTCCCAAATCTCTTGGAAAAGATTAAAATAGAGAGTATTTTATCTGAGTTAGGGTCTTCCACTGTAGTGCCAGCCTGTAGTAAACAATTTTAAGGTAGGTTGATAAGAAATAAAGATCTTACATCATAACCCTTTAGCAGGTTACGCAATATAACATGGCAGTAACCTATAGGAAAGGAGTTTGGGGCTACTTTGATGCCTTCTCTCTTCTATTACGTCGGCCATGCTGTTTACCCTGAAACAGAACTTTCGTCCAAATAAATAGCAATAACTAACGTGTGATCTCACTTTGGCGAAATCACGTGTTAGTGGTTGCTATTTATTTTGGCAGAAATTCTGTTAAGATGTTACTGGCATGGCATTCTACTGATAAGTTGTTTGAGTCAAGTTAGTTCTGATTGATTGTAAAGTCTAACAGCCAAACATTTGGGTTAGGAATTTAATTCATGTTGTATTATTTCGGTATAACTTATAGTTCGATCGCATATTTCACAATTGAAATTGACTCTGCGTAACCTAAACTATTGTTCACAAGTTATTTCCAGGCCTGGAAGCCTGAGAAACAAAAAGAAAATTTTTACTTATTCAGAAAAAAATATTGTCATGAGTTCATTTTATAGTTGCAAAGATTAATTCCTATTTCCATCCGCGGGCTATATATTTATAACTAAAAGCCTGCCCGCAAGTACGTTGTTTGTTTATCTGTGGTCAACATTTTCCTCTAAACATAAAAATAATCAATGATTAATTAACCCTTTTACCCAGGGACCAGCCTAGGAGGAAATTTTAGGGAGACTCCATGTCTCCCTCCAGAAAAAATAGGGAGACTGCAGAGTCATGTAGGGAGACTTCATAGGCAAGTGGGGAAAATTAAGAATATTCATGTACCACCCCCGCCGCCCCTTCATATTTTCAATTTGTGGTCCTCCATTAATGTCCCAATAATCCAGGTCCAGTTGTCTATGAGGCATCTATGCCAGGTTAAAAAATCACAAAGTAATTATTGACTGAAAATCCCCCACTGCTACCCTCTCCTTCATGACCCCCTCCCCTCTTCTTCATGCCAATCCCCCAGCACCCTCCTGTGGTTGCCTTTCACCAAAGTCTACTAAGCTAATAATTTCCTAAGTCTGAAAGTGTGAACCGGACCAGATGGAAGAAGGTTGCTGGGGAGGTACTTTGTTAGTAAAGAAACAAAATACATTCTGGGGTCGAGTATTTTGTAAAAGAAATGTCATTCCGCATCATTTTTATGGCATTCTGGTGTCATTCCGCGTCATTTCGTGTCATTCCGTTGTTTAGGAGGACCCTTTTTCAAGATCGTCCACATGCACTCTTGTGTCCTGTACAAAGCTTTTCTTGTCATCACTAAAGCTTTTTTCATGTGTTTCAATTCCATTCGTGTTTTTGTGGGAATAGATGGCCCAACAGTTAACAGTCGTCAGCAAAACGAAATAAAAGAACTGTGTTATAAAATACATCTGTTGTGTATACATTTTCGGCATCCTAAGCGACGTAACCTACTTTCAAACTGAGTTATTTTGTTGAGTCGCGTAAGTCACCTATTTTCGTTTCGACATTTGAAGCTCCGACTGAAACGCAACAAAATAGAAATAAAAAAATCCGCCAAAAGAGAAAATGGACAATTGATTGTCGTGTGATTTCATTAAATGGCCGTTTATTTGACGAATTAAAATGCCCATTTATCACACTCGAGCACATTCGATTTTTGAAAATAATCGTTTTCATTTTGGCCAATTTCTAGAGGGCGACTTGTAATCGCCCCGACTATTTTTCTAGCGACTTTGAGCTTAGAAGGGCGACATAATCACCCTAGTCGCCCTCATGGCTGGTCCCTGCTTTTACCTAACAAATTGGCCACAACCACCTTCTTAATTTACTAATTGATCAGTTGATAAAACAATTCTTAAAAAAATATTATGTGATCTCTCACTGGAATGAGCTAAACGAGTTTATTCCAATGATGGTCACATAATATGGCTTGTGAAAACTGATTGAAAAATTTGAAGGTGAGACCTATCAAACAAGACTGAATTGTTTAAATTCCTAGATACATTATGGGAAATATTTTCTGCTTGAAATTTTGGTATACTAGTACAGTGTGTAGGGGGTTAACTATATATACAGCAAGACTAGGAGACGCCAATTGTAAAACAATTATTCGAATAGCTATAAATATTTATTTTTGCCTCAAAAAGGCTTATAACACCTCACTGGAATGAATTACATGGAGATGAGCTTTTTCCAGTGATGGGCAGGTCATAAGCTATGTTTTGGCAGAAAAAAATGAAAAAAAAATAATCAAATTTTAATGGAGATCCTTGTGAACAGCATTGACTAAATGACCATTACATTCTCGTAAAAGGTTAATCGTCAACACAAAACCATTCTACATTTAACAAACTATTAATTGAAAATAGAAAATATTTTCATTTTTGGAATTCACTTTAAAAAAATTTCCACAGTCAGGGTTTTAGTGTTTCCATTAGTTGCTTGAATCCTACACCCCATGTAACACATAACCAACTAACCCTGTGCATTTTTACAGCTTTGGTCAGTGTATATTTTCATGTAGTGTGTGACATAACAGGCTATCAGCTAAATCTGTACAATGCCAATGCTTTGTCAGTGTATCTTAGCTTACCAACTCTGTGCAATTCCAGGCTTTCCGCTAGGAAAAAAATGTTGAGGCCGGTAATGGGGAATCCAAGGATCCGACGGGGCAACCATGGTTGCCCCGTCGAATCCTTAGGTTCACCATTACCGGCCTCATGATCTCAACTGTCTGAAATGCACATCTGAGATGCCCAAGTGGAGGAGCTATGCCTTGTGCATGTTAAAATGGCTGACCTCAGAGTGTACACAAAACTTACTAATGTGGGTCAATGGAACCCAACCCAAATCGTGCACGTATGCCATCTAACCTATCACCAGAACCTGTCGTTCCATAGTCAAGGTTATTGCAATTTGTTTAAAAAAATTGAATCTGGTTGATTTTTTGCTGTTTTTTTTTCCCTATAATTCTCTACCTTTGGTGCGAGCCTTAAGGGTGTCTATGAAGAGAGCCCTACGAGGACCTTTGGGGTAGGGGAAAGTCAACGAGGGGATTAGGGCCATTGATGGGATCCCATGTCTGTATAGCGGAAACCCTGGCAATGCACAAGGTTAGTCACTCTTTTCTCTCTGGTTATAAATAAGATCATCCATATTTTGCGGCTAACCCTGTGCATTGTACAGCCCTAGTGAGAGTTCATTTTCATGTAGTGTGTGATTTGGCAGTTACCAATATTTTATAACCAACAAGAGCGCTCGTATCACTGAAGCAATACAATGTCCCCTACCAGACTAATGAGCATTAATAATTATACAAATGTTATAACCTAGATGTTATCAGCATGAATTCCATTGAAGCATTTCCAAAAAAAGTCCAGAAAACTGATATTTTGGCGCTTTTCCATATTTCCAAGGACCATAACTCACACAAGAATAATGCAATCAGCATGAAACTCACACTTGATCTGTAAGTCATCGTTCTATAGTAGGTTACCAAGAATGAAATCATTCGGTTGAAGCATTTCCAAAAAAAGTCCAGAAAACTAAGTATGACTGACAGACTGACTGACAGACTGACGGATGGACAGAGTACATATGGAACTTGATCTGTAAGTCATCATTCTATAGTAGGTTACCAAATATGAAATCATTCCGTTGAAGCATTTCCAAAAAAAGTCCGGAAAACTAAAGTATAACCGACAGACTGACTGACAGACTGACGGATGGATGGTCAGAGTGTAAATGAAACTTGATCTGTAAGTCATCATTCTATAGTAGGTTACCAAAAATGAAATCATTCCGTTGAAGCGTTTCCAAAAAAAGTCTGGAAAACTAAAGTACGACCGACAGACTGACCGACAGACTGATGGATGGTTGGACAGAGTGTAAATAAAACGTGATCTGTAAGTCATTGTTCTATAGTAGGTTACCAAAAATGAAATCATTCCGTTGAAGCATTTCCAAAAAATCTCCAGAAAACTGATATTTTGGTGCTTTTCCATATTTCCAAGGGCCGTAACTCACACAAGAATAATGCAATCAGCATGAAACTCAAACTTGATCTGTAAGTCATCGTTCTATAGTAGTTTACCAAAAATGAAATCATTCTGTTGAAGTGTTTCCAAAAAACTCCGGAAAACTAAAGTGTGACTGACAGACTGACAGATGGAAAGACTGACAGACTGCCAGACGGACAGACTTACAGACTGACGGATGGACAGAGTGCAAACCTATAGTCCCCTCTGGCGATGCCGGTAGGGGACTAAAAGTGTGACTAAAATTTGGTCACACTTTCTGGTTATAGAAAAATTTTCATTATTAACTGAGTAACTAACCCTGTGCACTGTAGAGCCTTAGCATAAATCTAATCTATAGCAACACTTTACCTAATGGAATGGCCAAAACCAGCCTATAATATTCTCAAAAAACATTTCAACTCAGCTTATGATTGGATTGTGGAAAGGTTTTTCTCATGAATTCCAAAAATGAAAACATATTCTGTTTGCAATTAATAACTTGATTTTTGTACTCACACTACATTTAAGGTTCCATAACCATAATTATTTATTTATTTATTATTTCTTTATTTATTGGGGTTTACCCTTTCGACAGCCAGGGTCATAACCATAATTACACATTGCAACCACATATGAGTAGAATGGCATGCCATTTATGTCTTAACCCTTTACCTAACATGAAAAGCAGATGACACTTGCAAAAAAAAATTCTTGAATAACTAATTTTTTTCATTTTTTGTCTCAAAAACATAGGTTATGACCCCTCTTTGGAACGAGCTCAAGGAGCTCGTTCCAATGAGGGGTCATAACCTATGTTTTTGAGACAAAAAATGAAAAAATAATGAAAATTAATTGGCGATTTTTTAGAATAGCGCTGGCCAGTTTTGGCCATTATGTTGGGTAAAGGGTTAACAGAATTTCTGCCACAATAAATAGCAAAAACTTTGCTAAAGTGAGATCGCCTATTAGTGCTGTTGTTATTTATTGTGGCGGAAATTCTCACAGGTTAAGACGTATACAGCATGGCTGGTGTAATAAAACAGAGAAGGAGGAAAAGCATCACAACAACACGCAATCTCACCAAAGCAAGATCGCGTGTTAGTTGTTGATATTTATTGTGACAGAACTTCTCACAGGTTAAGATGTAAACAGCATGGCTGGCGTAGTAAAATAGAGAAGGTGGAAAGCTTTCACAACACATTTCTGTATGTTATTTATTAATGTTTAACGACACTTTAACAGACAAGGTCATATCGTGTCGGTGACAGTTTTACATGTGGAGGAAGCCAGAGTACCCAGAGAGAACCACCGAGCAACGACGAGCAGCTGTCAGCTCACCAACATCATAACTCCGCACTGCAACACAGGCAGGGTTAGATTGGTTAAAGACATGCGCACCATCGACGTGCAGTACGCCTTAGTACACGGCGTCATCATGCCCCCATGTGGACAATCGGGGTTAAGTGCCTTGCCCACGGGCACAACGTGGGAGTCCGAATCGATTGCCCAGACAGTCACCCATCCAAGGACTAACTGGACTCGACGTTGCTTACATGTACCTTCGGCGATCTGATGAGAACCGGTTACTGTAAAACCACCGCCCCCTCTTTCTGTATGTTACCACCACTTTATTTAGCATAACCTACTAACAAGTTATGATGCAAGTTCTTTATTTCCTGGCCTGTGATGATAATCATCTCCTTTCTGCACACTGTCATGTCATCAAAGCATATATTGCTTTACTTATGTTGACTATATATAAACAGTTGGAAACTGGACATTATGTATCCTTCACATCACTGGCAGCTCAATGTCTGTTGACTGATTTACTCTTAAACCATTGAGTATTTTCAAAATATTTTTCATCAAATCTAGTCATGACTGCTTCACAGCAGCCATGACTAGATTTAATGAAAAATTCATAAAAATCTGACTCACAAAATCATTGGTCAAAAAAGACCAATCAACTTACAGGAAAGAAATTTGGTTAAATGTGCTCACATTATACTGGTTTCCGTGGCAAATGATTATGTGTGCTAGGCAGAAATATCCACTTGCAGCATGACAGGTATTAATAGAAGAGAAGGGTGTACTTGCATACCAGCTGTCATCTCATTTCTTGTCAGCACATTCTTTTTCACTATCCTTTTTTGTTATTTTCTCTCTGAATATACATGTATTTTATGAATTTTGTTCAATCAAACATTCGGGCTTGTTCTGTCAAGGAAGGTGGGGGGGGGGGGGGGGGGGGGGGCATTTTGTTCACAAGAATCTGCAGTGGAATCCTGTTAAATGAATACCTACTTTTCAACTGAAACATATTCAGTTAAGCAAGAATATTCATTTAACAGTAATTTGGTCATTCTCCTGTATTCTAGAGATAAACTGTGCTCTGACAAACAGATATGTAAAGTTAAATGCTTAAATTGGGTGTAGTGAGTACTAACAAGTCTACAAAATTCATGGTTGTCTAAGAAATTCATCGATAGATTACAAGACATTTCATGCAATTATTGAATTAACATTAGTAAGTTTATAACGTGTATACAATTTATCGGACAAATCTGGACTGAAGTTATGGTAAACGGTTTGGTGTTTGGAAATTATATACATTTAACAGGGTTATTCTGAATTCAGAAATATCCAATTAAGTGGGCTCCACTGTAGTTTTCCAAAGATCAGCGTCAGTTATGGGTATAATTTCAGCAGATAAAAAATGCGCTTTTATATTTACACAAAAAAAGAACTCTGACCAAAATAAGTAAACACTTTTATGTACAGCACAGCCAATAACAAAGTGTACCATTGGGCGATATTCTTTTGTTAATAATGCCATATTTGCACCTTATTCCTATAGCTTTAGCACAATATTTTTTAAATGTCATGGCGTATATCGCAAGACAAACCTGGAGTCAATACTATAAAGCATTTACAATTGTATTTTCTAGAATTGTATTTTCTATCTATTAATATAACTGTCTAAAATGAATCATTAGCATTTTAAAAGATATGGCAATTTGCCAGCTGGCAAATTGCCAGATCTTTGAAAATGCTAATAGTTCATTTAACTTATTTTAAAGTCATAACTAGAAAACAGAATTCTGGAAAATACAATTGTAAATGTTTTATAGTATGTGGCCCCTGCTTGTAATGCACATTTTTCTTATATTTCAACTTTTAATGCCAGCTTGTAAGTTGTATAACTATCGAATCACAGACCTATGTGACATATTGGATGTTACTATGTTTTGTGAAGAGCGTTGCATTAACAAATTTGGTGGGCAAATTACTACTGACGCACACATTAGTTGGGTGAAATTACGACTGACTGACACGTTATTGCTATAAGAGTATCTCGATATTCAAGTCAAAATGTGGCAAAAATATCACACAAATAAGACAATAAAAGTGTCTGTAGGTTTCCACTTGATTGTAGGCTTTACTGTACTTAAATTTATTTTTCAAGAACCTTCCATGACTCTTTTTTTAAAAGAAAGTTAGAGTATGAAGCACTATCAAGGGCCCTGAGTTTCAATTTTTAAAAGCAAGCCCTGTTAAGCATGCTCAAGAACCATACACACCCTGTTTACAGTCTGCAACCAAATAATTGTACTAAATTTATTAATCTGACTGTAATATGGGGGTGACTGATACATTTTTTAATAAAACCGAAATAAAAAAAAAATAAAAATGCTTTGGGGATAATCATGTTCTGTGAAACCTTTAGAAAAAAACAATCAGAATAATGTTGATTAGATTAGCGTTCATTAATTTCCAAGAACATCGGAAATTGGGCTATAATTGATGTGTTGAATAATGGAGAGGTGAATCCTCCCAGGAAAAATGTTTACAAATACAAGACTGTGATGAATTGTTGTAATTGACATGGAGGACCAGGCAGGCATGAATTAGCATTATTAGTGTCTAGAACTGTAGAGTGCTCCTTCAATTTACCCATGTCTTGGCAGACTATTTAAAACTGACTGATGCTGTGGATAGCCACTACCTAATAGGAGTCAGGAATGATTTGTTGATGTATCAGAACAAGTTACACCTCAAACGGAAGAATAATGAAACAAACTATGATCTTAATTGGAGGAAACATTAACAATCTACCAGTATATACTGAACTACAAGAGAAATGCACCACTGTATTTTTTAAACCTTTACCCAACGTAACAGCCAAAATCGGCCAGCTCCATTCACAAAAAATGCCATTCAATTTTCATTTTTTTCCTCAAAAACATTGCTTAGACCTCTTACTGGAACAAACTCACTGAGCCTGTTCCAATGAGGGGGTCATAAGCTATGTTTTTGCTGAAAAAAATTAGTTATTCAGTAATTTTGTTGGCAAGTGTCGTCTGCTTTTCATGTTAGGTAAAGAGTTATGTATTTATTTATTGCTGTTTAAGGTCACATATTTATGCACAATGGCTAATCATGACCGTGACAGTATTACGGGTGGAGGAAGCCGGAGTACCCGGAGAGAACCACCGAGCAACGGCGAGCAACTGTCATCTCCCCAACATACTAACTCCACACAAGCAGGGTTAGCATTGGCTGAAGACAAGTGCACCATCGACGTACAGTACGCCTTAGTACACAACCGAACCATGCCCTCACGTGGGCAATGGAGATGAAGTGTCTTGCCCAAGGACACAACGCAGGTAAAGAGTTAATTATATGTATGAATTATACTGTATTTATTTATTTGGGTTTAATGACTCTTTTGACAGCCAGGACCACCTCGTGGTGGACAGTTTTTACAGGTTGAAGAGCCAGAGTCCATGAAGAGAAGCACCAAGCAGTGGCAAGCAACTGTCAGACTACCTAACATACTAATTTTCTACAAGCAGGGTTAGCAGTGGTAGAAGGCAAGTGCACTATTGACATGCTGTATGCCTTAATACACAGTACAAGTCAAAATAAGTTGTAGCATAACCACAATAAACTAAGTATACTGCTGCTTCTGCACTGATAAGATCAGATTCTGACATCATTTTCTGGAAAGCTCTCAGTGAGAGCTTTCCAGAAAATGATGTCAGCTTCTGGTATTATCAGTGTAGGAAGAGAAAGATACATAGTTTATAGGGGTTATCCTAAAACTTATTTTGACTTGTACTGTACCATGCCAGCCACATGGGCAATCAGGATGAAGTGGCTTACCCAAGGACACGACACACTTACCGCTAGTGAGGATCAAACCATGAACCCATCTGTCTGAATTCCAATGATCTAACAACTGAGCAGTGAATCTGTCAAAGATACTGGCAAGACAAATATGCATGAACTTAGAAAAAAAACAGCATTCCACAGGTCGAGTACATATCCATATTAGGTCAAACATCCAAGCATTACCTAACAGGAAACTTTTTGGGGGCAAGATGAAACTTGATGTTATTCCTGCCTTTTCAAGCAGTTGTCACCTTCGGTGGTCAATGCCAAGGTCGACTTGCTTTAAATTTGCTGCTGTAAATTTTGGTATTTTGACAGTGTGCAGAGGTTTAACATATTCAGCAGAGTGATTCATAGTATCAAATTATTGGGTGCAAGGCAGCATACCGATATGTATGTTTATCTAACAATCATATACATGTTGGCTTGAAAAACATGAGAAATGGTACGTATCACATAATGTGTTCCGATTCCGTATCACATAGATGACTCATTCAGATTCCATATCATATTGATGACTTGTTTCCGGGAACACAACAGGCTATTATAACAGGTGCATGAATACATTCTATGTGTGTTTCAGTGTTCGACTCAGCTGATCACTTACAAAACAAAACACAATTCCTTACAATTAGCGACAGAACTATTAACAGTCAATGCCCCCATCCCCCCACACACACAATAAATAGAAACTGCACAATTAAATATTACACACTTGTAAATTCAAGAGTATCATCATAGGAAGTGACATTGAGAGTGAATAATTTTACAACGCAACTTTGAAAACTTTGCGGTGACCACATTACTCATTATTTGTTAAAGTGCACAACAATATTGTTCCATAAAATGTGTTTTTTTTACTTTTTCTCGTCCAACATTATGTCCCAAAACTGTATTGATAATTTACGATTTAATCTGTTTATGTGACAGAATTGTTAAATAAATGAATTATCATGATAATGTGCATGTTCTGTGATTTGCATCAGATTCTCTGTGGTGTCCAGAATGGGATCACAACTCACCGGCAAAACCGGACACCACCTCGAATCTGATACAAATCACAGGACATGCACATTATCATGATAATCTGTATGTATTCATGTCAAAACCATTCAATACAATTAGGATCATAAATATACCAATAAATACATGGGTATCCAAGACTCAGGAATGCCTGTGGGTTATGTCAACTGTAAAATGCACGAATGAACTACTCCAATCTAGGCAGTTTGCTGACACTTCAATTAGCTTGAACTAACTTTCATTTTTTGTTCTTATTTATTTTCTTTTTACTTATTGGTGCTTAAGGTCACTTCTGCACTCACCTGAGGTTGTAACAGGTTACGACAAAGTAATACAACATCATAAGTTTATTAAATTACTATCATAAAAGAATTTCTGCCAAGATAAATAACAACGTGTGATCTTGCTGAAGTCAATGTATGTTAGTTGTTGATATTTATATTGGTGGGAATACCATTAACCCTTTACCCAACGCAGGCTATATCTAAATTTATTATTTTAAATATCATTTTTTCAAATTTTTCAAAAAATTTCAACAAAACCATATCATGTGAACCCTCGTTGGAACGAGCTTGGCGAGCTCGTTCCAACGAGGGGTCACATGATATGGTTTTGTTGAAATATTTTGAAAAATAATATTTTTTCAACTGCTGAATAAGCATATTACGCGGGCGGATGCGACCGATTCGTTGGGTAAAGGGTTAAGACATTAAAAAGGAAAGAGTGGCATAGAGAAGGCAGAGAAGTACCATAGCACACCTTTTTATGGGTTACAAGAATACTATATTGCATAACCTGCCAATGGGTTACAATATAGCCCCTTTATTTCTAGGTCTGGTTGTCTTTCTTGTGGTGTCCTGTGTATTATAACAGTGATAAAATCCAAAATTTTATATTCTGTTCGTGAATTTAAAGGGGCACTTTCCAATAATCTGTAATAAAACAAATTTTGATGGACAAATTCAGACCACCCAAAATAATATAGTCTAAAACCAATTAAATATCATTTGGATGTAAAAGTGTTACTACAATGAACTGAACAAATATGTCTCAATAATAAACTTAAATAAAAAAAAATATTATCAGGACACATAATGAATTATGGGGCAGTTATCAAAATTTCTGACATGAGGTGACACTGGCTGTCAAAAGTGTTACTAAACCCCAATAAATAAATAATAAGTTATCAAAATTGTGTAAAATGTCTAGGCCTTTGAGGGTTAATCCTTGCTGCACAAAATTTCTTGTTATTTAAAAAAAAAATGATTTATTAACTGAATTTGTTTTCCTATCAAAATTTATTCTATTACTCTTTGTTCTATTTTTCCTAATCTGGGATTTACATTTAAAGGCCTAGAGATTTTTGAGAGTCTATATCCTGTGGCTTTGCAGTTGTTTCTAGGCAAGTCTTGGCTTCCTATGTAGACAGGAAAGACTTACCAAGAAACATCTGCCAAAGTAATGCAACTTACAAGTTTACTCAAAGACTATAAGTTTTGTTGAGTTAAAAAGTGATCAAAATCAGAATTAAGCCCAAAAGAGTTAACCTGAAAAGTAGTATTTTTGATAATTTTGAATACGAAAAATCATTTTAGTTATACTTATCATGTTGGAAACAACTTCGGTCTGAGAATGACATAGATCAGGGTTTTTTTTTGGAGCCAGTCTAAAGATGACAGTCTGTAGGTATAGTGAATCAGATCTATTTTTCTGTTCTGGTTTGAAGATCTAAATAATACAGAGTACACATATACATGTATGCATCCACAGGAATTGTTTTCAGAAAAAGGAAAATACATCCCATTATAAAACAGCCTAAACAGCTCCGCTCAGGGTCAGTGCTTTTAGGGGAAGCTAAATACAAGACAAAAATTCAAGTGTTACTGAGATAATGGGTCAAGGTCATGACGCAACATTAGGTTATGAGTAACAACTGTGTGAATGATGAACAAGATCTGGCACACAGATTCAATTATACAGACCAGACAAGGGCTGCATAACAAAATCAAAGTTTTGCTGTCTGTGACCTTGACCTTGATGATATCACCTTGGATCAAAGTCATGACACACCTTTGAGTCATGAGAAATAATTGTACCAAGTATTAAGAAGATCTGTCAATCATACCAAGTTATATAGACCGACAACTTTGATAACAATATTAAAGTTTTGCTGTCAGAGATCTTGACCTTGATGATATGGCCTTGGATCAAAGTCACAACACATCTTTGAATCATGAGCAATAATTGTACCAAAAATGAATAGGATCTGTCAATCAAACCAAGTTATATGGACCAGACCAGGGCTGCATAACAATATCAAAGTTTTGCTACCTTGACCTTGATGATGTGACCTTGGATCAAAGTCGCAACACATCTTTGAGTCATGGGTAATAATTGTAGCAAGTAGAAATAAGATCTGTCAATCGTACCAAGTTATATGGACCAGACAAAAGTGACAGTGAAATGTCAAAGTTTTTTTAACTGTCATCTTAGCATAAGGCCTGTGGCCTTGACCTTGAGGGACACATACCATATTATAATTCGCAACACACTGTCTTTTGATAATACATATTCTTGTATAGTTTTGTCAGAAAATATTCAGTCGTTAAGAAGTTATTGCCCAAACAAACAAAATGTTGACGTCAGATGGACGACGGACACTGGACAGACAAATCATTACCAGAAAAGCTCCACTGACACTTGTCAGAAAAAACTAGTCCTGCATGGATTTAAAACTGACAAGTCATGGCATTTGAGATAACAGATTGTTACTTTTCTTTGTGTAGATTTCTGACATGACTGTGAAAATTGCCAATAAACTTCTGACATTGTGAACTTGAAGTGACGAACATTGAAAACAAAACTGGAATTATTAAATACGATCACACAAAAAAGGGGAATAGGACCCAGCCTTAGCCACTTTTACCATGGTTGCATGCCACAATTAATTCTATTGCAGTGGCGCAACTTGTGTCATTTGTGGTTCTACCTAGGCCTTAACCCTTTGAACCCAAGAGGCTGCTTTACCGGTCCAGGAACATGGTACGTCATACTTTCATTACGTAGGATGTCAGCAAAGTTGAAGCGAGGGGTAGACAATCAATATTTTCAATATGCAGCCCCAAGGCTGCATGTTGAAAATATTAATTGGTCTAATTGATCTTCCCCCAAATAATAAATATGGACTCTTCCATTTGCATCCACTGAACTGGCATGGAATATACGACCATGGTTCAAAGGGTTAACATTTATCCTGATTCATGAGAGTCAGTTTTGATTCTCAGTCATTCTCACAAACTTGAGCTGCGAGAATGAATTTTCAGTTCTTAACTAGTAGAGAGCTGAATTATTCTTGGTTGTTAAAACTGGTTCAAATGTCTTTGCCTTGTTACAATTTATGAGAGAGTGCCTAAAGGCAAATCCCTAAAGACTAAATGTCGCTTCAAAGATAATATAAAGCACATGCATAGACTATGAAGCCTTTAAATTTTTGCTACCTGTACTTCAGAAAAAAGCCCAAATATGAGCTTCCAGAACTCAAGCAGTTAAATAATTTAGAATTGGAGAGTGCTATTTTACCCTTGTGAATGCAACCAGAATCTATTCCATAGTAACAATAAAACCTCATTTTTTATATTTGGTCCACTACAGTTTAACGCTTTACCCAACAAACAAGATATCAAAATTTATTGTTTTAATTACTCATTTTTTAATTTTTCCAAAAAAATTAAACAAAACCATATCATGTGACCCCATCATTGGAATGATCTTGTCAGAGTTCGTTCCAATGAGGGGTCACATGATATGGTTTTGTTGAAATATTTTTTTAAATATTATTCTTTTCAACTGATCCATTTGTAAATTATGTGGGTGAATATGGCTCATTCGTTAGGTAGAGGGTTAACCCTTGAGGGCCAAGTTTCAATTTTGGTGAGTTTCTTACATGTACATGTACTTGTAGAACACAACTTCCAACTTACACACTTTTGGTGGTCTTGCTGAGGGAAGTTACAGGTCTACAATCACTCTCAAAAAGAAAAAACAACTGCTGTATAATTGTATAATATGCCAAGTAGCAAGCCCTGTCGGAATAGATGACACCTTTTACACAAAATTTCAAATGCATAGTCAGGGTTCTTACAGTCCGGGACCAAAAAAAATCAAGGACTTTTCAAGGACTTCTCAAGGACATATCAGCATTTTTCAAGGATGTTTTTTTAAAATGTACATTTGGAATATAACCATTTTTAGAAGCCTTACCTACTGTAACCCTTTACCTAACAAGAAAAGCAGACGACACTTGCAAAAAAATTCTTCAATAAGAAATTTTTGTCTCAAAAACATAGGTTATGACCCCTCCTTGGAACGAGCTCAATGTGCTTGTTCCAACGAGGGGTCACAAACTAAGTTTTTGAGACAAAAATGAAAAAAATAATTGAAATTAATTAGCCATTACATTGGGTAAAGGGTTAAAATGCCTTCTACCTCATCCTTCTAAATTCCAGAAAAACGGTGCTTCTAAAATGCTCTGTAACAAAATTATGGTGCTTACAGAATGACACTCAGTTAAATAATGCCTGAACTTTAATTCCTCATTTATCCATTATTTATGTTCGTTTTTTTTATTTTTCAACAAAAAAATGTGCAAAAGAGATGTTTCAATTGCCTACTATTACACAGGTAAAAATGATATAGGGCAAAATTCAAGGACTTTCAAGGAGTCTGATGGATTTTCAAGTACTTTTCAAGAACATTTTCTGAATTTTCAAAATTAATGGAGTAAGATTGAAATTCAAGGACTTTTCAAGGATGTGCACACCCTGATAGTATACAAAATCGTTTATAAGAACATGAACAAAATCAAATGTAAATCTCCGTAAATGACAACTCAGTCAGCCAAAAAAAAACAGACATAAAATATATTTTCTCTTATAAAATTCACTCTGGAAACCTGTGTCCAAGGCTTGTGCTGCAAGCCGCCTCAAGAGAGGATGTCAGACCACATTCTAAATTGAATATGTCATGCCATTTCATTTTGAAAAGACATCTTGATGGGACAAAGAACATGCCAGAATTGACCCGTTGAATATTAACACAAAAATCCCATTTCCAATATCTGCTAGCTATTCGTCAATACAAATAAACGTCACTACTGGCATATGACTACCCTTATTTTACCATTATTTTCAGACAATATTTTCCAGCTATTCTTACGAAATGCAGGGAAATTTGTGTTTCATAGAAAAGTGTTTCATAGAAAAGTCATGGCTTCCTGCATCGGCAGCAAAGACTTCACTAGACAACACTACTACATCACGAGTTACCTCTATATGAGGGAGCAAAAAATAATGAGAAGTATCCAGGCCTTTGACCCTTAAGTTGGGGGCGCGGTGACGTTGCGGTAACCAGTTCTCGTCAGATAACCGAAGGTAAGCAATGTTGAGCCCGGTTAGTTCTTGGATGGGTGACAGTCTGAGCGATCGATTCAGACTCCCATGTTGTGTCCTTGGGCAAGGCACTTAACCCTGATTGTCCACATGAGGGCACAACACCGCCGGGTACTAAGGCATACTGCACCTCCATGGTGCGCATGTCTTCAACCAATCTAACCCTGCCTGTGCTGCAGTGTGGAGTTAGGATGTTGGGGGCTGGCAGCTGCTCGTCGTTGCTCGGTGGTTCTCTCCGGGTACTCCGGCCTCCTCCACCCCTAAAACTGTCACTGACACGATATGACCTTGGCTGTTAAAGTGCCATTAATCCCTAATAAATAAATAAATAACCCTTAAGTCCTCATACAACCACAGACTGCCCTTTTTATATTGCTCTGAAAATGTTGTTCCAGGTCTGTTACGGTGTGGAAATATTAATGATATTGGTAACAGAAAGAGATCTGAGAATCAGCAACAATAACTATGAATTTAATTATTCTGAAATTTAATTTAAAAAAAATATATAAAAAAAATGATACAAAGATCTTTTACACTAATTGGTCTACAGAAAATAAAAACAGTGGTACTTATCAATTATTGAATTACATGTAGTCCAAAATACAGTTTGACAGAATCCAGTAATCCAGTAGTGAAGAATTTTGTGAAGAAATTTTCCAGCTGGTAGTATTAAATCTAAGAATGTGTCTTCAGAAACAGTATCCCATAGATTTGTAATAAAATGTTCACTTAGAAATTTTAGCAGTCTCCAATAAAATATAATAGAATGCTCAGCAAAATTCAAATGGAGTAGAAATCCAATAAGTATTGGTGCCACAGGTAATTTCCAAATAATCCAGTAGAATCCTGGCTTTTCACAAAAATATATTCTGTTTCACAGAAAGTATAAATTCTCTTTTACAAGATGAAGAAATACTCTTCAAAATTCTTTTTTGGAATCACTTTTCCAAATTCACAAAGAAGCACTGCTTCTGTAATAAATGCACTGTTCTGGAACGATAATAATCTCCAATGTCTTACTGAAATGAGTTTATCTGAAATGGGTTTTTGAATTCTGTTAACATGGTTTAAATAGTTCTCAGATAGAATGTCCTAGAAGATGAAGTTTCTCTAAAGTTCTGTTGTCTATCAGTTTCCAGGTGATCTAAAAAAAATAGTTTCTGTGCAACCTTAGGTGTAAACATGTTTACATGTAGATGCACACAAAGGTCACTTAGTGCAAATGAGTCACACCAGCAAGAATCTGCTTTATTGTGTGGAACTATCAACTAAGGACATATCAGTCTCGATATAATATGGGGGCTATAACAAGGTGAATTCTTCTTTGAGAACTTTGCAAGTAGGATGCATTTATCTTAACAGTGTTTTTACACCATTGGTGGCTGCCTGTACAGGCAGCCAACAATGATGGTGAAACACTGTTAAGTCATACAGTAGTTATTAGCGTAAAACTAATCTAAGGACTTGAGTGTTAAGGGCACCTTCACACTCTTTGACAAGAATTAAATGAACATTTTGCAAGAATTAAAGTTGGTACTTATTGTTTTTCTAGCAAGAATCATTTCGAGAATCAATTCTCATTCTTGCATGAATTTTAACCCTCACTATCAAAGCTACTTGTAAGTGGATGAGAATAAGAGCAACCCTGTAATGGTCACTTATATAAATGCTATTGTTGAGTACATCTTGGTAGTGGAAATGTTGGCAAGGGGAAGGGAGCTAATGAGAACAGAAATCCTGACTTTTAGGTGGTATTCCCAAAAATTAAAGTGTAACAATGCAATTATTTAGGTTTGAATTCTGGCTTGCCAAATTATGATATAAATTACTCTGGTTGACATCCGCAGAAAAAAATTACTCTGATCACAAAAAGGGATGGTAAATGATGAGACAAGAAATGTTGTTGTGAATGAACAATGGCTTATTTTGACTTCCTCTGTGAATTTTTACTTTACATACAAAAGAATATCTGGTCTTAGTTTAGCTGTAGTAATATTTCCACACAGTAAAAATATACAGTGACTAGACACCTATTGGGCTTCTCTCTCATTAAACCAGTCTCTCAGAAAATGATAATTCCAGAAATGACTTATCATACTGTTTTTTGCTGTCTAGACAGGAAAATAGCCTCTACTAATATTTATTGCAAAAAACAGTAATCAAGTTTCATTTTCTGTCAATAAACATTTCCTCTTCAATTTTTTAATGTCTTTCTTAAGTTGAGTTTGAACAACTGGATATTAAATTTGGTTGGTGACTATACCAAGAAGAGATAAGGGAAAATTCATTTACTGTCCTGTTTATAACTTCAGTGATACCAGCATTGGACTTCAAACCAAAAGGTCTGTGATTCAATCCCTTCCAGGGGGCATGGTGGCACTGTGTACTAAGATGTATGGCATGTTGATGGTGCACTTGCCTTCAACCAATGCTAAACCTGCTTGTGCAGAGTTACATTGTAGAATGTTTTGGAGTCTGATAGTTGCTTGCCATTGCACAGGATTCTCACCAGGTACTCTGGCTTCCTACACCCATAAAACTGTCCAACCTGTAATGACCCTGGCTGTCAAAAGTGTTGTTAAACCCTGGTTAAACACCAATAAAAAAAAAATAAGCATACTTTCAGTACAAATTTGACCTGTTAATTGCATATGGGATATAGAGTAAACTGGATTAAAAAATTTTGTAATATGGCAAGAAATTATCCTGACACTCACCAAATTCTTCTTGCTGTTAGACCTATTTGTCTCAGTATATAAAATAATGACATGGGCTTTGTCAGCCAAGATTTTACAGAATAAATGCTAAGTTTATCTCTAGAATAATTTAATAGTCCTGGTAACTGAATAATTTTCACTGAAAAAGTGACTATTCAATTAACAGGGATCAACAGCAATAATGAACTTTAATTAATTAATTAAAATAATAAATTTTGATATCTTGTGTGTTGGGTAAAGTGTTAAACTTCAGTAGACCAAACATAATGAAAGTGTCAATGACACTGTAGCTTAACTTGTGTGTTGTGTTTGATGAAAAGGATAATGTTCAATGTTTATGAAAGGATTATGAAATAAGACAAGAATTGTGATAATGGGGAATATGTTCATTTCTGTTCCCTGTATGCTATGTTTTTGATAAACATAATATGAGGTGTACACTGTACTAAGGAGCTGAGGGGTGGGTTAATATGACCTCACAGTTAATGTATGTGGCCTTCACAGTTAACGTATATCAACGAAAGTTACCAAGTTACAGTGAAATTATTCCAAAACGAGTCATCCTATGAAGTTACATTGAAATCCTTTCATAAATATGGCCTGTAGACTGTGCTAAAAGTTTTCGGGCTTTGGGCCCCTGTAGCCGTCAGTTTCTCATTTGCGTCCAAAGGGGATGTTCTCATCTAGACATTATATGAAGTCAACCCACCAAGTTACAATGAAATCCCTGCATAAATATGACCTGTAGACTGTGCTAAAGGTTTTTGGGCTTTGGGCTCAGGCAGCCATCATGGTTGAATGATCGCAATCAAAAGGGGACATTCTCATCTGGGCATTATGTGGAGTGATCCAACGAAGTTACAATGAAATCCTTCCATAAATATGACATACAGAGTATGCTAAAGGTTTTTGGGTTTGGGCAGCCATAAAGGCTGAATGATCATGACCAAAAGGGGACGTTCTCATCTGGACATTATTTGGAGTCATCCTACCAAGCTACAATGAAATCCCTTCATAATTATGACCTGTAGACTGTTCTAAAGGTTTTTGGGCTTTGGGCACCTGTAGCCATCACAGGTGACCAATCACGACCAGAAGGGGATGTCATCATCTAGGCATTATATGGAGTCAACCTAACAGGTTACAATGAAATCCTTCCATAAATATGACCTTTTGCCTATTCTAAAGGTTTTTGGGCTCGGGCACCCATCAAGGCTAAATGATCGCGATCAAAATGGGACGTTCTCATCTAGACATTATTTGGAGACATCCTACCAAGTTACAATGAAATCCCTTGATAAATATGACCCGTAGACTGTGCTAAAGGTTTTCGGGCTTCGAGCCCCTGTAGCCGTCACAGTTGCCCAATCACGTCCAAAAGGGGACTTTCTCATCTAGACATTATATAAAGTCAACCTACCAAGATACAATGAAATTCCTCAATAAATATGACCTGTAGACTGTGCTAAAGGTTTTCGGGTTTTGGGCTCAGGCAGTCGTCACGGTTGGCAGATCATGCCCAAATGGGGAAATTCTTGTCTAGACACCATAAGGAGTCATCCTACAAGTTACAATGAAATCCCTCCATATTAAACATGACCTGCAGACTGTGCTAAAAGTTTTTGGGTTTCGGGCTTCGGCAGCCATCACGGTTGACAGATCATGCCCAAAAGGGGACGTTCTCATCTAAGCATTATACAGAGGCATCCTACCAAGTTACAATGAAATCCCTTCATAAATACGACCTGTAGACTGTGCTAATGGTTTTCAGGTTTTGGGCTTGAGCAGCCATACCGGTTGACCGATCACGACCAAAAGGGGACGTTCTCATCTAGACATGACCCCAAACCTGCATATGAAATTTCGTGACGATCAGACAAGAACTGCGGGGTGTAGCCCGTGCTAAAGGAAAATGTGAACAGACTCACAGACTAACAGACTCACAGACTAACAGACTTCTGCACGCGTGATGGCAATAGCTTATCTTGACTTTGTCAAGTTCAGCTAAAAAATGAGGTTTTTTGTTATTATGGAATATCTACTGGTTGCATTCACAAGGGTAAAACAGCACTCTCCAATTCTAAATTATTTAACTGGTTGACTTACGGACTCTAAACCACAATTCCAATCACCGTCATCTTAAAGACAATCTATGAATGATGTTAGAAATTTATACTCACAAGGAAAGTAAAGTTCGAAACTGAAATTTTATTTATAGTAACAGTGACCTTTACCTTTGACCCTTAACCCCAGTCACAATGTCAATTACCAACAATTTATGGGCAATCTGTGTATGTGACTTTGTTTTCAAAACGAACATACAGTTGTTGTACAGAAAACAAAAATCTATACCAACAGTAGCTTTGATCTTCGACCTGCAGATCCTGATAGCACTCCAAATCACCCTCCCCCCCCCCCCCCCTTTATAGGCAACCTACATGTTATGTACAAATTTAGGTATGAGCATTACATGATCAAGGATACAAAAAGTATTGTCTGGAAATGAGAAATATCGATGTGAGGACTGAACAAAGTGTTTACTACACGTATATATCCTATTTTGTTAAGGTAGGATGCTATAAAGTTTGAAAACAATCAGATATTTAGAACAGATTTTATTGAAGGAATGCAAAAATACCCCACAAATTTTACCTTTTTTAACTCTTTGAGCCCTGGTGGTATCTTCCATGTCAGTTCCATGGCAGAATTTGGAAGAGTCTATATTCATTTTAGGGGGAAGATCAATTAATATTTTCAACCTGCAGCCTTATGGCTGCACATTGAAAATATTGATTGGTCTATCCCACACATTCAGTTAGCAGCCATCCTACTTAATGAAATTAAGATGTAACATGTTCCTGAACCAGAAAAGCAGTCTTTTGTGTTCAAAGGGTTAAAAAATCTCACTGGGGAATAAATCTCCAATTACATTACATTCAAACTGCAAAAATCCAACTTAAACTGTGTTCCATCAAAATATGTTTTATAAAGAATTCAAACAATTAGTTCTTATAAACATATTTATCAGATAAAAAAAACAGAAAAATTCTGATTTTACCACTTTTTATGAGTCAAGGGTCATGAATACTAAACTGCTAAACTGTAAACATCAAACCAGACCCACATTACATAAGAGGTAAAATGTTCTAGAAGTCTGAAAACAATTCATTGTTTAAAACAGATTTCATCACTGAGAAACAAAAAGAACCCACAAATTTTACCACTTTTATTTTACTTCAATGCACACCTCCAAAACAACAGTAAAGGCAAATATGAAAATAAAATTTCACCTGTATTTCAAGAAAGTTAAGAAAGACTCCTCAGCATTGAAAAAAAAACCATGAATGTTTCAAACAAATTTTATCTGACAGAAACTGAACACCCCTCCCCCACCCCCCATCCACACCCAAATTTTACCAATATTTTTATAATATAGGGGACATAACTCCAAAACTACACTGGCCATACTCGTAAAAATCAAACTTCACAGGTATTCCCTTAAACCTAATATGTTCCAGAAGTTTGAAAACAATTGGTTATTTTAAACACGCTATATTTGATAGACACAAAGGAAAAACATAGAATTTTCCATTTTCTTTTAACTGAAGGGATATAACTCCCAAACTACAATATGCACAAACGGAAATATCAAACTTGACCTGTATTGCATCACAGTTAAAATGTTACAAAAGTTTAAAAACAATCGGCTGGTTGAAGCAAACATTACGCAAGTAAAAGAACCAATGAAAAACTCAAATTTTGCCATCTTCTTCTTATTCAAGCATGCTTAACTCCTAAACTAAGATATGTACAAGTGCAGAAATTGAACATGAGCTGTATTTCAGTAAAGTAAGACATTCCTGGAGAGTGAAAATAAACAGTTGTTTCAAATAAATTTTAATTTGATGGAAATCCCAAATCTCAAATTCTGCTAAAATGTTACCTGAATGTGGATGAAGGGCAGTAATTCTTCAACCAATGTGAACAACTGACATGAATCTGGTGGGATTGGAAAGAAAGTGTAGAAAAAGCGTGAATCGGCACACAGGGTTCATACAGGCAAGGCAAGATCACATTCAAGGACTTTTCAAGGACATAAGACTGCTTTTCAAGGACCGACATTTTACTCTGTGAACACAAAGAATATGTCATAAATGCGCATGTCTGTAAGGTTGGGCCCTTAACCCTTAAGGCCTCAGATTAATTTTAAAGTTGTTACTGTCATATATGCTTATTAAGTTGTTCATGCAGATGGTTGATGATTTGGCAGTGGTTCTACATCATTGTTGGCTGCCTGTACAGGCAGCCAACAATGATGTGGAACCACTGCCAGGATAAATTCAGCCCACACATGGAATTAAGAAGGAAGATAAATCTTGGGAGCACCTGCTTCAAAGCATATACAAGTGGCAGTTTGGGGTTATGTGGGGACTTAAGGGTTAACTCCACAGACAATTTAAGGGCTTTTCAAGACTGAAGGTCAATTTTCAAGTACTTTTCAAGGCCAAAAATGGATTCAAGGACTTTTCAATACAAAAGGGAAATTCAAGGACTTTCAAGGCCCTGTATGAACCCTGGGCACAAATGTATCACACAACCTATAAGAGTTTTTGAGATGTGACTCCAGATGAGGGAGGGAGGGAGGGAGGGAGGGAGGGAGGGAGGGAGGGAAAGCTGAATGCTATATATAGTACACTACTTTCATGAAAGGTGGTAGACTAATAGTTTGAATGGTGAAAGTTGAGTAACTACATATGTAGGTATGGCTGACTTGTATGGTAGAGGTTAACGTGTAGTAACGAGAATGAAATACTAATTTTCCTTCAAAACAGAGCTTTCAGGCAAAATTTTATGGATTTATTTTTCCCCAGAACAAATGTATCAAATTCAAGTTTGTAGCCTTTGGGGATAAATTTGATATTATTAGCAATGCAATTGTCTCAGTGGGTTTCTATCAACATATCTCAATTTCAATTTTATTTTCAAAGTCTGAATAACATTTGCTGATTTAGATATTTCACTTTACAGTGTCTGAACATTCCTGTTTTCTGACGTAGAGGAAGTGGAACTGACCAATAAAAACTTCTACAGTTAACTTGGTATCCAGACTCAAGTTCTGTGTAAAAAAAACAAGAATGAACATGTCCATGGACACTAATGCTCCCACCAGCGATGCTTTCCTAAGGGAATGCAGTGAACACTGTTCCTCTTTCTTTTAGAGATGGGCGGTGTACCATAAATACCATTTGGGATCGGTATCGAGTCAATACCGATTTACCATTTCAAGGGAATCTCAAACTTAAAAAATTTCAGTATTGAAAAATATTCCTGACATTTGTTAAAAAATGAAAGTGCAAACAACAGAACATTTATTACTCAAAATTCATGACAAGAAGAACCCATAGACTGTGTATTTCCAAAGGCAGTCACCACTGGTCATTTCATGTAACAAAAAGCTGAGAGAAAATACCCCATGAGGGGGGATTTTCTCCCAGCTTTTTGTTACATCAAATGACCGATGATGATTGTCTGTGTTACTTCCAACATTTTAACAATTCGGTGGCTTTGTCTGCTTAAAAAAGAGACCTACAGCTGAGTAGTATATAAAAAAATTCCATTCGATATTGATGTTGGTGTGAGTACCTGTGTGTCGTTGATAATGAATATCATACCAATACAAAGATAAATCATTCTAAAAATACTGATACCGAAACCGAACTGGCAATTTCAATACCGTCCATCTCTACTTTCTTTGTATGAGTAGGGGAGCCATTCACCTACTATTTCAAGACCTGGTATGGCTTGATCTTCTCGAATATCCAACAGAGCTATCACTGACTCATGTTACTAGTCACACTAATCTAGTGCTGGGAGGTTATGAAATTTTTCCACAGTTTCGGTTTCTACTCGGTTTGTTTAAAAAAAAGTCGAGTCCAGTTTCGTTTTCGGGGGTTTTTTTTAGAGAAACATATTCAAGTATTAAACACTAGGGTTTTTTCCCAAATATTAGTTTTAATAAAAGTTCAAAGTGCAAGTACCTTCCCCTCCCCTCTCTCTAAAATTATGAGATTATATATAGCACAGCACATGTGCAGTGAACCATTAACCCAGAAGACAATGAAGATTGTTCACAGAGCCCTGGATATACAGTTGAATAGCACTGGAAGCACCACCCCCCCCCCCCCTCCACCCCCCACACACACACACACACACACACCAAGACAAGAGCTGCGGTAGCAATGCACAACTTCGGTACAAAATGCTGAAGATGTAATGTTGTGAAATGTCAAGCCAAAGAAAAGAAATTCCTTTGTTTGGGGTACTGACCCTAAGCAATTATGCCAACCCTAAAGATTTTACAAAGTAAAAGTTGCTCATTTAGGTCATTGTAACCCTAATTTTTATCGGACTTCAACTGTGAATTTGAAACCTATTTTGAGGTTAAATCTTTTGAAAATACATGTAGAAATAAATATATTGGACAGTATAAATGCGGAGCAAGTGGTAAGTTCGTGTTCAGCAAAGGAAACTGCATTTGATAAATTGATCATTTTGTAGATACATTGTTTTATCTTGCAATCAACATGTATTTTGTCTGTATTAACTCTGCAACTGTCGTGTATCCGACCTCCTGATACAGATATTTGTATACAAGCACGTTCCTTCTGCGTGAGTTCCATTTTTTTTCTTTTTGTTCATCTGTACGAATAAATAGTTTGTTTTATATTCATCTACATTCTTGACTTATCCCCAATATATTGTAAGATAAAATGATTATTACCATTATGTGGATGTACAAAATATGTATCCGAGTCTCGTTCCAGGTTCTAAGGGTAGATCACGACTTGTCTTCGACTCGTCGTGATCTGCCCTTAGAACCCAGAGCTTCACTCGGATACATATTTTGTACATCCACATAATGGTAATAATCTCTATTTCCCGACCATTGGTGTAGAAGGTCATGAAAATTAATGAATATCATGTTGAGTTTCATGTATTGATACTGAAAGCCATGAATCTTGGCCTGCAGTCTTGAAAATGTTATTGGTGCGAGTATAGTGTACAACTGTTTTTTTTAATTCCATTCAAACATATACATAGAAATTACTGAAAGTGGCCAGCAGATGCATGGCTATTGCATTCAAGTGAAGAATGTGGTCATTTTGATAATTCGATGTTGTTGTATTTTTGTCCAAAGCAAGGTGGCGCTTTCAATCTCACATTTAATGGGGTATTTTTATCATTTCATTCATTTGTCATTCGAAAGAAAGTTTATTTAACACGTAAATACAAATATATTATGGGACCAAAAAAGTTATTAATTAGGCCTACCAGGCTCTGATTTTTTTCTGTGATTTCCGCTCTTTTTATTTAACACATTACACGAAGTGACATCATTCAAGATTGTGCAGTTAAATAACCGGTTGGGTGTGTTTTTAAATAACCGAAAACCGAGTTGTATTTTTGGTTAACCTCCCAGCACTAACACTAATCCCACTTTAGCTGTGTGTAACTTGCACAGCCTCACCCACACGACATTGTCCACTTCATTTGAAAAGTTTTGGATACTAAATTTCAAAATTTTTCCCGAGGTGATCCCTTATACTACAAGAGGAGGACACACACTCTCGGGCTCTCCCCAATGGTGCATCCTGTATTCAAGTGTGTACTGGCCATCACTGTGCATGGAGTGCTGTTTCGGGAACAGGTGCTCAATTTTCAGCTATGGTCAATGCATGATGCAGGTCATTTACCAACTCTTTCATTTCAGAAGGCATCAATGGACCTCCACTCTTATGCAGAAGCCCACAAATATTTAAAGTTTTGCACAATGATAGGCCATATTAGTGCTGCATTACTCACATAAAAAAAGATGAAAATTGAACATGGCCTTTCTTTTGTAATAACTAGTTACAAGTGAAAGTCTGAAATTTCAGATCAATATGCAAAAAAATACCCTAGGGTATTGTGTGAAAACTATAGATGGGCAATATACCAAAAAACAGAACCAATACCAATAATATCATGGGCATACCAAAACACAGAACCGAACCAATCACTGAATAACGAAACTGTCTGAATTTTCAAATTCTCCAACATTCACTATTTATTCACGATTTATAAGGCCCTGTAGAAGCTTGATAGCAGGTGAAGGGTTCATTTTCATGAAAGAAGTGGCTGATTTTCTTTTCAATTTTGTTTACCCTCAGGGGCCTTGACAATTGTCCTGAATTCTCACTAGACTACAACCTGTGTATGTCCAGCTGCTTAGCCCTTTACCTAACATGAAAAGCAGACGACACTTGCAAAAATAATTCTTGAATAACTAATTTTTTTCATTTTTTGTCTCAAAAACATAGGTTATGACCCCTCGTTGGAACGAGCTCGACGAGCTCGTTCCAACGAGGGGTCATAACCTATGTTTATGAGACAAAAAATGAAAAAAATAATGAAAATTAACAGGCGATTTTTGAGAATCGCGCTGGCCGGTTTTGGCCGTTACGTTGGGTAAAGGGTTAGCAGTGATTTCTAGCCAAGTCTTGAAATCATTGCCCAGTGTCAGCAGGATCTCTTGAAGATGGTATGGTCAGGGCACACCCTCTGAGATTGCAAATGCCTGAAATAAAGGTTTAAAGGTTAAGGTGTGTTCAGAACAAGTCACAAAATTACTGTAGATATGATATGTTTTCACAAGTCACAAAATTACTGTAGATATATGTTTTCGTAAAAGAATGTCACTGTACGTAATAATTTAATCTTCAGTCCCATTCGGCTGACATAACAATTTAATCTTTCTGCCCTATTTGGCTGTAAATGGTTGACAAGTTATGAGTCATTTGCAGAATCTTAAACAAGCTAAAACCTTTCTTATTTTGTTTGACAGAGCTCTCTGAGCTTTGATAAACAACACATAATGAATTTTGGCAATGCTTTTCTTTGGTTAAACATGGCTGCTAGGATATTTCAGAGTGCAGAAAGTAAATAAAAACTCAAAGCGCGCATTTCTTCACATCCAGTTGTTTTAACCTCTTACACTGCATTTCTTCATAAAGTGTTTGTTATGACCTCCTCCTCACAGTTTGTGTTTTGACAATTTCAATATAAAAGGGCTCTCGAGATACATTGCTAGAATATTAGGAATTTGTGGAAATTATTTTGTCTTGGCACAATCACAGTTGTGATTCTTAATGAGGTGTGTAATTATTATTCTTGGGTGTATTAATAATTCATGTTCAACACTTGTTACCCGACCCTGATCCCGACCCCATCCCATCAAATCCCCCATGGAAACCCCCAGGAGAGTGAAGTAGTTCTTGTTTACTGTGGTAAGCAAGCTCTCTTTTACTGGTAAAAAAAGGACCCAGTCACCAATGCTTGGTGGTGGAAGTCCTCTACAATGGGCAACATGGGTATAAATGATTAACAAAACTTGACTTTATCTTCATGTTGCGGACACGATTATCCAATGTGCAGAAATATGTGACCTTAAATATCAATAAATAAACAAGAGCTCACGTATCGCTGAAGCAATACAATGTCCCTTACCGGACTAATAAGCATTAATAATTATACAAATGTTATAACCTAGATGTGATCAGCATGAATTCTGTTGAAGCGTTTCCAAAAAAAGTCTGGAAAACTGATATTTTGGCACTTTTCCATATTTCCAAGGGCCATAACTCACACAAGAATAATGCAATCAGCATGAAACTCAAACTTGATCTGTAAGTCATCGTTCTATAGTAGGTTACCAAAAATTAAATCATTCGGCGAAGCATTTCCAAAAAATGTCCGGGAAACTAAAGTGTGACTGACAGACTGACTGACAGACTGACGGATGGACAGAGTAAAATGAAACTTGATCTGTAAGTCATTGTTCTATAGTAGGTTACCAAAAATGAAATCATTCCGTTGAAGCATTTCCAATAAAAAGTCTGGAATACTGATATTTTTGCGCTTTTCCATATTTTCAAGGGCCATAACTCACACAACAATAAAGCAATCAGCATGAAACTCAATCTTGATCTGTAAGTCATCGTTCTCTAGTATGCCACAAAAAATGAAATCATTCCGTTGAAGCTTTTCCAAAAAAAGTCCGGAAAACTGATATTTTGGCACTTTTCTATATTTCCAAGCGCCATAAGTCACACAAAAATAATGCAATCAGCATGGAACTCAAACTTGATCTGTAAGTCATTGTTCTATAGGAGGTTACCAAAAATGAAATCATTCGGTTGAAGCATTTCCAAAAAAAGTCTGGAAAACTAAAGTGTGATTGACATTTTCCATATTTCCAAGGGCCATAACTCACACAAGAATAATGCAATCAGCATGAAACTCAAACTTGATCTGTAAGTCATCGTTCTATAGTAGGTTACCAAAAATGAAATCATTCGGTTGATGCATTTCCAAAGAAAGTCCGGAAAACTAAAGTGTGACTGACAGACTGACAGATGTACAGAGTGCAAACCTATAGTCCCCTTTGGCGTTGCCAGTAGGGGACTAATAAATAATCCCACAAAACAACTCAGAAATACACTGAACAGAACAGCTGCAAATCCTGTGACCGTGTGTATTGCGTGGACACAAATTTGTTATCCATCAGAAATAATCTTTAAAAAGAAACAAAAATGAGCCATGCAGCCAACTGTGCTCGAAATATAACTTTCTCATATACTCATCATTTCCAAGTCATACTGTCAAGTTTCAAGAAAACTAATCCATAACTTATAGGGTTTGCTAAAGAAATCCAAGATGGCTGTCATGGTGACCATTGAGGACTGCAGGCTGTATGTAGCCAATGCTGAAAGAATTGTGACCGTGTTGTGAAGAAATCCAAGATGGTTCACATGGCAACTATTATGGGCAGCCAACCATTACCAAAATAGGATATTCTCATTTACTAATCATAGTAATAGTAAGTCAACTACCAAATTTCAAGAAAATGGATGCATAAATGTGACCAGTAGCCTGTGTTGTAAACATCAAGATGGCTGCTGTGTCACCATAATACAACATTCTCATCTTGGTATCAACCTGAACATGCTTATGATCTGACAAGAAATGCAGGTTGTAGCCCATGCTGAATAAACTGAAATTCAAAATGCCTGCCATTGCAGCCATTATTGGCAGCCAACATTTACCAAAATAGGATGTTCTCATTTACTTATCATACTAAGTCACCCTGCCAAATTTTTTTTAAAAAAACTGATGAACAAAATGCGACCTGTGAGGGCTTGTGTTGACAAAATCCAAGATGGCTGCTGTGGCTAGTACTGTGCATGGCCGACGATAACCAAAATGCGACTTTCTCTTCGAGGCATGTATTTGAACATGCATATGAAGTTGGGTGATCTGAAAAGAACTGCAGAATCTAGTATTTGCTGAATGAGTTGTGGGCAGACTCACAGACATTCGTATGTATCATTGCAATAGGTCTCCCCAACTTTGTTAAGTTAAGCTAAAAATTTTGCAATTTCAAATTATACCAATAAATCCAAAAGACAAAAGTTTCCATGTATAAACCAAAAAATACATATTCATACAACCAAGGTCAATTAACTTTGGAATTATTAACACTAGGAAGGTGAAAATGAAATCTTGCCTTCAATTTACGATCAAAATCAACAACGTAGCCATGAGGGGGTCTGGGGAGCCATGCCTACCCCCATCCCCCAATCTCCATTCCTTAAAAATCCTGATTCATGCTACCATGGCTATTTGGAGCAAGTATATCAATTCTTGCCTGCAGGGTCTGGAGACCACACAGTGGAAATTTTGAAAAATGCAAGGTAAATGGTTCCCTCCTGTGGTCTTTTTGCACATGACCAAAATATTCTCATAATTTTATAGAATCATTCAAATTTTGAAAAGGGGATGCCAATTTATAATGGCTCATACAACAAAAGACTGCGCAGGAGCCAGAGCTGTATGGAGTACAGAATTATCTGAGATAACAGGGACATACACTACTTGAGGTATTGGATGTCCATGTGTTATTGCAGATAATACTGTATCTCCTGGTCTTGGTGCTTGTAAACAAAAATTGAATTAAACAAGCTGTTAATTGAAAATAGAAAATGTTTTAATTTTAGAATTCAGTAAGAAAAAAACCTTTCCACATTCCATTCCAATCAGGGGTCATAAACTGAGTTGAAATACTTTTGGGAATGCACAGGGTTAGTCATACTTTCAGATTATAAAAAAGGTAATAATAATAATAATAACACTTTGGCCAGCCGCTGATTTGTCACGGTTCTCGGACGAGAAGGCCATGGTTACCCCTGGACTCCCAACTGCCTCCCTATTCCCACGCTTCTCCTCTCCTCCCAACACTCGGAGACGAACTGCTTGATGATATCCCTTGTCCCATTCTTCCCAATCTCTCCAATTAGCATATTAACCCTCACCTTTGAGTCTCCCCCTAACCACATGTCCTTCATTCTCCCATCCCACTTCCCCATTATACTCCCAGTGAATCTCATTCTTTTAGGCTGATACTTTGGGCATTCTAGAAGAAAGTGTTCCAGGGTCTCCACCATGTCCAAGTTACACATCTGGCACTCCCTTTCACCGCCTTTCCCAATTTTTCCCCTCAGCTCCAGGGATCGCGACCTCAGCTTGAACAACAGTGACCCCCCAAAGGTGCCATCAAGGTACTCTTCAAAACCTGGCTTCTCTTTATCACGCAGGCCACCCAAAGACCTCTTTGATTTGACCCCCTCTCGCCAATTACGGTTACAATCCTCCATGACCCTTTCTCTGACGATTTTTTTACCCTGGTTTGCCCCAACGTCCAGGTCCGAGATCTCCAATGAGTAGTTCTCTACTAGCTCCCTCACTTGGACCATCCACCCCGTTTTGATATTTGAGTTGAAAATTCTCAGGAACATTGCTTTACACCATCGGCTGTCGGGGAGATTTACCAAATAATTAAGATAACCGAGCTTCAACAGGTCTATCCTGTCCTTGATCCTCATCCACCCAAGCTCACCCCTGATTGCTTCTAGCGCTGCGGCATTACTCGACCCCGTTATCCATCGGCCTGCATCGTTCTGCAAGATTTCCAAGCTCTTTACGGCCGTCTGGTTTAGGGGTACCACTTCCGTACCGTATGTTATACTTGGCAGCCCCACCATTTCCCAAATGGTTTTCCCCACGAAAACCTTATTGAAACTGTTTCTCCCTATAAGTTTCATTTGGATAAGGATTCGCTTCCCCTTCAGAATCAATTTATTTGTGTGGTTCCGGTAGATGCCTCTTCCAGTAATGTTTATATTTACCCCCAAATACTCATAATCACCTGTCTCTCCCACACTGAGAAGTTTGCTGCTCCCTTCCGGAATGCAGAACTCTCCCACTCTCCACCTTCGAGTGGGGTCCACTTTGCGGCCCACAGGTATAATTTTGCTCTTGCTTTCATTAAGTTCGAGTCTCCATTTGCTCCCATATTTCCCAACAATTCCCAGCATTTTCGTTAGCCCCTCTTCGCTTTCTGACACTAGAACCATATCGTCTGCAAAAAATAGCCCTGGGATCTTCAAGTCCCCAACTGCTACCCCCTCCTCGCTACGCAGGAGTTCATCTCCTAAACCTTTGATGTACAATGCAAACAGGATCGGCGAAAGGATACACCCCTGTTTTAGGCCTATCTCCATAGGCACACGTTTCGTTGTAATGTTTCCCAGGCTAAGTTCACTCTGTACATCTTTATATAATGCTTTCATAATACCAACAAACTCGCCTCCTAAGCCCATAGCCTCTAGCTTGCACCACATACCTTCCCTCCATACTCTATCGTATGCCTTTTTGATATCCAAAATGGCCATAAACATCTTTTTGTTTTTTGCTTTCGCGGATTCTATCATTTGGGATAGTGTGAAAAGATGGTCAGTAACTCTCCTTCCCTTCCTGAAGCCATTCTGGATTTCTCCCAAAAAACCCTTCTTCTCAATCACCTCCTCTAGTCTCCCATACAGGACTTTACAGAAAACCTTTCCAATGTTGCTACTGACAGAGATCCCTCAATAGTTATCCAAAACGTCTTTTTCCCCCTTTTTGTGAATAAAAGTCACTTTACTTTCTCTCCACTCCTTTGGGACCTCTTGATTTTCTATGGCTAGATTGAATAGGGCAGTTAGGCTTTTCACGAGTTCCTCTCTCCCTTTTTTGATAAACTCGTTAGGAATTTCATCCACCCCTCCTGCTTTTCCATTCCTTAATTTTGAGACCACCTTTCGCACCTCCTCCATTTTAATTTCGCTGCACACGAAGCTCGATAGGTTTTCCTCGACCTGATTCGGACACTCTGGTGGGCTCCCCATGCCCCATCGCTTACCGTTTACCTTTTCCCAGTGCTTGACTAGTTCTGATGCAACTTGATCTTGCTCGTCTGTAACTCTGCCATCTACTTTAATACTCTGTGGGTTGCTTCCTTTGTTACGTTTATTCACCCATTTCCAAAATACGTTCGAACTTGACCCCCCTGTCGTTCTTATCGTACTAATAAGACTGCTATTTCGTACTCTCCGATTATCGTCTTTAGTCTTATTTACTTTATTTCGTGCTTGGTGGTATTCTTCCTTAGCAACTGTGGCCTCATTGCTTTCCGCCCCCTTAAGTTTTCTACTTCTCCTGTATGCAGCACATTTAGCTTTTCTTCCCTTTATGGCCCTTTTCAGTTCTTCGTTCACTCTGTACCCAAGTTCCCATGTTGGCACCCTGACCTTTCCTACACTTTCCTTTCCTGCCTCCACCAGGCTTGCAACTATGACGTCGGCCATCTTCTGGACACTGCCCCTCTTGGGTACGGTTGCAAGCTTTGGTTTCAGTTTTTCATTGAACTTCGCCCAGTCAGCATCTTTTTTGAGTTCCCAAATCTCCTTAGAGCTTACTTTGCTTTTTACTAGAGTTTTGGCCTTGATCATCACTGTAATCAAGTTGTGATCACTATCCACCTCCATTTTACCCTCATCATCCACTTCTACCCCTATCACCTCCCTCCATAAATTAATATCTGTGAGGATGTAGTCGATTAGTGATTTTCTGTCGTTCCTCTCCCAGGTCCATTTCCCCTTACACCTCGCGTCCCTGTTCAGAATCTTTAGACCGAGCTCGTTTGTGAAGTTCAACAGCTTCCTTCCATTCCTGTTGACTTTATTGTCCCCACCCTCTATGCCTTCTTCATCATTACCTATGTGGCCATTAAAGTCACCCATCAGAATTATACCGAGCCCCTTGTTTTGTAATTCGGTGATATTGGACCTCAGTGTTGAGTCTATCGAATCATTCCATTCGGGTTTGCTTCCCTCCACCGCACAATACACAACCCCAAGGGCAATACTTTTGTTTTTCAGATTGATCCTTACCCATCCAATTTCTTTCGATACCTCAGCCAGGATGCTGATGTTTTCCAGGTCTGTGATCAGCGATGGTTTTAAATCCTCTTTAATGTACATGCCTACCCCTCCCCCTTTTTTCTGGCCTTCCGTTCGCCCTACACCTATCCATACGTACCCCCTTACTTGGTCTAACCGTTCCTCATGTCTTACCCACGTTTCGCTTAAGCCCATGACGTCAAACTCCTCTGCCTCAATCAATGTAGCAATTTCACTTACTTTACGGTGGAGACCCTGGATGTTGCTATAACCCACTTTCAGTGTGTCAAGGTTCATTGGCTTCCACCTACTGGTCCCTTTATTATCTAGTCCCTGTATGTTTGTATATCCCACTTTGTGTACCTGTTCTTTCCTTGGGAAGCTATTCCTATTGATTTGGATTTTTGGTCTCTTTTCCTTATCCCCCTTGTCCCATTTTTTACACCTATGGTTCGTGACACATTTTCTGTGATTATTCCCCCATTCACTGACCCCCCTCCCCTCCCTATACCAAAAAAGGCTCCACCACCTGCAACATATTTTTTCCTAAAACCTCTGTACCCCTTGGGCTAAGATGGAGACCATCCCTTCCATATAGGTCATTTCTGCCCCAAAACGATTCCCAATTGTCTACAAAGGGTATCCCAAGTTCCTTACAATACTCCCCCAATTCCTCGTTGGTCCCAATGATCCGCAAATTATGCTCGCCCCCACCACGTAGTACTGGGAGAAGCCCTGAAACCACTACCTGTGCATTCTTGGCATTCAGTTGAGTTATTAAGTCCTTGTAAGTCTCAATAAGCTGAACTGATTTTCTCTCCCTGATGTTGTTGGTCCCCACGTGTACAACAACCACTGGGTCTGGGCCTGACCCCTTTACTAATCCATCCACTCTGTCCCTTAGGTCCTCCACCCTAGCCCCCGGAAAGCACAAATTGGTCCTGTTGACACTGTCGGGCTCACACACCACCCTATCCAACCCCCTAACTATACTACTCCCTGCAACCACCAACTGCCTCTTCCTGTCCTTTCCTGTCCTCTTTCCCGTCCTACTACCCCTACTACCCCTGTTACCACCTCTGTCCCCACTGGGCCGGCTCGCGATCTTGCACTTCGCCAGACTAACCCCCATGCCTACCTCCACCTCCACCTCTTCAAACCCAACCTGCTCCTCAGAATTCTCGAAATTACCTAACACACTGAATCTATTTTGGACACTGCACCCCACCTTCTGCCCACTCCCACTACAAGCCACCTTGTCCTCATTTACCACCTTCCCTCTGACTCCTGCCCTGACAAACTCCACATGGTCATCGCTATCTCCCTCACTATCCGATTCTATAAGAATACGCCTTTTCGCCCCCCGACTCACACTACTAGCCTGGGAATTTGACACTCTAGCCCCTACTTCTCTACCCTCAACCCGACGCACCTTCCTATTCCAAAAAGACCCACTATCTACGTCAAAAGTCCGCTTCCTACTACCCACCACCTTCCATCCCCCATCGAATGCCACCCTAACTGGGGTAACACCAGACTTTCCTGCCCTCCCCAGTTTCCCCCTCACCACCTGCACCTCTTCCTCCAACTTTACATATGCCTCTAACAGTTGCATTAGCTCTACGCAGATGGCACACATCCCCAACTCCCCCAGCTCACACCCATCCACATACACCATATGGCAGTGCCTACACACATCCGACCGCTGGCCGTCCGTTGGTAACTCACTAGCAGTACCACCTCCTGTGCTGGCCTCAACCACTCCCCCCACCTGGACACCTATACTAACAGTCTCTGCCCTGCTGGTCTGAACTTCTCGCGATACGAAACACTTACCATCCATAACCAAAATTAGAATGAGAAGCTTGAATTTTAAAAAGCGGTCGAACTCGTAAACAAAACAAACAAAACACCGAAAATGACCCGCGCGAAGATAGGGAACACATCACTGATATCCGATAAAGAAACTAAACAAAACACTAATATAACTATCTTTTATTAACAATCACATCTATACAGCCCTAAAACAATATATATATATCTACAGAACACCTGGAAGAAAAATATAGATACTTGAGCTAGCTTTTGACAACTAAATCGAAATACTCCCTGTTGGTTTGGATATGGACACAGAGGAGTCGAACAAAAGTTAAAAAAAGGTAACTGCCATATCACACACTACATGAAAATATACACTAAAGCTGTTAAAATACACAGGATCAATTGGTTCAATGTTACATAGGGTGCAGGATTCAAGCAAGCCAGAAAATAAGCAGACTGTCATCTGCAAAATGAGGTCCCCAGAGGGTGAATTTAGTGATGCTACCCTGCACCAGGGTAGCATCACTAAATTTACCCTCTTTGAACCTCAATCTAAATCAGGGTCTCAAAACTGAACAGAAAGAGGTACCCAGAGAATAAATTGGCCCACTGTATAGGATAGCATCATCAAATTCACCCTCTGGGGACCTCATTCTGTAAATGTCAGATTGCTTATTTTCAGGCCTGGATTCAAGGAACTAATGGAAATACTTATACTGGATTGTGGATTTTGTTTTTTTTAAAGTGAATTCCAAAAATGAAAACATATTCTATTTTCAATTAATAGCTTGTTATTACAAAAAAACAAGGGGAAGGAAGGCATGCAACTGCACTCCCCCCCCCCCCCCCCCCCAAACCATCACCTTGTGTACCGTCTCCTTGGATCTGTCCATGATGTATAGTAGTATACATGTATTTCTAGACACTTCATGAAAAATGAAGAAAACGATTTGTGTAATACACATTTTTCCAGGAAATCCAGTACCACTTCACAAAATTAGCGTCTTGCAGTATTTTGAATTCTTAACCCTCTGCAATGACAAAATACCAAAGTTTTCAGCAGCAAATTTTTTTCCACAATGCAGTTGAGAATTTCATAAATTATATCTTGTTTGACAGAGCTCATTGAGTTCTGTCAAACAAGATATATTTTGTTAAATTTTTCATTTTACATGGACAATATGGAGTCAATGATGGAAATTTTGAAATACTACCAGAGTGCTACGAGTTAAATGTGTTCTTGGATATAAGGAAGAAATTTGGCCATGAGTTAACATCTTATAAAATATTATTTTATTATCAGTTCTGGTACATGCATATGTGTGAATATGGTAGCAGACTTTCAGGAATCTCTCATGCCTTCCATATACTACAGTACAGCCTACAATAAAGTGGAAAACTGGTCGCGCTAATAACACGATATTTGGACGATATTTGCGCCACATTCGTATCTGAATATCACAATATTTTTATAGGAGAAACATGACAGTTGGTCGTGATTTGACCGATCAAACGCGCTAAGATGACGAAATCAAAAAAACATATATAACTTATTAACTTCCAAACCAATTTTTGTTATATTGTTATTTTTCTATTTCAAATCAAAAAAGCCTCAAAGAACAAGTTACAATCAAATCAAAAACGCCTCAAAGAACAAGTTACAAACAGTACACTAGAACAAATTTAAAAACAACACATGATTAATTATTAACAGTAATCATTTCAGTTAAAAAAGTACAAAGAATTAGTGAAGTCATATCAATGCTAAACAGTAAACAAACATAAACACTCAAATAATTGTTAACAACGATCATTTCAATGCAATTGCAAAACAAACAAGTACACAAAGACATGTTTTAATAAGCACGAAGCTAAAAAAACAATCCTGAAATTGAACACAGAATTTTCCAGTCAATTCATAAGTTCGTAGTACTGGGTGGATGTATTCTTGCTTATGTGTATATAATTCGGGATAATTTTTTAATATTATGAAGGATTATCAAGGATATTTTTCACCGTGGAATTCATTTCAAACAAACACGTAAGTACTTCATATTTTGTTAACATTTGTAATAGATATTTTAAAATGTGTCCAAAATATATCACAGATGGAGTCATTTAGCTTGTGATTTGGAAATATGGTCTTTGCACATGCAAACTGGGATCTCATTCTGATCAGATGTGGTTTAATAGTGGGGCTTGGGAATTTCGGTTTCCTTTTTTAAAATAAATTTTAATCGGCTCATTTTACACATTTAAGTAGGCCATTTCATTGCTTTCACAAATATTTCTATTTCATTTTACATCACCCCAATTTGTGCTTGATATCATCATTATCGAATGCGAAAGGAAGACTCCCCACCCCCCCCTCCCTTTGACTTTAAAGATTGAGAGCTTTATGTTTATAAAAGTTTAAACTGCAATTATGTAAAAATACTCATGAGGACTCTCGTGAAGCCGTGTAGGTCAAGGGAAATCCAAGGTTTTATTGCATCATCATTAATGAACATATCAACTACGTCAGTTCATTTAACATAACAAGAGGCCCCAAGGGACCTTAATCACTCACCTGACAAAGTGGTTCAAAGAATTATTTTGGATTACAATCAGTTAGTCATGGTTCAGCAACACTATACAGAGGAATGAAGTCATGAAATTATTCAGATGCTGTATACCAAATATGAAAGCATTCGGATGGTGGATCTGAAGATTTTCAATGAAATTTCATCATATTGCACTAAGTTAAAATGCATAGGGAGCCCAAATATTAAACCAGGGATGCAATTCGAACAAACTTGAATTTACCCCCCCCCCCCCCACCCCCATCCCCCGAGATATTGTATACCAAATATCAAAAGATTCTAACTGACGGTTCTAGAGAAGATTTTTAAAGGAATTCCTTCATATTGCATTTTTTTCCTCCGCCTAATTTACCCCTGGGAGGTGGGGAGTGGGGTTGGCAGTATAGGGGTATTTTTTTTTTTTTTTTTTTTTTTGGGGGGGGGGGGGGGGTGGCGGGGGGAGGGTGGGGGGGGGGGGGGGGGGGTGGGTGGGGGGGAGTCCATAAAAATTGCTCAAAATCTTTCAAAATATATTTTGCAGCCAAACATTTTGTTACATCCCTGCACACCCGGGACCCCCCCCCCCCCCCCCCACAAGGAAGGGAGGAGAGGACATAGAGTAAAAACATTTTTGCACAAAACCACTCTAATTCATCTAGGACCTCGATTTTGAAAAGAATAGAAAAAAAATTTCTGAATTTTGCTCCAAAATTTCCAAGTCGGAACCGAACCAAAAATTTTCAGGCTATAAAAAAAAATTTGGCTCAAAATTTAACAAAACGCATAAAAAATAAAAAAAAATACTTCCCGAATTGCGGTCCAAAATTTCGGACCCAACATTTCCAGGCTAAATTTTTTTTTTTTTTTTTCGTCTCAAAACTGAACAAAATGCATAACCCTCCACCCTACCCCCCCCAAAAAAATTTTTTCTTTCGTCTCAAAATTTAACAAAATGCATAAAAAATCCCCCAAATTTTTTTTAGAAATTAGTTAAAAAATTTCTGAGTCACAACCAGACCCAAAATTTTCAACCCAGGGACCCGATTTGAACAAACTTGAATCTGACCCCCGAAAGATGATGTATACCAAATGTTAAAGGATTCTGACTGGTTGATCTAAAGAAGAAGATTTTTAAAGAAATTTCCTCATATTGGACTAAGTTAAAATTCAGGCTCCCATAGGCAGAACAAATATTAACTGAGGAACTCGATTTGAACAAACTTGAATCTGACCCCCTTATAGATGTTGTATACCAAACATGAAAAGATTCTGTCTGACTGGTGGATCCAAAGAAGAAGATTTTTAAAGAAATTTCCTCATATTTCACTAAGTTAAAATTTGGGCTCCTACAGGGAGCTCCATTATTAACCCAGGGACTCGATTTGAATAAACTTGAATCTGACCCCCCCCCCCCCCCCCCCCCCCCCCCCCTACAGATGTTGTATACCAAACATGAAAGGATTCTGACTGGTGGATCTGAAGAAGATTTTTAAAGAAATTTCCTCAAATTGCACCAAGTTAAACTTTGGGCTCCAATAGAGAGTCCAAATACTAACTCAGGGACCTGATTTGAACAAACTTGAATCTGACCCCTCTAGAGATGTTGTATACCAAATATGAAAGCATTCTGACTGGAGGATCTAACGAAGAAGATTTTTAAAGAAATTTTCTCATATTTCAATAAGTTAAAATTTGGGCTCCTACAGGGAGCTCAATCATTAACCCAGGGACTCGATTTGAATAACCTTGGATCTGACCCCCCTGCAGATGTTGTATACCAAACATGAAAGGATTCTGACTGGTGGATCTGAAGAAGAAGATTTTTTAAAAAATTTCCTCAAATTGCACCAAGTTAAACTTCGGGCTCCAATAGAGAGCCCAAATACTAACTCAGGGACCCAATTTGGAGAAAATTGAATCTTACCCCCCTAGAGATGTTGTATACCAAATATGAAAGCATTCTGACTGGAGGATCTAAAGAAGAAGATTTTTAAAGAAATTTTCTCGTATTTCAATAAGTTAAAATTTGGGCTCCTACAGGGAGCTCAATTATTAACCCAGGGACTCGATTTGAATAATCTTGGATCTGACCCCCCTGCAGATGTTGTATACCAAACATGAAAGGATTCTGACTGGTGGATCTGAAGAAGAAGATTTTTAAAGAATATTCCACATATTGCACTAAGTTAAAATTCGGGCTCCAATAGAGAGCCCAAATCTTAACCCAGGGACTTGATTTGAACAAACTTTAATATGCCCCCCCACCCCCACCCCCAGAGATATTGGATAACAAATATCTGAATTTTTAAAAAAATTGATGGGTGCTATCACAGTTATGCCCCTTGTTGTGCCCCCTATGGGCACGGCAAGTTTATTTGAACAAACTTGAATTGACATATGATAAGGAACATGAATTTGGTTCAATTTGGTCCAGTAGTTTGTGAGGAGAAGTCGATAATGTAAAGTTCACGACAGACGATGACGACGGACAGCAAGTGATAAGTTAAGCTCCCGTCGGTGAGCTAAAAAGCTTTGCATGACTCAAACCATCCATATTGTTATAAGTATTTGCTCCTCTTCATTTCATCAAAACAATTACGAACAATAATTATGAAAATATTGTGCCATGCACATGTTTGTCTTGTGATATTCAATACAACATGTTGAAAATGTCGTGTTAATGCTATAGGAATATTGCAAAAATAAGGCGCTAATATGGCGTCATTAACAAAAGAATATCACCTAACGGTATACTTTGTTATAGGCTGTACTGTATGTGCATCCAAAGCATGTATTTTTTGTGTTCTACTATACACTACCAACACCTTTATTTTGGTGTATAATTTGTGTTCACAAGTATTTATTTCAGCTTTATAGAATATCAGACCAGGGATTTTGATAGTAAATATATTTGTTGTTACTTATACAGCACTTTATAATACGGCAGGAAAATTATTTATTGAATTTGTCCCTCCCAAACACCTCCTACTCCAGAAATAGTTTCACGGAAGGCTGTCAATAAATGATACCATTAGTTGGAATCATCCATTAATAATTCACCTAACATAATAGCTATATCTGGTCAGCAGAAATTCACAACAATCACCATACAAGTCTTACATGTATTACTTTTTTCAAATTTTTACTTAAAAACGTAGTCTTTGACCACTCACTGAATAAGCTCATTCCAGTTAGGGTCATCATATGCTAGGCTTTTGAGGCAAAAACAAAAATTTTCAGTTATTCAAGAAATGTCCTTCCATGTGACTGACATCTCAGGCCTGTACATGTATAATTGGGCAAACAATTGTTTCATTCCCCTGTCATTCCCCTGTCATTTGCTTAAATTATTTATTTATTTATTGGTGTTTAAGGCAACATACTTATGCACAATGGCTAACCGTGACCATGACAGTTTTACGGGTGGAGGAAGCCAGAGTACCCGGAGAGAACCACCGAGCATCGATGAGCAACTGTCAGCTCCTCAACATTCTAACTCTGTTCAAGCTCCGCTCAAGCAGGGTTACAACGGTTGAAGACATGTGCACCATCGACGTGCAGTATGCCTTAGTACATGGCATCATCGTGCCCCCATGTAGGCAACCAGGATAAAGTGTCTTGCCCAAGGACACAATGCGGGTCATCCCAAACGGGGATCAAACTCAGGACCTCTAACATAGACGTCAAAGTATACCACTGTGCACCCACCATTTGCTTGAAAACAAATAGCAAATCTCAAATTTCAGCTCAAATCAAATCCCTAATTGAATCAGGTACAAGAATTTGAATCAAACCCAACCAAATTGAAGCAAATCAAAACAATCCTCAAAGTGAACCTCATCACTTTTCAGGTTGCCAATATGGCACCTTTTTACAATCATGAATATTGGCAGTCTCGACTCAAAGTATTTGTACATGTATGCGACAACCACTCATCTTATGATCTTTGGGGGCAAATCAATCAAAAAAGCAGAATATTCCAGAATGGAATCAAGTTGCTTCGAAAGTGGAACCTCCTAGGACTCTTCTTCTATCACAAGGTCTCCTGCACAGGAGACCTGGTGACAGAAGAAGAGTTCAAGAGGATTTACATGGTAGAATTCTAAGAAAGTCTCAATGATTTGTAAATTTCTGAATTATTTATTTATTGGGATTTACTGACACTTTCAACAGCTAATGTCACCTCGTGTCAGACAGTTTTACGTGTGGGGAAGCCAGGCCTTTAGATTACTCCAAATTCACACACACAAGAAAAATATATAAATTCTCTGTGCCTATTCGGCATTTTAGAATAACTTTCATCATAATATACTACTCAAAGTTTGCTAAGCACCACATATTTGACACATCATTGTGAAATTTTCTTGTGACACATTTGCGATATTTTTGGTGGATATGATTGAGGGATGTTAATTGAGATGGTCCCCAGTGTTCACATTAGCTCTCTTGACAGGCAGACTTTTCGTGACAGTCATGGAAAGCATGCACTCCTTGATTTCCATGATGTTTTCGTGTACTGTCTACATGTACATGAGATGTGTAGGGTATTCAGTCTTCATTTCAACACAAACCCTTGTGACTTAATGATTGAATATGGCGAATACAAATGTAAGAAGACATTTGTCTGAAGCAGAAATGTGGTGGGCTGTAGGGCTGGTGGAACAAGGGGCTATGCATCGTCAGGTTGGTGAAGCCCTTGGTGTGCAACATATGGTGATCACCAGAGCCTTTCAAGATTTCAGCAGTATGGCACACCAGTCAGATGGCATGGTGGTGGCAGAGACAGGGCAACATCTGCAGCTGAAGACCGGTTTTTGATCATTCAGGCCCGTAGGAACCACTTTGGCACAGCAACCCAGCTTTGCAGTGACCTTCAGAATGCATTCAGGGTAATGTTTCGACGCAGACTATCTGGGCAAGATTGCACAAAGGTGGTCTCCGATCAAGAAGACTGTGTATTCCCATTCAGCTGTCCCAGAACCAACACCAGGCACGATATGACTGGGCCATAGATCATGTTGGATGGACCAGAGAAGATTGACGACCTCTCCTTTTTACAGATGAGTCAAGCTACTGCCTAGAAAACACAGATAGGCGTTCTAGGGTATGGAAAAGACCAGGAGAGCAATTCCATGCAGCCAACATTGCTGAGCATGACCGCTATGGTGGAGGGTCAATAATGGTCTGTGGGTGGCATTAGCTTGGATGGGCATACAGAGCTCTGTGTCCTTGACTGTGGTACATTGACTGCAGAGCGGTATATTGATGAGATCCTGGATGTCGTCAGATTGTATGCAGGTGCAGTGGGTGATAGATTCATTCTGATGGACGATAATGCCAGTCCTCATGTTGCCCATGCTGTCCGGGAGTACCGACAGAGGGAGGGGATTGAGCATATGGACTGGCCAGCAAGATCCCCTGGTCTCAATCTAATCGAACATGTCTGGAATGAGCTGCAGCTTACAATTTCAGTCCGTCCAGTCCAACCAAGAAGTGTCCTGGAGCTTGGTGCCATGCTGGTCCAAGAATGAAACAACATCCCACAAAGGACCATCTGGAACCTGATTGGGAGCATGAGAAGGCGTTGTCAAGCTGTAATTAACAATAATGGGTCTCATACTCGATATTGAACCCATATCAGTTTGCTCTGTCAACTTTTTGGCAAATTGAAAAATTTCCTCTTTTACCAATAATATCCATTTTCCATGGTTATCATAATCAAAAGCTAAAAAAATGTCAAACACAAACAAAATCTCAATTTCTGTGCTTAAATCATTAAAGATATAATTAAATATAAAATATATACAATTACAATATTTCAACTAAAACGTAAAACAGGTAATTGGATATACTTGGTGCTTAGCAAACTTTGAGTAGTATATTACCACAGAAACACAAAGAAAGGCAGGACAATATAACATAACAAAATAAAACTGTTATTTCTGGTTTTAATGTGTCCAAATTTGGGCAAAATGGTGTCCCAAAATAAATGAATTTGAGGGCCTGAGGGAAGCCGGAGTGCCCAAAGAGAACCATTGAGCAATGGTGAGCAACTGTCAGACTCCCAACGTACTAACTCCACACAAGCAGAGTTAGCATTGGTTGAAAACAAGTGCACCATCGACGTGCAATATGCCTAAGTACACAGCGTCACCATGCCCCCCAATGAAATTTCTGAATACATCAATATGTGTGACTCAAATTGAATCAAATCATTGGGATGATTTTGAATCTATCCACATTTTGAAGCATTAAAGGGTACTAGGCAGTAGGACTATTTATTTGGGGTTTAATGACACTTTCGACAGCCAGAGTCACCTCATGTCGGACAGTTTACGGGTGGAGGAAGCCAGACTGCCCAGAGAGCACCACTGAGCAGTGGCAAGCAACTATCCAACTCCTCAAAGTACTAACTCCACACAAGCAGAGTTAGCATTGGTTGAAGATAAGTGCGTCACCACAAAATCTCTGATAGGTGTGACTCAAATTGATTCAAATTACTGGGATGATTTCAAATCAAATCACTTTTCAAAACTTTAAAGATCCTAAGGAGTAGCACATATGTACATATATAGACGTCTGAATAAATAAACAAGCTGTTATGAATGTCATTCAATTGGATGACTGTCACCATGGAATGTGGAAATCTAAAACAGACAGTGAAGAAGCTTGTCCTCTGCTGCCAATTCAAAGGGTACAAATTCTTTCAGTGACATTTAAAAATGGAAACTTTTGACAAGATATCTTGGTGAACTTGGAAAATAACTCACTGAATATAGCATTTAACATTATTATGTAAAGCACTATCAGTTTTTGTTTCTCACTTTAAAGGTTATCAGATTTCGGATTGTAGACTGGAATTGTGTAATTTATAAATACCATGAGAAGCAGTAAGAGTATTTAGTAATATGTCACTGTTTAACTATACTTCTCAAGTTTGCTAAGCACCAAATATATGACACATCATTGTGAAATTTGTTTGTGACATATTTGCAATATTTTTGGTGGATATGATTGAGGAATGTATTGAAATGGTCCCCAGTGTTTACATTAGCTCTCTTGACAGGCAGACTTTTCGTGACAGTCATGGAAAGCATGTACCCCTTGATTTTCATGATGTTTTCGTGTACTGTCTACATGTACATGACATGTGTAGGGTATTCAATCTTCATTTCAACACAAACCCTTGTGATTTAATGATTGAATATGGCAAATGCAAATGTAAGAAGACATTTGTCTGAAGCAGAAATGTGGCAGCTTGTAAGGATGGTGGAGCAAGGGGCTACCCATCATCAGGTTGGTGAAGCCCTTGGTGTGCAACATGTGGTGATCACCAGAGCATGGGCAAGATTTCAGCAGTATGGCACACCAGTAAGATGGCATAGTGGTGGCAGAGACAGGGCAACATCTGCAGCTGAAGACCGGTTTTTGATCATTCAGGCCCATAGGAACCGCTTTGCCACAGCAACCCAGCTTCACAGTGACCTTCAGAATGCATCCGGGGTAAATGTTTCGACGCAGACTATCCGGGCAAGGTTGCACGAAGGTGGTCTCCGGTCGAGAAGACCATGTATTCATATTCCGCTGTCCCAGAACCACTGCCAGGCATTATATGAATGGGCCATGGACCAAGTTGGATGGACCAGAGAAGACTGGTGATCTGAACATTCTACAGATGAGTTCAGGTACAGCCTAGACCACACAGATAGGCATTCTAGGGTATGGAGAAGACCAGGAGAGTGATTCCATGCAGCCAACATTACTGAGCATGACCGCTATGGTGGAGGTTCAATCATGGTCTGGGGTGGCATCAGCAGGGATGGACGTACAGAGCTCTGTGTCCTTGAACATGGTACACTGACTACACAGCGGTATACTGATGAGATCCTGGATGTCCACATCAGATTGTATGCAGGGTGATAAGATTCATTCTGATGGACGATAATGCCAGTCCTCATGTTGCCTATGCTGTCGGGGAGTACTGACAGACGGAGGGGATTGAGCGTATGGACTGGCCAGCAAGATCCCCTGACCTCAGTCCAATCGAACATGTCTAGAATGAGTGGCAGCTTGCAATTTCAGCCCATCCAGTCCAGCCAAGAAGTGTCCAGGAGCTTGGTGCCATGCTGGTCCAAGAATGGAACAACATCCCACAAAGGACAACCAGGACCTGATTGGGAGCATGAGAAGGCGTTGTCAAGCTGTAGTTAACAGTAATGGGTCTCATACTCGATACTGAACCCATACCAGTTCGTTCCATCAACTTTTTGGCAAATTGAAAAATTTCCTCTTTTACCAATAATATCCATTTTCCATGGTTATCGTAATCAAAAGCTAAAAAATAATGTCAAGCACAAATAAAATCTTAATTTCTGTACTTAAATCATCAAAGATATAATTAAATAAAAAAATATATAGACTTTTCATCACAATATTTCAACTAAAATGTAAAACAGGTAGTTGGATATACTTAGTGCTTAGCAAACTTTGAGTAGTATATTTACCCATGAAGTCTTTTCTTGAATTTCTCATAAAACCTTGTCATGGCAGCCGTCACGGTTGACCAATCATGACCAAAAGGGGACGTTCTCATCTAGACGTTATACAGAGTCATCCTACCAGGTTACAATGAAATCCCTTCATAAATATGACCTGTAGAGTGTAGACTGTGCTAAAGGTTTTCGGGTATCGGGCTCGATCATCATGGTTAACCGATCGAGACCAAAAGGGAACGTTCTCATCTGGACATTATAAGGAGTTATCCTAACAAGTTACAATGAAATCCCTTCATAAATACAACCTGCAGACTGTGCTAAAGGTTTTCCGGTTTTGGGCTCACATAGCTATCACAGTTGACTGATCGCGACCAAAATTGGACGTTCTCATCTAGACATGACCTCGAACCTGCATCCATTTTAAATCGTTTGGGATGGCTCTTTTTATAATAGTAATTACCTACACCTGCTTGTTTTTATAAGGCTTTTGTCCATGTTCACTTGGGGTGGGGGGACTTCCTTTGTTGAGACTGAGGATGAGTTTAAGTAATGTAATATAATGGGGATGATTGTAAGCATTAGTTTGGTGTAGGGGGTGACGGGAGGGGGGTGTGGGTTGGATGACCAGCTCATTAAGAATTATTTATTTGTTCATCCTTATAATTCCTATTTTAATTCTTTATCTAATCGTACAATTTTTCCTTATTACAGGAGTGGCGTCAACGGGACACATAATGGCTACGGATTCCAGGGGGGGGGGGGGGATTAAACCACGGAGTTACAAAAGTATAGTCTCTCTACGGATAACTTGACTTTATTTATCGGAATATCATGCTTGACTCCGTTTACGTCGGATTAGTTCTCTGTTCAAGAATGCTTGCATCGGATCCAGCTCGACTCCAGGAGGTGTCGAGCTGGAGTCTGAGTAAGGCGCTCACAGCCATTAATTTAAATTATGCATGGACAAAAGCCTTATAAAAACAAGCAGGTGTAGGTAATTACTATTATAAAAAGAGCCGTCCCAAACAATTTAAAATGGATTAAAATGGATTAATTATCTATACCCTCCAGGAGGTGTCGAGCTGGAGTCTGAGTAAGGCGCTCACAGCCATTAATTTAAATTATGCGGAAATATTGGTATCGTGAAAATAAATATAAATAGATGGTTAACATAGGCAAATTCGTGGAAAAACACATATATTCTGAGTTCATAAACTTTACTTCTAGTATAAAGGCCATATCATAGTATTATATGTTATGTTTCATAGAAATAACACGATTGGCACAGTGAGTCTTTGTGTATAGCCCCCTACTTACCCAACCTTTTCTTCTCCCTTAGCCAGAGAGTTACATGTACAGTGGCGCTTGCCCCGAGTCCGGCTCGACTCCCCGAGAATGACAAACACTCTCGGGGGTTCGAGCTAGAGTCGGGAGTAAGGAGTTCATTCCCTTACATTATGCAGAAATATGGGTATTACCAACATAGTAATATATAGAGAGTTGGAGTGGGAAGCATCTGTGGGAAATAAATATACCGGGTTTTTTTCGGAGCCCACAACATTTATAACTTAATTTCTAGGATAAAAGAAACATCATTATTTTATTTGTTATGTTAATTTCGTTATAATTTCTTTCGATAAAGGATCAACACGCCTCTGTTCAAATGTATGAAATAATTATTGCATATGCAGTTTCTGGAACAACGTCTCCAAAATCGATACACCACACCCAGTGGTTTACGTCATAACGTTATTTTGTAAATATTTGTATAACGTATTTTATAAAAATAAAAATGCCTGAAGATCCGCATACAGAGCGGTGAAAGCGCTAGCAGGAATATAGTCAGTGATGTCGTTGTATTTGTTTTGAACTTTAATATTTTTTTCTTATAACTACCAGCACAAGGATTTGTTTATAAACTTCTGATATATATATATATATATATATACACATACACATACATATATATATATATTCTCCTTGTATATCAGTATAGTGGCCGAGTATAGTGAGCGTAAGCCAATAGGGTGATGTATGGTTAAAAAAAAATGACCATTCGATACCCAGAGTCTAGTGGGCGAGACAATCGGGGCATCTTGGGTTGAAACAGCTAACGTTGGCGCTATATGAGTTTATAAATTGATCAATCAATGTTTTTTTGAATGACGTTCGAGTGAGGGTTTTTATGGTAACATCTAGGTCATTCCAAAGTTTGGGAAAAGAAAAATATGGGAGCACGGCTGAGAATTGGGTGCGGGGTTTGCGCGTGATAAGGCTTCCACTCTGCCTTGTGGTCATTCCTGAAGGATTCGAGTACACTTGAAATGTATTGTCAAAACTGACGGGGAGGTTGTTTTTCGACCAGTCATGCATAAATAGAAGTGAATGTAACTTGTAGAGATCATTAAATTTAAGAATTTTCAAGCGTTTGAAAAGTGGGTCCGTGTGTGAATTGTATTTTTTGTTCGCTATGATACGCACAGCCTTTTTTTGCAAATTCACTATTTGTTTAGTAGCTGATGTATTGCCCCATATTTGAATACCAAATTAGATGACTTTGAATTAGAGTGAAATAGAGTATATGTAATGTCTCGGGCGGTAAGATTTTTTTTGCTCTATTCAGGATGTAAGTTGCCCTGGATAGTTTCGTACAAAGTGCTGATACGTGGTGATTAAATTTTAGGTTTTCATCCATGTTAATTCCTAGGAATTTTATAAATTTGTGCAGGTGATTATTTCCTGCTATTGTTAGGTTTGAATTGTTTAATGAAATTTGGGTTTGTATGTTGTTAAGATTGTAATTGTCGTTTTGGGGATGGAGAATTAAAACCTTTGTTTTATTTGCATTTAACGATAATTTATTAGCAGAACACCAGTCATTGATTTTTGATAATTCAATGTTTGCCTTTTCTATCAGGAAGTTGAGGTCATTCCCAGACTCATAGCATGTTGTGTCGTCTGCAAAGGACAGGATATTCATGTCTGTCGACTCGCAAATGTCGTTGATATACAGTACAAATAGAAGAGGGCCGAGGACAGAACCCTGGGGTACACCAGTGGTAACATTCAGCAGATCCGAGGATTCACTCGCGAACTGCACATATTGGGATCTATCAGAGAGGTAGTTTTGGAACCATGAGTTGGCTATACCTCTGATGCCGTAATGTTCAAGTTTCCTGACAAGTATTTCGTGGTCAATAGTGTCGAATGCTTTTGAAAAGTCTAAAAAAAAACGGACAGTGTGCAATCTTTAGATACTTTGTTATTCATTTTTGAAACATAATTGATGAGATGCATTATTGGGTGAAATGTGGAATGTCCCTTTCTGAAGCCGAACTGATAGTTATAGATAAGCTTGTTTGCATCTAAGTAATTTGTTAGTCTTTTGTGCATTAACTTCTCTAAGATTTTAGAAAAAGAGGGAAGAATACTTATTGGACGGTAGTTGCCTAACGACTGTCTATCCCCAGATTTAAAAATTGGTATTACTTTTGCGACTTTCATTTTGGATGGTACAATTCCAGTTGAGAATGAGATATTTATAATATGAGTTAAGGGAGCTGCAATTTCATGTATAATGTCTTTTAGTAGTTTTGGAGTAATGTTGTCCTGACCAGCAGAATTTTTTTGGGGGAGACTTTTTACTGCGGACATGACTTCTTCAGGACATGTAGGAGATATGAAAAATGAGTCGGGGACGTGGTTTTTTAAGTAATTGGAGAATTGATATCTGGAACTTGTCATGGTGTTGGTTAATTGAGTTCCAATGTTAATAAAGTAATTGTTGAATTTTTCAGCAATTTTTCAGCAATGTATGAGGGGTCAGTGAACTCCACATTATTTTCAATAAACGATGATGGTAGCGGTGGAGGAAGGTTTGACTTATTTATTGCCCTGCGGAGAATTTCCCAGGTCTTCTTTATGTTACCCCTATTTTCTGAAATCAATTGACTATAATAGTTCTTTTTAAGTTTACGTTTGAGTTGATTAAAAATTTGACAATAGGTTTTGTATCTTGTAATATTGTGGTTAGTCGGGGACCTGTATTTTTTTTCAAGCAATTTGTGTTTATTTAAGGAGGACTGTAGAAGACCATAAGTCATCCATGGTTCGCGTTTTATATATTTTTTCGGGACCTTCTTTGTTACCGGTGGAAAGGCTTGGTGAAACGCCGTTTCAAGAGTTGTTAAAAAATTCTCATAGGCTTCGTTGGCATGAGCCTCTTGGCAGACATTGGCAAAGTCGGACTCAGATAGTAGCTGTTTAAATGCATTGATGTTCCTAGTGTTGAAGACTCGCTTAGCCTGGAATAAATTGTCGTTAAGGTGGGTGCTTTTGGGATTTTCGATATAAAATGTAGCGAAGTGGTCGCTTACATCTGCAATGATTATTCCTGAAGTGTTTGGATTTTGTTTGTCACAAAAAATGTGATCAATTATAGTTGCCGAATGATTTGTTACTCTCGTTGGTTTGGTTATCATGGGCGTGAATCCAGTGCTGAACAGGGATTCCAAATACTGATTGGTTTTCTAGTGTTGGTTAACATTGAGTAGATCTATGTTAAAATCGCCCATCAGGTAGATAGTTTTCCTCTCGGTGTTGAGTAAATCAAGTTGGTTAGAATATTGAGATAAAAGCAGGTCGAGATCTGCTTTTGGGGCGGTATTAGGGCGATAAATAATTCCTACAAGTGATTTATATTTTCCATTAAGTTCTATGAATAGTGATTCAAACACATAAGGAATGAAAATGCTTAAGTCGTCCCTAATTTTGAATGGAATAGAATCTCTAACAAAGACACCAACCCCACCCCTACCATCATCATCGGCAGGACGAGTACGTAGAACAATTGGATGATAGCCATCTAAGGTGTAAGATATATTTTCTTTCACAGTGAATGTTTTGGTGATACCTATGATATCAAAGATATTTTCATTTGTTTGGAGATCACAAAGCAAGTTGTTCAAAATTAGCGTTCAAGCTCCTGCAGTTGATGTTTAGTAAAGCGAAAGATTTCTTACACGTGCCTACTTTTGAGGAAAAGGTTTCTGGGGAGTAATATTTACAGTTGTTCCTGTCGGCATTGAGTGGAGTAATAGGATCATCTTCAGAAACACAATTAATGGCATCGTTGAATTTTGTAACAAAATCAAAGGTTGCATCGTTCTGGACTACATCAAGCGAGACTAAGTTAGTCATCATAAAATTGGAAACACAACGGAGGAAACAAAGGGTTACAATTACACAGATTTTCTACTCTGCTGTCTAGTATAGCGTGACTTAAGGTACAGTTGGGCGGCTTAGGACGAGGGCACGTTTATTGAGATGTGGGATTTCGAATTATGTCTTAGTATATTTCCGGGATTACGGTGGGTGGGCGGTAAGAGATCCAGTTTGTAAGGCTAAGTAATTTTCTTAACATAACTCTCACTATCTTCGAGTAAATGAGAAAAAAGTACGAATAAATAAGGCTAAAGGATCGACTGGTATGGAATAACTATTCCATTGTGGTTCAGTCCTCAGAAAGTTTATAGTTGATACGCAAACTGCGCCGTTGTTGCCCTACAGCAGCCATGTCACAGTTTGACAACTAACGGTGACACCTGTAAGTTGTGCTCATACACGAAGCAAAGTGGAATGGATGCATCTAATGTAGATCATTGGGCTGAAGCGGGTAGGGATGTAATTTAAATAAGTACACAAAAGCAGAATTATATAATGGATGGGTAGGATTAAAAGTTAGATTGAAGGGGGCATTGAACAGTGGCAGTACGAATAAATAAGGCTAAAGGATCGACTGGTATGGAATAACTATTCCATTGTGGTTCAGTCGTCAGAAAGTTTATAGTTTGTACGCAAACTGTGCCGTTGCTGCCCTACAGCAGCCATGTCGCAGTTTGACAACTAACGGTGACACCTGTAAGTTGTGCTCATACACGAAGCAAAGTGGAATGGATGCATCTAATATAGATCATTGGGCTGAAGCGGGTAGGGATGTAATTTAAATAAGTACACAAAAGTAGAATTATATAATGGATGGGTAGGATTAAAAGTTAGATTGAAGTGGGCATTGAACAGTGGCTGCACATAACGGGGTGCATTTTAAAATCTAGGTTGAAGTGGGTATCACATTGACAATATCCTTAAGCATTCACACGGTTTACAGTTTGTTCACAAACCGCAGCCTGGCTACTCCGCAGCAGCCACGTTGCAGTTTGGAAACAAACGGTAACACCAGTTGGACGTGTGTATAGCAAAATAATATAATAGAAGGGTAGGATTAAAAGTTAGGTTGATAGTGGCTGCACTTAATGGGGTGCATATTAAGATCTAGGTTGGGTGTGTGTAAAGCAGAATATTATAATGGATGGGTAGGATTAGAAGTTAGCTTGAAGTGGATGTGTATGATCAAGTTGTGTTTACAATGGAAGCGAGAAACTGAATTTACACTAATGAGGGAATATTCTAATGTGTGAGCGGGATAATAAAAGACACTAAAAGAGTGTTGATCTGGGTGTCAATTTCCCCATGCCTGTGCACAAACTGTACCTTGGCTGCTATACAGCAGCCACGCCGCAGTGTGTGGACAAACGGAAACGCCAGGCGGTCAGTTTGTTCACAAACCGCAGCCTGGCCGCTTTACAGCAGCCATGTTGCAGTTTGGAAACAAACGGTAACACCAGTTGGATGTGTATGATCAAGTTGTGTTTGCAATGGAAGCGAGAAACTGATTTTACACTAATGAGGGAATATTCTAATGTGTGAGTTGGAACATATTTTGATGGATACACGAAAGCTGGATAATAAAAGACACTAAAAGAGTGTTGAACTGGGTGTCAATTTCCCTATTGTGATTAAGAACTCACTGGAGTCTCGGCTTGTACACAAACTGTACCTTGGCTGCTATACAGCAGCCATGCCACAGTGTGTGGACAGACGGAAACACTAGGCGATCTGCTGAGTAAGTATTCGTGTGATGTTTGACAGGCGTATGATATTCAAGTTTGACTAATGGGAGGATATTCAATCATGTGGATGTGCATATATTTGAATATTAAAAGGCATGGAGACAAGTTGACAAGTATTATAGGACATTAGAATGATGGTGGTAGGGATATATATTGATAAATACACAAAAACAAGATAATATGACATAGGACATTAGAATGATGATGGTAGGGATATATATTGATAAATACACAAAAACATGATAATATGACTGCACACAAGGGAGTGGGGGGGGGGGGGGGGGGGCATTGGGCCAATTTATCATTGTGATTAGGCACCCGCATTGTGCAGAAGCTATGTCAGAGTCTGAGAACAAACTGCAACACCATGTAGTAAGTTGAGTAATATAAAATATTAATGTGGCATTAACAAGTGTGTGGGAATCTGAATGTTCACTAATGGGGGATGTTCTATCATGAAGGTGAGGGTATATTTGGATGCTGAAATGCACAAAGGCAGTTTAACGTGGCTGCACATGGTATTGTGCATTAGAAAGCACTTTGGACTGGGTATCAATATTCCTATTTGAGTTGAGCACTCCCAGGCACAATCTGTACCGTGGCGGCTCAGCAGCTGCCATGTCGCGGCATGAAGACAAAGAGTAACACTTATAAATTGTATAATTAATCATGGGGCATTTGACAAGGGTATGGTAAACTGTGCTTTCATTAATAGGGGGTGGGTGGGGGCTATTGCAACAGAATACTTTGATAAATAGGGGGTGGTGGGGGCTATTGCAGCAGAATACGCTTAGGTAAACACACGAAAGCAGAATAATATTGCTGCACGTGATATGGGGGCATTAATATGTGGTTTGAACTGGACATTACAGTTACTGCACCCTGGCTGATCTCCAGCGGCCATGCTGCAGTTTGAGAACGAACGGAAAAGCCAATAAGATTTATAAATATACTTATAGCGTATAACTAGTATTCGATAAACTGAATTTTCACTAATGGAAGGATATTCAATTGTATGGGTAGGGATATATTGGGTATTCAAGATACACGAGAGCAATTTTATGCGGCTACAGCAAATAGAGGATCTTACAATTTGGGTTGAGCATGGCAGATCTATCACTCTTCAAATATTGCTAAGAATGTGTTTGGGAAAATACATGTCACGGAGATAATAAGACTGCATATAATGGGGAACATTAGAGGGTAGGTTGAAGTGGGTATCCTTATGTTTCTATTATTGTTGAAGATTCACGGGGTTTTCGGTTTATGCACAAACTATTTTTTTCACTGTGGTTAAGCAGTAACAGGGTTTTCAGCCTGTGCACAAGCTGCAGCATGGCTGTTCTGCAGCAGCCATGTCGCAGTCTGAGCACACACGACAACACCGACAAGTTATGTAGATATCCGTGTGAAGTTTAATAGGGGCACACCACTGCCAAAGCTCTCGTGCCAATGAGGAGTCACAAGCTATGGTATGGAAGAAAAAAAAAAAATTAAAAAAAAAAGATAAATTTGAATGGCGATTTTTGAGTCTCACGTGGGCGAATTTGTCCGATTCGTTAATTATAATTTCTGAGATTTCAAATTTATACACAAGAACGTATATACAAAGAGTGAATTACAATTACTTTGTAAATGTGATGAGGCCGACCTTAATACAAGCTCCAATAATCCACTCCAAGTAGTGGAGGAGTGTGTGTTAAAACAAGGCTAATTTGAGGCAGCGTTACACAAGAACGTATAAACAGAAAGTCAATTACAAATTATACTTTGAAAATGTGATAAGGACGACCTTAATACAAGCCCCAATAATCCGCTCCAGGTTGCGGAGGAGTGTGGTGTGCTGATACCAGGCTGATTTGAAGCAGCGTTAATCCCACCCCATAAGTCAATATGCCTCAAATGCATATTTCAAGTTGATCAATGTGTTTACTAACAATTTACTTACAATTTGTTGGGATGGGTTGGGGGTGGGTGTGGGGGGGAGATATTTGCATTCTTCAACACATTTTGCTAGGGCAGTTATCCATGGGAGTATTGTGGACTTCTCTCATTTTTGTTTATTAATTTGTGGGGGAGGGGTAACAACTATCTTTGTAGGATTCTGTTCAGTTCGGGTTCGTTAGGCTTTCTCTCGCCGACATGTCCGATATTATTTTTCTGTGTTGGCTGGATTTCAGATATCTATTTACTTTAACATGTGTCATTTTTTTCTTGTCTTTTCTATAAGCAACGAGCAAAATGATAAATGGAAAAGCTGATGACACTGATGATCATTTGTCATGACAGTGCAGAAAGTTTAATTTTGTCAACAACATTACCTGTCCCAAAACAATCTGTAACAGTAATTAACTCTGGTACATGTACCTGCAACCATGTGTCATCTCCCTTACCAGTCAGAAAAACACAGAGGCCAGTAGACTATTCTTTCTCGTGGACCAGCATTTTGGTATAGTCACTGACGTATCATGCATAAGTTTGTATATCGAACAAACCAAGGAAAAATGTTGATACCTTCAGAATTCCAATCTCACAAAAAGAATATACCAAAAGTAGCTTGGTTTACCAAATGTTCACCACTCGCGGTGAAGTGGTGTTAACCGTGTGATTTGGCATGCGGTTAACACCACTTCACTGCAAGTGGTGAACATTTGGTACACCAAGCTACTTTGGGTATATTTTATTTATTCCATGATCGTCAGATTAAATGTTAAATCAACCAATATTCACACGTGCGTATCTGTTTTTGTTTACATGAGCACCAGTGGGCGGTACTTCCGCTGGCAATTTTATCACCGAAATGAAATAGAAAACGAAACACACAAATTACGGGGCCTTTTTTATTTTAATAACATAATAACATACTATTTTGAGTTATGGATGCTTTATTAACATGAGACAACGTATGTTTGTTATTTCTAGTATCTTATGAAGTAAACTTATTAACTTATTTAAAAACATAATAAATAATTACTGGTTTCATTTCACTCTTCACGAGGCGATGAGTGATAAATTTAGACAAGATGACACTCAAGGTGAGGTCACCAAAGGTCAACATGGATGTAGTTCCACTGTAGGTGTAAACTTTAACTACTGAAATCCCATTGCTGGCATATTCATCACGGGGTGGTGTGTAAAGCTAAACTTTATGTCACAGGCTTTTTACATATAGCAGAATAGGTAATCATGGTATACATATACTGTTACAGACATTGCCTGAGATTAGCATTTTCAATTTTGAACTTCGATATAATGCAACACAATTCTGTAGTGTATGTACTGATGCCAAACAGGTCTTACATGTACTTACACAAAGGTGATTCAGTGATTGGTAGGGTAATTTCTCAACATAATACAAAGATTTTTTGTTCAATTAACAGGAGTTACTCTACATGTATAAGGCCCCCCACAAAGTAGATTTCTGTTTCTCAGGCCATTTTTTGTAAAGTGGCATGAGTGAATGCATTTTTTTAATTTAATTTTTTTTATTTTTGTAATTATTTCTTTTCCATCAAATGCTGAAGCATTGCAAAGCCTTATTGCAGGCAAGGAACAAATTATCAATTTTATTTACTTGGGTAAAATATCAGACATAATTTTTATTTTTTAAAGTTTTCATTGGTTATATAAAGAGAGCATGCGGCAGCCACATTTACTATACTGGAGGGCCCGAGAAACAGATTTTTAACTTTTTTAGGCCTAACCTATAAGCAATTAACAGATCAGGTTTGTACTGAGCGTATGGTAAATGGTTTTGTGTCAGGAAATTGTATTTAATTAACAGTGTAGTTCAATTAAGATATATATACAATCAAGCAGACCCCACAGTTCAATTTTTGTATATATCATCGGTTAACCCCTTGGCTCTTACCTTACATGACTACACTTGCACAATGATTTTCTTGTTATTTATTTATTTATTGGTGTTTAAGGTTACATATTTCTGCACAATAACTAATCCCGACTGCAACATGGATATAAATAAAGTCAATTCCAGTCATATGTTTACATGTATACCCATGTTGCTCATTTGAGAGGACTTTCATCCCAGGCATTGGTGACTGGGTCTTATTTTACAAGTAAAACAGAGCTTGTTTACCACAGTAAACAAGCACTGCTTCACTTCCAGGGATGCCTATGGGGATCGATTTTCTTCAGTTACCAAATATTTTCATTTTTTGCCTCAAAAGATAGCTTATGACCCCTCACTGGAACCAAAAATTGAAAAAATACCAAAATTGAATGGTGATTCTTGTCAATAGTGCTGACTGGATATGGCTGTTAGGTTGTATAAAGGATTGAGAGAAGAACTCTCAAGAGGTGATGGGAGGACATTGAAAGTGGAGGGCACAAATTTTCAAGACTACAGTAGTTCAGCCCAGTCAGAAAAACATTAAGATTCATATATCTGCAAATGTACGGTTACTCACTAGTCTCAGAAGCAAGGTGGCTCTGTGATTAGATCATTGGACTTTCAAAAATGGTTGCGAGAATCCACACCTGCTATGAGTGCCCAGGATCGCATTAGATCACCATGGTTGAACCCCCTATTGTATACTGATAACAAATGTTAGCCCTTTAGCCAACACAGCTTTTTAATTTTTAAAATATTTGATAATTAAAAATAAAAAATAAACAATATTTTTCAATAAAACCTTACAAATATGGATGCTATTGGAACCGGCTCAATGAGCCGGTTCCAATGCTAGCCATATTTGTACAATTTTATGGAGAAAAGTGTCCCGAAATTTCAGGTCAATGTTAGCCTTGTATTTGTCAACCTTTCACCTAACATGTAACACAAAATGCAGACAACACTTGCAAACAAAATTCTTGAATAACTAATTTTTTCATCTTTTTTGTATCAAAAACTGGAACGTGCTCAACGAGATCATTCCAATGAGGGGTCATAAGCTATGTTTTTGAGACAAAAAATAGTGAAATTTGTGAATGGTAATATTTGTGAATAGCACAGCCTGGTTTGGGCTGTTATACTGGGTAAAGGATTAATTTGCTGCAGCTTTGTTAGGTAAAGGGTCAACTAACTCAATTCTTTTCATGCGAATCCTAGCTGAGGTGCAACAAGAATCTACATACATTCTTGCTGGTTTTGTGGCACAAATCTTTGCGTGAATGGATTCTCCGATCTTTAGCAAAATATAGGCTCAGCAGTGGTTACAACATTGTATCCTTGGGCAAGACACTTCATCCCGATTGCTCACATGGGAGCTTGGTGGCACTGTGTACTATGGCAAGCTACACTTCGATGGTGCACTTGTGCGTTCATCTGCTGCTAACTCACTGGAGTTAGTACGCTGGTGAGTCTGACAGTTGCCTATTTATTTATATTATTTATTTATTTATTTATTGGTGTTTTAAGGTCATATACTTATGCACAATGGTTAACCTTGACCGTGACAGTTTTACGTGTGGAAGAAGCCGGAGTACCTGGAGAGAACCACCAAGCAGCTGCCAGCTCCCCAACATCGTAACTCCACACTGCAGCACAGACAGGGGTTAGATTGGTTGAAAACATGCGTACCATCGACGTGCTGTACACCCTAGTACACAGCGACATCGTGCCCCCATGTGGACAATCGAGGTTAAGTGCCTTGCCCAAGGACACAATGCGAGAGTCCGAATTGATCACTCAGAAGGTCACCCATCCAATGATTAACTGGGCTCGGTGTTGCTTGACTTCGGTGATCTGACGAGAACCGGTTATCACAATGCCACCGCACCCTTTTAACAGTTGCCTCCAAGTTCATGATGATCAGACAAGAACTATGGGGTTTAGCCTGTACTCAAGAAAATGTGAACAGACTGTCAGACTCACAGACTTCCACACGTGTGATGGCAATAGCTTATCTTGAGTTTGACAAGTTAAGCTAAAAACTGAACCAAACCAATCACTGAATACCGAAACCATCAGTATTTTCAAATTTTCCTACATGTACATTCACTATTTATAGGACCTTGTTGTTGCTTGATAGCAGTTGATGTGTTCATTTTCATGAAAGAAGTGAATGATTTTCTTTTCAGTTTTATTAACCCTGGGCAATTGCCTTCAGTTCCCACTAGACTACATCCTTCACATGTCCAATTGCTTAGCAGTGATTTCTAGTCAAGTCTTGGCTGCCTGTTAACTGGTAGAGTGCCGAATTATTTTTGGTCATCAAAATTTGTTCATGTGTCTTTGCCTTGTTACAATTCATGAGAGAGTGCCAACAAGGTAAATCCTGACAGACAGAATTATTTAACTTGAAAGGTAATATGACGCTCATCCTCCCAAAATGATGCATTTACACTGAAGCACCTGCACTTAAGAATAAAGCCCAAAAATGGGATTCCAGCACTCTACCAGTTAACCCCCTGCACACTGATGTCAAAATATCCAGATTTGAAGTAGCCATTTTTCCCATAATGCAACTGGAAATTTAACCAATTCAATCTTGTTTGACAGAGCTCATTGAGCTCTGTCAAACAAGATTGAATTGGTTAAATTTCTAGTTGCATTATGGGAAATATTTGCACCCTGAACTTTCGATATTTCGACATCAGTGTGCAGGGGGTTAAGGCAGCCAAGACTTGACTAGAAATTACTGCCCCTGGTGATTTGTTCGGTGGTTCTTTCCCGGTACTCCAGCTTGAAGCTTCCTCCATCTATAAAACTGTCTGACCCAATATGATCCCGACGGATGAAAGTGTCAGTAAACGAACAAAAAACAAACAAACCCACAAGTCTCTTATTTGGATGAGCATGCTGCAGCCTGCATTGTGATCACTGTCGGGTCTAGTTCTTCTACTTTAATCATCTTCCAACCCAAAGGCTAGTCTTCAGGTTGGAATATGGTTGAAGTAGAAGAGATGGACCAAAGTGACTGAAGGTGAAATTCTTTAGCCAAATGCAACTAAATTTGTTTGGATTGGCAGATAATATATTACTGACACATTTGCATGCACCCATTTTTATGTCACTGTGGAACCACATAAAATGTCTGTAGAAAAAAATGGTGGGGCACATTCAGCCTCTGAGAACTCTGAAAGGGTGCAGATTTCAATATCAAATCAGTATGCCAGGCATCAAAACACACACTGTGAAATATAAAGATTAAGCAAATAGATGTACATATACAGTTGTAGAGCTTATCCATGGATTTTCACATTAGCTGACAAAAAGGTGTGTTGACCTGAAAGACTATAATCTTCTAATACATGAAGGAGACAGACCTCATGAGTTGAAGTGGAATTGGTTTTTTTTACTGTCACAAAAGCGTACATCGATTTAACCCTTTATCTAATGAAACGGTTGCATCCACCCATGTAATTTTCATATTAAGCAATTAAAAAAAAAAAAATTCAAAAATATTAAACAAATCCATTTCATGTGACCCCCCTCAATGAGCTCATTCCAATGAGGGGTCACATGATATGGTTTTGTTGGAGTGTTTTTAAAAATAGAAAAAAAGCAGTAATTAAAATCATAAATTTTTATATCCTGTGCAGTGTGCATTGGGTAAAGGGTTAAAAAAATCTCTTCAATGCCTGGTCAATGCACTCCATTTAGTTGTTGAGTTGTTTATCTATCATGACTAAACTGAACAGTCTGGAATGGTACATGTACATCTCATTAACTCTTCACCCCCACTGCCCACGTAAGGGCATGGAGGCATTGTGTACTAAGGCATACTACACGTCGATGGTGCACTTGTCTTCAACCAATGCTAATCTTGCTTGTGTGGAGTTAGTATGTTGGGGAACTGACAGTTGCTTGCCATTTCTCGGTGGTTCTCTCTGGGAACTCCGGCTTTCTCCACCCGTAAAACTGTCATGGTCATGATTAGCCATTGTACAGAAATATGTGACCTTAAACTCCAATAAATAATAATAATAATTAAATTGAGTCATGTCTTCTATAACTCAGCCATGATTGGATTTGATGAAACAATTACCATTCATAACAATTAACAATGACTTGAGAAACAAGAGGCCTCTCGGCCAAGATAGCTCCGCCCAGGGCAACTACTTTCAGGGGCAGCCATATACAGGGTAACATTTGATCCCCAGTCTCTGATTATGATAACCCTTTACCCAACACAGATAGAAGACGTCATCATTTTTGGTCTCAAAAACATAGCTTATGGCCCCTCATTGGAACAAGTTTGTTGAGCTTGTTCAATGAAGGCTCATTAGCTTTGTTTATTAGACAAAAATTGAAAACAATAAAATTTGGCAAGTACATTGGTGTTACACTGACCAGGTAGTCTGTGACCTTAACGTTGATGGATACAGACCTTATTGTGATTGATGGCACACTGTCTATTGACAATACATACTGTTATAAATTTTTGTTAAAAAAATATCAAGTGGTAAAGAAATTATGGCTCAGACAAACAAAATGTTGACGTTTTCCTGAGTGTTACCTTTACCATGTTGCCTGTGACCTTTGATGTATACAGACCTTATTGTGATTGATGGCACACTGCCTATTGATAATACATACTGTTATAAAGTTTTGTTAAAAAATATCCAGTGGTAAAGAAATTATGGCTCGGACAAACAAAATGTTGATGATGGACAGACGGATGGATGACAGACAACTCGATATTAGAAAAGCTCTGCTGACTTTGTCAGGCGGAGCTAATAACTGGTAAATAAGCTGGTGTGCTACGATATATTCCCCCCTGGACATCTTCCCCTGGGGGAAGATATCCTAGAATATCTTCCTCATGTCAAAATATGATTATCTTCCCCTTCAACCATTCCCACAGCAACAATTAAAAAGAAATATGAAAGTGTCAATGACACTGCAGCTCAACTTGTCCAAGAAGGGACTTAACTAAATAGAAAAATCCAGTAATGCCAAGTCATTTACTCAAGTTTGTACAGAAAAGACATCAAACCAAAGCTACATATCAAATTTGAAAAAGATTGGGTGAGAGGTGTGGCTTGTAGGGTCTGCTAATGGACTTGCTGACAATTTATATGCCAAATCCAAGATGGCCACTGACGGCCATGTTTTTGAACAAAATTCAGAAAAATTCAATAGTTCCCATCTAGACATCACACCAAAGCTATATATGAAATTTGAAAAAGATCAGGTGAGAGCTGCAAACTGTAGGGTGTGCTAATGGAATTGTTGACAATTTATATCCAAATCCAAATCCAAATTGGCTGCTGGCAGCCATGTTTTTCAACAAAATTCAGAAACATTTGATAGCTCCCATTTAAACATCACACCAAAGGTACATATGAAATTTCAAAAAAGATGGGGTGAGAGATGTGGCCTGTAGGGTGTGGTAATGGGATTGTTGACAATTTATATGCCAAAATCCAAGATGGCAGCCATGTTTTTCAACAAAGTTCAAAAAATTTGTTAATTCCCATCTAGACATCACACCAAAACTACATATGAAATTTGAAAACATTGGGTGAGAGATGTGGCCTGCAGGGTGTACTAATGGAATTGTTGACAATTCATATGCCAAACCAAGATGGTTGCTGGTGCCCATGTTTTGGAACGAAATTCAGAAAAATTTTATAGCTCCCATCTAGACATCATACCAAAACTACATATGAAATTTGAAAAACATTGGGTGAGAGATGTGGCCTGCAGGGTTTACTAATGGAATTGCTGACAATTCATATGCCAAACCAAGATGGCTGCTGGTGCCCATATTTTGGAACGAAATTCAGAAAAATTTGATAGCTCCCATCTAGAGATCATGCCAAAGCTATATATGAAATTCAAAAAAGATCAAGTGAGAGATGTGGCCTGTAGGGAGTGCTAATGGAATTGTTGTCAATTTATATCCAAATCCAAGATGGCTTCTGGCGGCCATGTCTTTCAACAAAATTCAGAAATATTTGATTGCTCCCATCTAGACATCACACCAAAGCTGCATATGAAATTTGAAAAAGATCGGGTGAGAAATGCAGTCTGTAGGGTGTTCTGATGGAATTCTTGACAATTTATATGCCAATTCTAAGATCGCTGCTGGCGGCCATGTTTTTCAACACAATTCGAAAAAATTTGATAGGTCCTTTCTAGACATTGCCCCAAAGCCAGATATTTGGGACTAATCGGGTGAGAGCTGCGGCCTGTAGAGTGTGCTAAAGGAATTGTTGGACAATTTATATCTAAATCCAAGCTGGCCACTGGTGGTCATGTTTTTCAACGAAATTCGAAAAAATCAGATCACTCCCATCTAGACATTGCCCTAAAACCAAAGCATGAAATCTGGAACTGATTGGGTTTGAGCTGCAGCCGGTAGGGTGTGCTAAAGGAATTGTAGACGGACATACAGACGTGCAGACAGACGACAGATCGCAACCCATCCCAATAGCTCATATACTTGATGGTGTCCAGTTGAGCTAAAAAAGGTTTTATTTACACTCTCACCCAACCATAACAAAGTTCAAGCAATGGTTGTAAAGGTTGTATAAATGTCTACAGGACTTTGACAAGATGGGGGGGGGCAGGAAGATATCCAGGCCTGCTTACCCCCCACTCATGTCAAAATTGGAAGAAACAAATTCTTCCAATCTTATACTGTTAAATAACAAGAGCAGTGAAATAGAAATAGACAATCTTAGAACCTTTGCAGCAATGTTTTGGACAAAAATGGAAGGGGGAGGGGAAGATGTCCAGGCCTGATTATCTTCTCTCTCACCCATTCAAAAACCATAGCAACCATTTGAAAAAAATAAATAGGTTTTATTTACACTCTCACCCAACCATAACAAAGTCCAAACAGTGGCCATATGAATGTCTACAGGGGGGGCGCGGTGGCTCAGTAGGTAGAGGTGCAGGCTGCAAGCCGAGAGGTCCTCGGTTCGAATCCCACCTGTGACAACCGCGTTGTGTCCTTGGGCAAGACATTTCACCCCCATTGCCCACGTGGGGGCATGGTGGCGTTGTGTACTAAGGCGTACTTCACGTCGATGGTTCACCTGTCTTCAATCAATGCTAACCCTGCTTGTGTGGAGTTGGTATGTTGGGGAGCTGACAGTTGCTCGCCGTTGCTCGGTGGTTCTCTCCGGGTACTCCGGCTTCCTCCACCCGTAAAACTGTCATGGTCATGATTAGCCATTGTGCAGAAATATGTGACCTTAAACACCAATAAATAAATAAATAAATATAATGTCTACAGGACTTTGGCAAGGGGGCTTGTCAAGGGGGGAGATATCCAGGCCTGGTGAAAACAAATTTTGGAATAATGTACTAATATTTATACACTAATGAATTAGAAACAGCCTCTCTTACAACATTTGTAACTGTATTTTTAAAGATTTTGACAGGGTGAGGAGGAACATGAACTGTTTCTAAAATTCATTCAAAATATTTCTCTCCCTAACTTATTCCACATTTTGTTATGTGTTCCTGTGTAATTTTATACATGGATTTTGCTGTTTAATATCAAATGTAATCAAATATTGTGAAATAAAAATAAAAGAAACAAAATTAGATGAATATATCTAATAATTTACATGTAGGTGTGTGTGTGTGGGTGGGGGGGGGGGGGGTATCCAGGGTGTGAGTGTGGGAGGTAGATATCCTGGGATGTCTTACACTGGGGTGGAGGGTATGTCCAGGGGGAAAGATATCCTGCTACACCAGGGCAATTTTATTATATCTACTAGTAGATGGACCCATGCTATGCATGGTTTTTCGATAGGTCGCACTTCAGGGGTGGATATTTTTTAGATCTAATCGCGTGAGTAATGGGGCAAATCAATTTTTAGTTACCTATCTTATACAATAAAATGCTCTGAACTTTACGTACAGTAAATACCCCTATCTTGCAACACAATTGTCAATTTTTGGAAACTAACAGAAAATATTGCCGCCAAACACTACCAAACATGTTGTAGTTATGTCGGACAGAAATACATACACCTGCCAGGTTGAAGTCGATCCGGACCATATAGGCGGAGGAGATAGAGCATGTCACTCAAGACAAAAAGAATAATTCAAATTATAGTATAGTTTCCACCAACAAGAGATTTTGAGGACCCATCCCATGCAGGAATATATCTATCTGCAAAATGCAAGGAGTTAATTATTGCATGTAGCAGAACAGTAACAGGGCAATACCACCACCAGATGTTTTTAGGACTTTTAATGGTACAAAAGAACCCTGTTAATTGAATATCCACTTTGGCAGTGAAAAAATATTTTCATCTGCCTGCAATCTAATAATCAACAAAGTTCATAGAATTCTGTCAAACAAGATATAATAGATTATATGCATTTGATGTACTAAAGGTCAGATAGGTCTATAAAGTTATACATGGAAACATACCAAATTCAGTGGTTATCTGAGTACAGTGCATGTCAAAATAAGTTGTAGCATAACCGCAATGAACTAAGTATACTGATGCTCCTGCGCTGATAAGATCAGAAACTGACATCATTTTTCTGGAAAGCTCTCAGTGAGAGCTTTCCAGAAAATGATATTAGCTTCTGATCTTATCAGTGTAGGAAGATTTATTTATATATGTTTAACAACACATTAACAGCGAAGGTCATATCATGTCGGTGACAGTTTTATGGGTGGAGGAAGCCAGAGTTCCCAGAGAGAACGACAGAGCAGCTGCCAGCTCCTCAACATCGTAACTCCACACTGCAGCACAGGCAGGATTAGATTGGTTGAAGACAGACACACCATGCCTTAGTACATGACATCATCTTGGCCCCATGTGGACAATCGGGGTTAAGTGCCTTGCCCAAGGACACAACATGGGAGTCTGAATCGATTGCTCAGATGGTCACCCATCCAAGGACTAACCAGGCTTGACATTGCTTAACTTCGGTGATCTGACGAGAACTGGTTACCGCAACGCCACCGCGCCCCCCCCCCCCCCCCCCCCCCAGTGTTGGAAGAGAAAGATACATAGTTTATAGTGATTATCCTACAATTTATTTTGACTTGTACTGTAATTCTTCGATAGATTACAAGATTTTTTTATTTTATTAACAGGAGTAAACCTCTATAACCTATATGCATTATGCAATTAACAGGTCAAATCTGTATTGATGGTATGGTAAATAGTTTGGTGTTTGAAAATTATATTCATTTAACAGGGTTATTCAGTTAAGAAATATCCAGTTAAGTTGGCTTCATTGTAAAATTTTGTCTGATCTCAAATTATGTCAAAAAATTTCATTGGTTTCTCAGAAAATTTTGGGATGCCTTTGCTACACAAGCAGGGAGTGAGGTGGCTCAGTGGTAGACTGTTGGACTTCTATGCTAGAGGTCCAGAGTTCGATCCCCATCTGGGATGCCCCGCATTGTGTCCTTGGGCAAGGTACTTTATCCTGGTTGCCTACATTGGGCACAATGACGCCATGTACTACGGCGTACTGCACGTCGATGGTGCACATGTCTTCAACTGCTGTAACCCTGCTTGAGAGGAGTTTGAACATAGTTAGAATGTTAAGGAGCTGACAGTTGCTCATCGATGCTCTGTGGTTCTCTCCAGGTACTCTAGCTTTCTCCAGCTGTAAAACAGTCACGGTCATGATTGGCCACTGTGCATAAGTATGTGACCTTAAACACCAATAAATAAATAAATAAATAATGCTGCACATGTGACTAAAGAAGTCAACATGACATCAAAATATTGTGATTGAGTAGATTCAGAAGTGGAAATGAATTAATCTTCTCCATTTTTGAAGTAATTTATTCCATTAACTGTTTACCAACATGCCTTCATGTACATGTAGCAGACACCATACATGTACAGTATGTGGAGAGTGTATTATCACTAAATCACCTGCAGAGTGGAGATTCCACCCAAGCAATAATTGCTAATTTGTTGCAAAGCATTACAATCACAAGCAAAGTTCTAGCCAACGGACCTCCGGGTTATACCTGGAGGTCCATTGGCTGAAACATTGCATGCGTTTTTTGTCCACATGGACAGAATTTGAAAGTGATACTTTGGGTGATAACTCCACTACCCAGGTGATTTAGTTACAATCCACTCTCCACGTACTGTACATGTATGAAAAATGTTTACTATTGAAAACATACATTTACATGTAGCTTCATTAGAAAGAGTTACAGGTACATGTGGATGTTTTTGCAGGGGAAAAAAAGAAAAATAATAAAATTTGGTTGGCGATATTTGTAAATAATGCTGGTCAGTTTTTTTCCATCACATTAGGTAAAGGTTTAACAAAGTTGCAGATATACGTGAGGTTTTGGTATAGAAGGATTTTGCACCTTGTCTTTTTTTTTACTCCTTTAAAAATTTTGCATATACACATTGAAAATTTTCTAAGATCAATTTACAGATTGTTGAGCTGCGAAAAACAAAAACATGTACACATAAGGCTATAGAAAATTAATGTTTTGATTCTCAGGCAACGGCTCATTCGTTTTTTCAGCCTGCATTCGTCATTTTTATTTCCAAGACAAAATTCAAAATGTACAAAACTACCATGTGATTTTAGCGGTATCACAATGTGATTTGGGATGCATTATGTCACATACATTGATACATATTTAATTATTTATTTATTAATTAAGGTTTAGCGACACTTTAACAGCCAAGATCACATCGTGTCGGTGACAGTTTTAGGGGTGGACGAAGCCAGAGTACCCGGAGAGAACCACCGAGCAACGATGAGCAGCTGTCAGCTCCCCAACATCGTAACGCCACACTGCAGCACAGACAGGGTTAGATTGGTTGAAGACATGTGCACCTTGACGTGCAGTACACCTTAGTACACAGCGTCATCATACCCCCATGTGGACAAGCAGGGTTACATGCCTTGCCCAAGGACACAACGCAAGAGTCCGATTCGATCCCTCAGACGGTTACCCATCCAATGACTAACTGGGTCCAACATTGGTTAACTTCGGTGATCGGACAAGAACTGGTTACCGCAACGTCATCGTGCCCCCGACATACACTGATACAGTATTGTTATTCTCTTTGTGAAATGCGACACGATTCTCATTTGCATACAAAATAAATTTTTATTTAACTGGTTGAGGACTAGATTATTTTTCAGTGGTCTGAATTTGTTCATCAAAAATTGTTCCATTACAAATTATTGGAGAGTGCCAACAGGCACTCTCCAATAATTTGTAATAGAACAAATTTGTATAAACTAACTATTATTTATGTTTAACTGAATACGAAATATGGGTAAGGAAAATGTTGACTTTTGCACTGGTACCCTCATTTTTTTGAAAGGCCTGATTGTGGCTTCTAGCACTCAACCAGTTAAAAAACTCCTTATTATTTTTGATCTCCATTTTAGTTGTTCTATATTGATTTTGTGTTGTGTGATTGCTATTACAAAAAAACAAAAAAAATATCAGCGAAATCAATATGGAAGCTCTAGTATTTAATTTTAGGCTCTCACAATTGGATTTTAGATATTGGCGACCATTCCATCAGGAACAAAAAATAAAAATAAAAAACCACCCTCCCTCATTCGTTCTAAAAAAAAAATAACTGAGAATCAATTATTTAATTTTGTTTGGCCTAACATTTATTTATTGGTGTTTAACTGCTTACATGCTGTTGCCAGATATTCCTGCCCAGGACAGGATTTCTCTTGCGCTGAAACGAGTATAACTTGGGCACATTTAACTCCTTACATCAAGTTACAGTACGTGGAGAATGGATTGTAAGTAAATCACCCGTGGAGTGGGGTTATCACCCAAGCTATAACTTTCAAATTTTGTTCATATCAACAAAAAACACAAGCAATGTTTCAGCCAATGGACCTCCGGGTTAACCGGAGGTCCATTGGCTGAAACATTGCTGGTGCTGGTTGTGCTTTGCAACAAATTCACAATTATTGCTTGGGTGGAATCTCCACTCTGCGGGTGATTTAGTGATAATACACTCTCCACGTACTGTACATGGTGATGGCAGATATTCCCGCCCAGGTCAGGAAATCTCTTGTCATTACAATAACTCAAATTTGAGGATGTTTAACCCAATTCTCCCCTGTAAATTGAATAGGCATTTTAACCAATGCTTTCTCAAGTCAAATGTTCATGAATTTTTTCAGCAAATCAAGCCATGGCTGCAGTGAAGCAGCCATGAATAGATTTGATGAAAAATATTTAAAAATTACTCAGCAGGTCAAGAGTCAATACAATTTTTCCCCTGTAAATAACATGGATCTTTTCACCAATGATTTCTTTTCAAGAGTTAAATTTAGTTGAATTTTTCATCACATCTAGTCATGGCTGTTTCAAAGCAGCTGTGACTACATTGATGAAGAAAATAAATATGAAGATATTTGTTGAGAAATACTTTTGCACCATGCAAAATAGGTCTTAGAAAAGCCCTGTATTATATTGTATTTGTATGTAAATTGACTAATCATGTAGTTTCTCATATTCTGTTAACATTTTTGACTGGAATCTGGTGTCCTCAAATTAAACAAATCTAATGCCCTGTATTAACTGAATTAATTAAGCAATGAACCAGTTCATTGGGCCAATAGTACAGGTACTCATAATATGTTTTGGCCTGTATGGATAACATTGGAGTGAAGATATCTGGAATTGCATCATATTGCGCAAAATTAATTTCATCTTAGTTGTCAGAACAAAAGAAAAAAATGGTTTGCTTCCCATCACCCAACCAATCCTGTTTTTAGGGCCTGAACATAAACTTTTTTTATTGAGCTCTCAATTATTTATTTATTTATTTATGTTTAAGGTTACATATTTCTGCACAATGAGCTAATCGTGACCACAACCTGGATGTAAAGTCAAGTCCAGCCAATCGTTTATACCTATGTTGCCCATTTTAGAGGAATTCCACCCAAGGCATTGGTTACTGGGTCCTATTTTACCACAGTAAACATTCACTACTTCACTTCCCAGGATTCCCATGGGGATTGAGGTCTCAGTGGAAAACATTTTCAACACTGGCATGTATTGGTTTTTAACATCATTTTATGCATTCATGACAATGTCATTTTGTTAATATTTGCTTCCCATTCAAATATTGAGTATTTTTGTGGATAAGGCCAGAAGGTTTTCCTGAAACAAATTTGTGCTGGAAAGTAGGGGGTGGGGGGGGGGGGGGGATTCACCTTCCTGCATTGTATCCACCCTATTTCAAGCGTTTGATGTGAAACACCTATTTTTTCATTTGGCTCTGTACCTTTTTCTACATATACATGACATGTACAACATGTATGTCTCTCTGTGTTTAATATTTCCATGTTAATTAAAAGCAACAACTGATAATTAATTTAAAGACCCCATGACACAAGATCAATTTCAGAAGAAATATTTGTTTTAAAAGCAAACATTAACTTGAAATTGTGAGAGTATTTAAAACAAAAGTACTAAATTCCTATGAAATTCTCTGGGACTGTGATACACTTACTGCATTTCAGGGAGTAAACTGCTGGGCCTAATCTGGTACCACAAATAAAACTTCCTTCAAAAATAATTTGAAATTTATAAATTTGCGTTCCTTTAATGATTTTGTGTCCTTCATGATCAATTTTAATTTTTCGTTGTGGTAGATTATATTTTTTCTTAATCCTTGAAGCCTAAGATTCATTTTTGGATATTAAATTATTACTCTATATACATGGATACAGGGCTCTGCGTGTGATTTGACAGTGTTTTTACATTATTGTTGGCTGTCGTGTAGGCAGCCAACAATGATGTAAATCCATTGCCAAGATAAATTCCACGTACAGGTTGAGTGCTCTAGGAAGAGTACACTAGGGCAGGCCTTGTATTTTAAAATAATTTTGGGGCCTACCATTAGGCCCTCTAGAATGAACTTGTGGGGCCTACTTTTGTACTGATGGGGCAGATTTTCATTAAACTTAATGGTAAAATGTTATTTTCTCAGGGCCTAGTGATAGGCCCTAGAAAAAAACATTTTCAGAGCTGATCTCGAAGTCTGCATTGTATCTGCCCAGGCCCTTACAAAATGCAAGGTCTGCTAGGGGGCTAACTTTTTTCAAAGCAATATACAAGTTCCAGCATAGGAAGGGAGTGGCTGAGTGGTTACCGTATTGGACTCCAAACCAAGAGGTCCACCTTTTGATCCCTGCCAGGGGTACATGTGCTGTGTCCTTGGGTAAGGCACTTAATCCCGATTTCTGCCTGACAATTAATTATTCTTCACAAGTGGAAAACCTCAAGAAAGGCTCACTGACTTTCAGTTTATGGACCCTGGGTTAAACCCAGTGGTCTATAAGCTGAAAATCACCAAGAGCTTCTTAAACATTATTGCTTTCATTGATTAGGGTTTATTTTTTAATTTTTTTTAAAAGTGCTATTTTCATGTTTTGCTCATAAAACAGAAGGAACTGATTCTCCATTTTGATTATCATGACATTGTGCTTTGATCGTATCCACAGGCCTGGCATTCTGAAAAATGCAGGAGGGCAAAAAATCACTCTCCTCAATCAGCTTAGGAGAGCAATTAGCTTTACACAGCATTTTAAGTATCCAGTTGAACGAACTCATTGAAACTGAAACCAACAGACTATTACATCAGTGATTTTATTAACTTTACTGAGGTAAAGCGAAATCTCTTAGACGTCTAGATGGCTCACTCAACAACCGAACACACACTTGACAAGACCTGTGTGTGTACCCAGACCTGTAGTCCAAGAAAGTCATACGCCTACCACTACCACCTTCAACCCCCCCAAGGGGGGTTGAAGGTGGTAGTGGTAGGCGTATGACTTTCTTGGACAACAGCTCTGCTTGAATCTACAGTCACATCCTGGTGCAAGTGCTTCAAGTGACAGGATAGTAGTAATGGTAGTATATTATAATGTCAATATTCCTTGAATAATTACCCCTCAAACTGTGATGTCAGTTGTTGAACTTGAAACTGACAGAAAAAAAAATATTGCTGTGACCCATTTTGCTTCAAATGATTGCAACTGTGTTTGGGTATGGTTGCAGCCATTACCTTTTACCACTAAACCACTTTCAAAATGAAATTACGTGATGTTATGTGACTTCGAAGTTAAATTACATTTTTGCTTTACAACAAAAATTTGTGAGCATAATACATGTAATCTCAATCATCCCAGCCAAAATATTTAGGAGGGCAATTTTTCGCTCTCCTTAATTCTTTCAGGAGGGCAGTAAGGAGAGCTAAAAAATCGCTCTCCTGAAATTGCCAAGCCTGGTATCCATCAGGAGAGAAATGCACCACAGCACTGTTTTATTGGTAATGCACTTACCTTATGTGTAAATTAAATGTCACTGCTATTGTGTTCAAAGAAAATATTTTAAATGAATGTTAACAAAGAGCCATTGAGAAGAATAATTCCCAAACAATCATGGGTTGATAATGATTTAAAAACAAATGAACTTTTAATTACAGTGTATCAAAATTGAAAAAAAAAATGCTGTTAAACAAATGTTAATTAAATCTTCTATTCTTTCCTAAAAAAAGGCCAATGACTAGACAAATGACCTAACATTCAGTGTATATTGGTCAGAAAAAAATTATCAACATTTAAAAAAAAAAATATTACCATATTAATTTGATGAGGATGCTGTATTTTATTGGCAAAAGGGTTTACATGTATTTGGTTCAATTGAACACAACTGTGTTTTAAAAATATTTGGGGTGGGTACATGTACTTGTATAAATACAGTTAAAACTAGAAGTCCTGTCACGAACTGTACGCTTATCTACACACAATTGCCATATTGAATGGCACCCAAAGCATGGCAGGTTCTCCTGGTTACTTATAGCAAACAAAGGCAATGTTTCTGCCAATGGACCTCCGGGTTACATGGCTTATGCACAGGCCATATGTACAGAATTTGATAGCCTTACTATGGTCATAAAGCATAGATTAACGTGCAGATTGACGGGCTATTTGTGCGCATTTCATGACAGGACTTCTCGTTTTAACTGTAGTTGGTCAAAAATATAACCTGGAGAAAGGTGACAGGTTTTTAAATTTTTGCTTTTATTTGCTCACCAACAAGTGGCAGCCATAATGAAACCAATTATTATTAGAGCAAGTGTGTTGTCCTCTGATGCTAATAATAATGGACTTGAAGAGACTTACAAGTTCATGGAGAGCGGTTTGTAACAAAAACACCCATGGAGTGGAGTTATCACCCAAAGTATCACTTTCAAATTCTGTACACATGGACAAAAAACAAGCAATGTTTCAGCCAATGGACCTCCGGGTTTAACCCAGAGGTTCATTGGCTGAAACTTTGCTTGTGCTTGTTGTGCTTGCTATGCTTTGCAACAAATTTGCAATTATTGCTTGGGTGGAATCTCCACTCCACAGGTGATTTAGTGATAATACACTCTACACGTACTGTATAGCAGCTTTCATACTGACTGTGTTAACACTATACATAACATAACGGTCATATCCAGCCAATGCTATTCACAAAATTAACCCTTCATACTTCATTATTTTTTCAGTTTTTGCCTCCAAAACACAGCTTATGATCTTTCATTGGAATGAGCACCCCATGCAATCATAAGCTATGCTTTTGAGGCCAAATAAGAAATTTCCTTTACTCATTAAAGAATTATTTTTGTAAGGACAGCTTCTAGTTGTCTTAATGAACTTATAAGGGTTAACAACGAAACAAATATACCCTTAGACCTACTGCAAAGTGGATACCGGTATAAGACCTGGAAATAACTCAAGAATGATTATTCAGGTTACATGGAAGTTATGTCGATCATAAAATATGCAAAATGCACTGTGGGTTACGACAAAATAATACAGCATAACATAAATTTTTAATCATGCATGTTTTCCCAGTCAGATTTGGCAATCTTTTGGAACCAACTCGACACAAAGCTTACTCATTATATCCCCATTTGAATAAAGTGGCATGCATCTTATCTTAATGAAATATCAGTCCAAATAAACAGCAACAAAAATGCAAACAGAGAAGATTGGAAACCAATGCAACTCTTTTTTTCGATAGGTTAAAAGCATATTATATACAGTATGTGGAGAGCTGATTGTAACAAAATCACCCATGGAGTGGAGTTATCACCTAAAGTATCACTTTCAAATTCTGCACATATGGGCAAAAAACAAAAGCAATGTTTCAGCTAATGGACCTCCAGGTTTAACCTGGGGGTCCATTGGCTGAAACTTTGCTTGTGCTTATGCTTTGCAACAAATTTGCAATTATTGCTTGGGTGGAATCTCCACTCCATGGGTGATTTAGTGATAATACACTCTACACATACTGTACATGTTATAGTGTAATCTGTTAACGGATTATGATATAAGCTTTTTATTTCCAAGCTTGCAGTATCAAACCTAACCATGTGACTTCAATGCAGCAAACTTTATTTTATGAATCCACAACAAAACAGAAAAACTGGAGGAATACCACAATAATAATTTATCTCTTATTATAGAGTACAGTTACTGTGGACTGGTTGTAATCCATGCACGGGCAGTGATGTCCACGCATGTGTTTACCAGATAATAAAAAACAATCATCAACAAAATTTTAATTAATGAAGCACCGGGTTGAACCCGGTGCTTCATTAATTAAACTTTTGATGTTTATTCAATTACTGCTTGCAATCTAATATTATTGCATACGTGGAAATACTCCCCACCCTGTGGAAAGTGACCAATCCACGGCAGCCGTATTGTACTGGACTGATAAAATCTGGGTGTGCTTGACAAAGTGACCAAATTGACCATCCCCCCCCCACACCCCTAAATGCCTCATAACTACTGAATATACAGGCATGTATTAATTGATATTTGGACAGCTTGGTCTATATTATACATGTGAAACAAACAAATGTCTGATTTCCAGATTCAATCAAAAAACATCCATATTTTTGCTCTTCCACCATCACATTTTTCATGATATATTCCTGCTTTAGATAATATGATACTATTTATCTGGGCATCTGATTTTTTCCCACATTCAGGAGCGTACAAAAATAGTGGTGGTGGTGGTGGTGGTTAGCAGCCACTCAACCTTTTTACCTATATCCTTGGGCTTTTTGGTAGTGAAAATATCAAAATCTGACACAGATATGGGAGTCAAAGCCACATCCTACTATTATCTACAAAAAAGTGCAGAAGTTTTCTCACATTTTTCCAACAAATTACGATACATATTTTGTGGACTGTTGATGTAGGTAGGCTGCAAACTTTGTCCATACTGGGACCCAAAGGCTGTAATATAATGTTTCCGTGTGGTACGTCCTGCCCACCGGATGTACCACACCAAAAAATTATACTACAGCTTTTAGGTTCAAGTTTGGACTACATGTAGCTGCAAATGGTATGAAGGGATGACATAATCATAACTAGGATACAATAAGCATTGACCTTTCAGGCCTTTAAATTCATTTATTTTGGGGAGACCGTTTTGCCCTCATTTTGGCATATTAAAACAAGAAATAGCAGCCTTATCCCATTATGTTTTATTGCCATGCCTTTCTTTGTGTTCCTATGGTCATATTATGATGGAAGTTAGTCTCAAATGAAGTAGAGGCATAGAAAATTGATATATTTTTCTTGATGCTTTTCACACCTTCTCTAATTTGGGGACATATGTGAATAGTGTAAAATTGGGGTAATCTAAAGCACTGCCTTTGTCAAAATTTTGATAGTTGGGCCAGAAGTTATTTGTTGATGATCAGGCCCCCTTCCCTTTAGAAATGTTGGGGCCTACCACTGGGCCCCTAGAATAGGCTTTCATTACCTACTTTGATATGTTGGGGATCTATTTCCATTAAACTTGGAGGCAAATTTTTATTTTTGTACCTAGTGACAGCACCCCCCCCCCCCCCCCCCCCCAAAAAAAAAAAAACATTTCCTGGGCTCTCAGCCAATTCATCGGAAAAAGACAAGGCCTGTTGATGTGGTTTATACAAACCACACTAACCATTTTGGGCCCTAAGCTTCAATGACCATAAAATAATGTGTTACTGTTGTTGTACGTCCAATGCCACCGGCAGGGCAAGTTTGGACCATTCTCTTCGTACATGTATTAGCTAATCGCCACAGCCAGGGCATGCACACGTTTGTCATACCTGGGCTCCAAATTGAGCAAGGAAAACGTTTGTCAAGCAGAACAAAATTCAAATTCTTACCTGTGTGTAAGTACGTGACAGTCAATAACAATATGATAGCTATTTCATATCTTATCATTTTTATTCCTATTTCAGATTCCACTTATCACTTGTAAACAAAAAGTTTCGAGTTTCCACGAGTTGCGTTCAAATACCGTCCAGTGGCCGCGACATGCGACAGTTTTTGCACGTTCCCATTTTTATAAATAAACACTTTCCTACGATCAAGACATTTGTGAAGTAAAAGAGAATTCTGTCAGTGTTTTTTATCATAAATTGTATGTTTTCGCAAAAGCAACACCAATACTTTTGAAATGCAGTCTGCGTACATGGCAAATCTAAGTACAGAAGTTCCTCTAATCTCAATAACGTTATCGAATTTTTGACTTTGTTTTCGCTTCCGCATCTGTCACCTTTGTGATTGATGTGGGCGACCTCCACTATCAGCCAATGAAACAGCGGGGTTATGTTGATCGATTTGCTGGACAAAAACACAGAGATGGATCATTGGAGAAGAGAACAATTTTTAAGAAACGAATGAACAATGTTGAAATAAATTATCTCGTGTAAAATTTTGGAGGACAAATTCTGGGGTATACAGATAAACTAAAGCGCGAGTACTTGCAAAATATACAGGAGTTATTTTGAAATAATAGGACAACACCTATTAATAATAAATATCAAGTTGGAGTCAATGAAAAAAATAAACCTGTGCATTATGCCCGAGTCGAAATTTTTACTTAATTCAGAGGCCAAAGGCACAGGCACTGGGGGCCTCACCCCCCCCCCAAATGGTTTCAGACAACATAGGCCCACAGAATCCCAAACTGTCTCCAATATAGGACCACACATGCTACAAAGGCCTCAGATTCGTCCTTAGAGAACCGAATCTTGGAAAATGATTACCCTACAACAACTGCATATCAGCCCCCCCCCCCCCCCCCACACGACAACAAAAATGGTTAAGCAGCCCTTTTATAGAATCCTGGCTCAGCACCTGACAAAATTCACAGCCTCGGTTAGGTCTACTGTGAAGGCAAATAGGCCTATACTGATTTTACCTCTTATTTATTTATTTATTTATTTATTTATTTATTTATTTATTTATTTATTGGTGCTTGAGGTCACATATTTCTGCATAATGGCTAATCATAACCACGACAGCTGTACGGGTGGAGGAAGATGGAGTACCCGGAGAGAACCACCGAGCAATGGCGAGCAACTGACAGCTCGCCAACATCCTAACTCCACACAAGCAGGGTTAGCAATGGTTGAAGACAGGCGCACCATCGAAGCGCAGTCCGCCTAAGTACACAACGCCAATGTTCCCCGCGTTTGCAATGGGGTGAAGTGTCTTGCCCATTTTACCTTATAGCAAAGCTTATTAAAATAAAAGTAAAAAAATACTTGTAATATTACCAGATCTGGTGCCACCTTTTTGATGCTTCGCAACTTAAGCACTCGCAAATCTAGGATTATGAAACAGCCAGTGTGCACCATCTTTCATGTCCGGTACCCCTCCCAAATAAAAGTGAAAAATATCACCAAAAATTGTAAATATTGAAAACTTTACAAACTTCAACGATGGCATTATTACAATGAACTTTATCACTTTTTCGCCATAGTTTAATTTGAGGGTTATTTGATAATTAGCTAAAATCAGCGTGAATTATCAGGAGGCCAATTATGAGAGTAGGCCAGGGTTTGATCCAAGAAGAAAGGGAAAGGGACCTCTAAATCCTGGTCTTGGGGAAAATTATTCAATTGGTCATCTAAACATAAATCCACCCTGGAGCTTTTTTCTTGAGAAAATACACGTTAATATGGATATCACGGCATTAGAATTAACCATCATGCAGAAGAGGTCAATGGCTATGTAACCTGATTATACTGTATAAGTTTGGTATTATAGTGTTTTGTACGAGAAATTGGGAATTTTAAAAGCATGTACCCCATTGGAAATGCGTCTTAGTTCGGCCCCAATGTCCTACCTTAAACCCTGGACAAGGCCTACTACACTTTGAAATGTTAGGTGTGCTATTTTGTTACAACCTCACGTTCTATACCTTCTGTATATAAATACTGCCCACCTGAGGGGCGCTATTCGCCACCCCCCCCCCCCCCCCCTAAGTCTGACTCCTAGTAGACCTACTTGCAATTAGCCACTGGATAGTCCGCTTGTACCTTTTTTGAAAACAGAGAAGTTGTCGAAACTGCATCGCCTGATTGCAGTAAATTTTCTAATTTTTCTGGTGGCCTGATATTGCTTTTGTTAAACATTTCCAACTACTCTACAATAAAATAAGTCACTGAGGGTGGGGTAAAATCAATAAAATAGGTGAGGGCAGAAACCACCGAGTAGCTCAGTGTGGCCACGGAAGCTTGATGAAAGAGCACATTTAAATTGAAGTCTCCCTCTACTTGACCTTTGCAATTGAACATTATAGTGAGTGTGCTCAGTGCAGGTTCAGTTCAATTTTATCTGACTTTGGAATCGATGCATACATGTATGTGTCCAACCATGTAATAGTTTGTCATAATACAAACACACACAAAAACAGTTTTGCACTGTTTATCAGTGATTGTCAGTTGAATGACTCGTTCGAAAATAACAGCACATGGTTTGGAAGCATCCATTTTTACATGTTATTTATTGTGCTGTTCTAAAAAATACACGTTTGTGCAGTATTAGAGGGTCATGAGTGTAGTATACTTGACCGTGATGCGACATGTCAGCTATGTATTGCTCAAAGCTTCAGCCCGTAAGTCATTGTTGACATTGGAGTGCATTTATCACCCCCTACCTAACGTTGTCCCCACACTCGTCAGATCTAAAAATTATATAATAATTTGTTTTGGTTTAATAAATACGTGGATGGGTGGTTATAGTTAGTTTCATATCGGCCAAGATATCAACCCTTGGTAAATTCACATCGACAATCAACCTTCGGCTTCAGGCTGATATGGAGTTACCTCTGGCTGATATCTCGGCCGATAAAAAACAAACCAAGTGATAAAGTCTAACTGTCTGTTTAATGAACAAAACTTATGAAATAGCTGCAATTGAATAGTTTGGGTTTCTCAACTCCGTTCAGAATTATGATCGTTATTAGCCACTTTTGCCCTTCTCTTGCTGAAAAAAACACGCAACCAGGTTACATGGGAATGGGGCAACTGTCCGAAGAAGTGAAAGGTGATCGCTTTTCGTGGCGTCTAAATTTCTAACTTGTACAGTTCTGATAACCCCAACTCACAACAAACCACAATTACAAGTATTAGCACCAAAACAGGATTGCTACGTTAACTCCTCATAGATCCAGCGAGGCACCATCAACTTGTGTGCCCCGTATTATGGTCAATGTGCATTATTTGGAACATAGGCGCCTACTCTCTTGGCGTTTATGGGTCTCTAGTCAAACAATCACGAAAATTTCGAGAATGTTATTGCACCGAAGACGTTGTGTCATCCGACAGCCTGAAGGATACTTGAGACGATAAAGGTGCGTATGAGACATAATACATAACATACCCAAACTATCCTTTTGCAGGGCAGAACTGCAGAAATGACATCAGAAGACACGTAATCTGTGGCGTTATGAGTTGTCATGGTGGCGCACGTGTAACATGACATCAGGGCGCATATGCAGCGCATGTTATGGATACAGGTATTTCTGTCGTCAGTTTTGTACTGCGCATGCCGCATTTTGGTTTCTATGGTGATACGTGGCTGGTGGCTGCTATGAGCGTGGAAGGCTTTCAACGGTATCGGTATGTGGGGTGGGGGGGGGGGGGGTCCTGTTGACATGTTCGTTTGAATGGAAGTATGCTGAATTATCGAAAAAGGATCCAACAGTGGCTAATATTAGTGAAATGGACGTCACAAAAGCATCCATACTCTTCTGGTACGAACAGTACGTTTTGCCATAGGGCCGACATCAGCAGGTGTGTTCCATTGAGGGGGGCGTGTTAATTAGCTTGGATTCTTTCGGACACCTTTCTACCGCATCTGCCTTTTCTAAACCCTATTCACTGTATTCCATGACCAGTTCTAAGAATGCTATAACTTCTGTCTGCTTTGGTCTTATTCTGTCTTACACCTGGTCCATATCCGTAGGTGTACTCCGGTAGTGTGATCTACCTTGACCCTAGTATTCTGTCTTTGGGTAATGCCTGGCTATCTCTGATCCTCTCTCGACCTCCTGTCATTGACTAATTAAATCGCCCCAGACTTCTACTTCCACTCTCGCCCCTTATAGTATTTATAGATCGAGACGTGTCAGTTCATCTTTCTGTTTTGTGCCATGAGGAAGTCCATCTGTGAAGTCTGTCACAAGCGCATCATATCCTCAAACGGGTATTTGGAGGCCTCGGAGATCAGTGCACCAGGTAAAGTACCGAAATACTATGGTGCACGCAGAGTGGCAAGTGGGTTGTCGTGATAATACGAATTTAAATAAACTGGCAGAATTGGGACAAGAAGAAAACGAATATTCCAAAGAACAAACAAACAAACAAAACCCTAGAACACATGGGCACTCTGTTGTGAGTGCGAATGAATCCATATTTGGAGGAAGACGGATAGGCATTTTTGGTGCTGACAGCATGATTTGCTGCAGGAATGTTATGAAGGTCGAAGCTCTGAACGCGGAAGAGTGTATAACTGGGTACCCCCCCCCCCCCCCCCCCCACACACACACACTGATTGAGGTCAATGGGATCCTTCCCTGGAGCAATATTCGAAAAATCCAAATCCAAATGGCGCCGTCTGAGACATTTTCAGACTTAATACAACTTCATATAAAACTGACTCCGTGTTAAAATAGTACTCTAAAAGCGCGCCTGTAATAAAAAAATGATACTTTGTTGTCTTTCATTCCCATACACTGGTATATGACAACTAAAATGTGAATATATGTAAAACAATAAAAACAAACAGACAAAATACAATCATCCTATAAAACTTTTAAAATGGGAATATATGTACCCGGCACTAGCAATATCTTGAGTCTTTTTTATTTTATTTTATTTTTTTTTTTTGCACTTGTCTGGGCATCCACTCGTTTTTGGAACGAATTATGGACATACCACATGACTTTGGGTGTTATGTCAGAATCAAAATATCCGATTGACGCCTTTGCTAGATCCTCGTAACTCATGCCATTAACGCCGGGTACAATAGAGTTCATTTCCTGTAGAGGTGCTTCCCTGACGCCAGAGTAGAGAAAACACAGTACACTCAAACAGAGTATGATATGTATGATATGCCGAGGGGCAATTGTTGGTCCTATTCAGAATCCGCTATGGTGATGTTTATGTAGGGTGGGGCTGGCGGAGATTTTGGGATCTCTGTCCCCATTAATGCTTTCTACGAGACCATTTATTTCTACAGTAACCACGCGCTGCATTAGAAAACCGTGATGTGCTGTAGAGTCGCATCATCCAGAATCAGCAGCGGAAATAAACGCCACTCTAAGAACAGATCTGAATCATAGACACAAGCATACATTTTAAAGGCATTTTAAAAATATTCATATTATGACTGGTGAGTAAAACAATTAAATTGATTAATGCTGTCTGTGGCTTACGATTAACAAGATTTTTTATTAAATGATTAGAATGAACAGTTACGAGAACCCACTAATTGCAATTAATTTCTATGACTACCTTTATATTATGTATTTATTTATTTATTGGGGTTTAAGGTCACATACTTATGCACAATGGCTAATCATGACCGTGAGAGTTTTACGGGTGGAGGAAGCCGGAGTACCCGGAGAGAACCACGGAGCAACGATGAGCAACTGTCAGCTCCTCAACATTCTAACTCGGTTCAAGCTCCGCTCAAGCAGGGTTACAGCGGTTGAAGACATGTGCACCATCGACGTGCAGTACGCCTTAGTACACGGCGTCATCGTGCCCCCATGTAGGCAACCGGGATAAAGAACCTTGCCCAAGGACACAACGCGGGTCGTCCCGGACAGGGATCGAACTCGGGACCTCTAGCATACAAGTCCAACAGCCTACCACTGAGCCACCGCGCTCCCGTTATATTATGTAATTTAACGTGATTAACACGTAAAGTTGTACGAAATAACTGTTTCGCTAATATAGTTCTAACAGTGGCAGTAGAATAAGCATTAGGGTAGTAGGATTTTATTTATTTATTTATTTATTTATTTATTTATTTATTTATTTTACACTAGCTGTGATTTGTTAATTTATTAGAGTTTTGATGACTCTTTCAACCACCAGGATCACAGTGACTGGTTGTTCCGTAGAAGTAGAAGTAGTAGTAGTAGTAGTAGTTTAGTGGTGTGGAGTATTAGTAGAAAATTAGTGACAATAGAAGAGTAGAAATGGTAGTAGTAGTAGTGGTAGTAGTAGCAGTAGTAGTGCAGTAGCAGTAAAATAGCAGTGGCAGTAGTAGTAGTAGTAGTAGTAGTAGTAGTAGTAGCGGACTACTAGTAGTAGTCGACTAGTCGACTAGTGTACTACTATTACTTCAACGTATAAAAGCTTCTGAAGTTATTCAATCTTTAGCACACGTTCTTCAGACCCGACTCCTTCCCGACTGGGGATCAGAAATCAACATTCCATTTTCTTCGAAAACATGAGTGAACGAGTGACTTCACATACTGCTCAACGACTCATCCCGGTATTTCAGGATACCTACAACATGAATCCTTTACAGCTCCTAGCTCTTATATGGCTTCTAGCTTCTCTATAGCTCATAGCTCATGCACAGCATTTGGTTTCTAGACCATCCTTAACCTTCATAGCTCCAAGGCCACCACTTGTCCATAGACACTACACCATCTGTCGTGTGATCAGCTTACACTGAATTCACCGTTAGTATGGTGCTCTGCCAGCCTTGCAGTCTTGTGCCATTACAAGACCATATTATTATTATAATTAATTATTATTTCTATTATATATTATAGCAATATTACAATAAGAAACCCTCGAACATAAATTAACCAAATCGCACCGGACTACACTGGAACGTCCATGGTAGCCGGGTACCGTCGCCTTGCTGTTGCTATTTGATTACACGTTGGGATACACATTGAGTCTGTTGCTGACACCAAAGCCAAACATTTTTCATTTTTTCCGTAGCATTATTGTGCAGACATCAGTCAACTACAGAAGCTCGTTACAAACATTTTTAGGGATAACATTATTTCACATCGAAGTTTCATAGATACTCTCTATCGGTACAATAATATAATACATTGGGTGTGGGGGTGAGAGTGGTTATCCAATTTTGCATATCTAGTAATAATGTTATGTTGTTCTTAAAAAGAAATTTGTAACCATCGAACCAACAGAGAAAATTTTAGTTCCCCCATATAAAGTTTCAAATTTTTCTTCCGAGACATAGTTTATGACCCCTCATTGGAATGAGCTTGTTGAGTAGTTCCAGTGAGGGGTCATAAACTATATTTTGGAGGCAAAAATTGAAAAACAAATTTATTTTTCTTCAGTTTTTTGCTTCCAAAACATAGCTTATGACCCCTCGTTGGAACGAGCTTGTTCCAGTGAGGGGTCATAAACTGTTTTGGAGGTAAAAATTAAAACTTTTTAATTCTTCAGCAGAAGATATTTTTAATCTCTCTTGTCTTCAATCAATAGCTCAATTGTTTTGTCTGGTGGAATTGGGTCAAAATATTTTCAAAAGTATAAAAATGGCGTGGATTGATAATGTTTTGGAGAGTCAGTGTGCAAGTTAGTTGCCAACTTTGTTGTCGGAATTCATGAATATGAACAACCTGTGAATGTGCTGTAACACCTCGTGCTACATGCTCGGTGTCAATCGCCGCACATGCCCAGGTTTTTCATATTCATGAATACCTCCAACTCCTTTGTTAACTAATACACAATACTCGATAAGACTTAATTTTACCATTTTTAAAAAATAAAATCCCCCTCCCCAGTGGTGTTGTGTATCGTGATTTGGTCGAGAATGAGACCGTTTTTTTTGCATCACTGTACTATATATTTGTGATGCTTAGTAATGAATCTGATACAAAATTATCGCACTGTTAACCCTTTACCTAACGTGAAAAGCAGACGACACCTGCAAAAATAATTCTTGAATAACTAATTTTTTTTATTTTTTGTCTCAAAAAAAAAAGGTTATGACCCCTCGTTGGAACGAGCTCGACGAGCTCGTTCCAACGAGGAGTCATAACCTATGTTTTTGAGACAAAAAATGAAAAAAAATAGTGAAAATTAATTGGCGATTTTTGAGAATAGCGCTGGCCGGTTTTGGCCGTTACGTTGGGTAAAGGGTTAAAAAAGTCTTGTGCGACATGACATGATGAATGCATATAACTTGGGCATTTTTGTTGTTGTTGTTGTTGTTTTTGTTCTATAATATTATATATAATTGGTGTCACTTTTTTTGTTATTCTGTCATTTCCTGTAAGAGTTTTATTTTGTTATTTTGTTTGTTCTGAATAGTCTCCAATAAAATACTTATGAAATTGTATATTTGTTTTATTAATTTAATTTAGTCTCAACAGCTCACCATTGTGGCAGCAGTAACAGGTTCCCAGTACATTTTCATGACTTGCAACAAATTTGATCTCTTTTATCTTTTTCATAATAACACTATATGCAAAGAAACTGGCATATATTACAGATTTCGAACTTATCAGTGGGGTTGGGAATTGGGAGGAAGGGGCTTGCTCAGTTCTTTTGTGGTTTAATTTAGGCAGAAAAACAAACAATCATGGTTCTGTAATTGAACCTTGTTTTGGGTTCCATCTGTGGTTCTTTCGTTGAACCATTGCCTTTGAGTTCCATTATTTAATGAGCCACGGAACCAATTTTGGTTCTATAATGAAACCAATTAAATTTGGTTCTAATTTGGGTTCTATTTTTGGTTCCATATACGTGACGAGGCATGGAACCAATTTTGGTTCTATAATAGAACCATTTAAATTGGGTTCCATAATAGAACCACTTAAATTTGGTTCTATTTTTGGTTCTATAATAGAACCATTTCAATTGGGTTCTATAATAGAACCATTTAAATTTGGTTCTATAATAGAACCATTTCAATTGGGTTCTATAATGGAATCATTTTATATTGGTTCTATAATGGAACCATTTAAATTGGGTTCTATGTTTGGTTCTATAATGGAACCATTTATATTTGGTTCTATTATGGGTTCCATTTTTGGTTCCATATACGTTGACAAGGTATGGTTCCAATTTTGGTTCCATATAGAACCTACATTTTTTGCAGTGCAGGCACCAAAACCGGTTCTTCAGTTTGTCCTGGTAGCCATCTTTGGTTTCGTGGAACCAAACATACACATGTTTTGGTTCTTCAGTCTCTCACATTAACTGGACTGTCAAGGCCTCTGGACATTGTATAAATTGCAAAAAAATAACGCCGCGCCAAGTTAAAGTTTTATAATGGCGACGAATCAATGTCAGAAACATGTTTTCAAATGTTCCATCACGCATGCGTCAACCCTTTATCCAACGCACACGATATTAAAATTTATTCTGATCATTGTCTTTCAAAAGTTTAAAAAAAATTCAACAAAACCATATAATGTGAACGAGTTTGTTCCAATGAGGGGTCACATGATGTGGTTTTGTCGATTTTTTAAATTTTTTTTTCAACTGCTTTACCTAATGTAACGGTAAAAACCGGCCAGCGCTATTCACAAAAATCCCCTATAAATTTTTTTTAAAATTTTTTGTCACAAAAACTTAGGTTATGACCCCTCTTTGGAACGAGCTCGTTCAATGAGGGGTCATAACCTATGTTTCTGAGACAAAAAATGAAAAAAATTAGTTATTCAAGAATTTTGTTTGCAAGTGTCGTCTTTTTTAGGTAAGGGGTTAATTTGTAAATTACGCGAGCGGATGCGTCCGATTCATTAGGTAATGGGAAAAGCTGCGCGACCACGGCAATTTTTCATATAAACAAGACAGTCAACGGCTATATGAAATCGTTCGGTTCCAGATTACACGAAAACCCATTTGTGTTGGTTCTTCGATGGGTTTGGTCTCTACTTGGAACCAAATTTGGCGAGGATTTCTCTGAGTGTAAGTCAGTTGTCACGAGAATGCATGGAACATGTTCAGAAAACACGTTCTGAACTTACGGCTTCAAGGGTCGAAAGGGTCTTGTCCCACATCGTCCCTGTGCGTTGTCGGCTCGCGAAACTATTGTATCTTGGAGACAAAGCTTTCATCACCATTGTCGCAAAATGCCATGGAATGCCAAAGTACATGTATTAATCTAGTGTACAAAGGATTTTTTTAAAGAGAACACCGTTTCTCTTTTTTATAAAGGCCCTTTCACACAACTGTGATACGCTGACGCGACCGACGTGGTCAGACGCGTTCGATGCCTCGTGCGCCTTCATAATATGCATGCGAAAATCGCAATGCAATGCTTCTGAATCAAAACGCAAAATGTTCGTCAATCAATATTGTTGGCTGAAACTAGAGGCGTTAAAAAACAATATTGACCAAAGTTTTGAATAACTGAGAAAGCGAGAACAATTAGAGAGATTCGGTGGAAGAATTGCTGTTGCTTTCAATACATTACTTTCCTACGCTACTGTACACTGTCTCATACAAGTCAAATTGAATTGTGAAACATTTCGCTAATACTTCTGAATGTCCAGCTGACAGTTCGGTGAAAAATGGACATAATTGGGCCTGACAAAACAAAACAGTCGACGCAGTACAGGTCACTTTCAGTGCTCGGAGCAACGATTGGCCTTGTGCTTGCAGTATAAAATGTTGCGTGATCCTGCGTCATCATTACATAATATTATGCGGGGACGTGACAACCGTTACTTATTCCCAGTTCCTTATTCGACATTCGTTATCAACCGATGTATGATCGGTTGATAACAAATCGTCGCCTGAGTGCTAGAATGTTCTATGTCTCCTATGGGACATAGAGCATTCTAGCACTCAGGCGACGAAATGTCGAATAAGGAATTCGGAATAAGTTACGATTGTCACGTCAGTATCTTATGCAAATAATATCGCGCATGTAAAATTTAGAACATTACTCGTTCTCTTCAGTATCGGTTTGTCAATAGTTTCGAAACCAGGCCTAAGGCTGTCTTTGGATATGGGGTGGAAGGGTGGTCAGCCATTGGTTACCGCGATTTACATAAGATCGAAAAGTAACATGTTTCAACCCGACTCGTTTCATCTACGTTGTGTCCGTTGGCAGGACACCCCAGAGTGCCGCAGTGGGAGCACAGTGCGCTGAGGAATACAAAATGTTGATGGTTTGCATGCCTCCAACCAATGTTAACCCAGATTGTACCATGTTAGAAAACTGAAGATTTACAGTTTCCTGCCAGTGATCTTATATCATCTCCTGGTTTAGTACGTCTTTCTCGTCCCGCCAAACTGTCGGACACGATATGACCCTGGGTGTTTAAAGTGTTTTAATAAATAAAATAATCGGATAGAGAATGGGAGGATGTTGACTCAAACTTGCCTTCCATGACAAAGATGTTGTTCTTATGTACACGTACCTATGCTTCTCGGCGAGTTGCACTCAGGCAAGTAGTCAGCAATACTTCTCTGCATCTATCTATAAATCAGCACCGACAATGCCAGCTTAAAAGCCACTCCAGATAATCGCGGCTAAATTTGAGGAAAAATGACCCTACTGAAATTATTAATTATCAAATCATCCTCGACGAGATTGTACGCACCCATCCGGTGCCCCCATGCGGTCGCCAGTATATTGCCTGTATTATCTCCCCTCACTCTGCCTAACTCCACATCGTAACCCCTCCCCCCTTCAACCTGATTTTTTTTTCAAGTTACATATTTTTTCTCCTCCTCAGATTTAGATATGGGCCTACAATCTAAAATAGCTATTGATCAATGAAGAAGCTTACCATAAAAGTTTCTGATCTGTTTGGCCACTTCACCGGAAATAAAAATAAATTTCTAGGGAGCGTGGTATCTCAGTGGTTACGGCATTGGATTTCAAACCAAAAGGTCCACAGTTCGATCCCCTCCATGAGTAACTGCGTTGTGTACTTTGGCAAGGTACTTAACCCTTTACCCAAGACGATATCAAAAGTTATTATTTTAAATATCGTTTTTTAAATTTAAAAAAAAAATTTCAACAAAACCATATCATGTGACCCCTCATTGGAACGAGCTGCTGAATTTGTATATTACGCGGGCGAATGCGGGCGATTCGTTAGGTAAAGGGTTAATTCCGATTGCCCACGTGGGGCACGGTGGCGTCGTGTACTAAAGCGCACTGCACGTCGATGGTGCACTTGCCTTCAACCAATGCTAACCATGCTTGTGCGGAGTTAGTACGATGGGTAGTCTGACAGTTGCTCGCCGTTGCTCGGTGGTTCTCCCCGGCTACTCCGGCTACCGCCACCCGTAAAACCGTCCGACACGAGGTGACCTTGGCTATCGAAAGTTTCGTCAAACCCCAATAAAAAAAACATTCTGCAGATTTCTTCTCACTTTGCAGGTGATAGTTCATTTAACCCTTTACCTAACATGAAAAGCAGACGACACTTGCAAAAAAATTCTTGAATAACAATATTGAAAATTAATTGGCGATTTTTGAGTATAGCGCTGGCCGGTTTCGGCCGTTACGGTGGGTAAAGAGTTAATAGGGAAATTCTAATGAGTTTTTGTATTGATGATCAGCTAATACATACTTTACATCATGTATGTATACTCTGCCGAGGATTCAGAGCTTTTCTCAAGGCGCTGGAAGATATCGTGGCCTGTGTATCATCGCCCCCACCCACCCCACGATGTCTGAGAGGTCTGTCAGGCAAAAAGAGAAACATTTTTAAGAAGTGGTTATCTAACAGATACAACACCTCTAATAAACCCTACTGAGTATTCACTGTCATCCAATCATTTCCAAGAAAAACGAATCTCAAGGCGCATGGTGGGTTGGGCGGAGTGGGGTGTGGTGTATAGTGCCCTGAATCTTTCCTCACCGCCACTCACATTGGCAGCCTAAAAAGAAGCTAAATGATTCGTTATATTTAGAGAGGGGGAGGGGGCACACGAGGTTTTATCCCCTTGGATGGGAGGTGGATATGTAGAGAGAAAGATGTACTGTTACACCAGAACCAATACATATAACGGTTTTGAAATCGCAAAGCGAATTTCCAGAAGGCATTCAACGAAGCACGGTCAACGCCATTGTGCGGCCAACGCCATTTTGCGGCCAACGCCATTTTGGCGGGGGGCGTCTGACGTGTATTTCGATTGTATTTTCGAAATTTGGAATGAGAAATAGACAGAACGGCATTCGCGTTCGAACTGTCATTTTTTACCGCACGAGATCGATTTGGGCGGAGGGATAATATTAAACGAGAAGCCGACGGCTTCGAGTACAATATTATCCCTCCGCCAAAATCGATCGATCGGGGAGTGGGGGGGGGGGGGGGGGGGGGTTGGGGTGTTAAAGTTTTAATTCCAAAATAGAAGTTAACAATTTCAAATGGACTATAAAAGTGAAGTTTGATAGCCGTGTAATTGATATATACGGGCTATGGGAATTTCAAAGGTAGAGTTTTTAATGAGATATAGCCCAAAGTTGCCTAAACTTTAAAGTGACGTGAAACATCAAAGTGGCGATAAATCAAAAAAACGAAAAAAAACCCCAGCTCTCTCCTATTTCCTTTTTAGCTCTGCAACAAACAAAAGTTTCCACAAATCTTACTTTGTTTAGCTCACTGATTGTTTATTTGGGTCACACTTGTTTATTTGAAATTAGACAGAATGATCTAGAAACTCAATGAGGAGATTTAATTCAGCCAATCACCAATCGGTGAAACAAAAATTCTCTTCTGGAACTTTCCATTTGAGGACTATATAAGCCCCTGTCAACAGACCTGTGAATTCACCTCATGTTTTTCATCCCACATATACAACATTCAGATGTGACAATTGTTTAGACATTCAGCATTCATTGAACATTGGTGATTATTATTATTGGACAGTGCATTATTTTAAATAGCAGATGAGGATATTAATATTCTGTGAAATATATTTGTGACATTTCTGTCATGTTGTATTTGAAAAGTGTTTCCAAAACTTTGAAGAGAATATATTCTTCCTGTGAACCAGTGTTTACTCTTGTGAAAAGCCGTGTTTCTACTGAATTATTTTAAAAGGAAATGGTGCAAAAAACTTATTGGATATTATTTCCATTTGAAATTTTGCTGAGTACTTTATTGGAATTTAGTGGATACTGTTGAATTTTTGGGTGAACATTTTATTACAGTTTACTGGATACTATTTCTGCAGAACATTCTAGGACATTACAATACCACCAGGACAGTTTCTTCATCACATCGGTTACTGGATTCTATTGAACTAAATTGTGGACTAACTGATAAGTATTTCTATTTTATTTTTCTGTAAACCATACGTTGTAGAAAATATTGTACCATTTTACTTTCAAATTATTAATTTTTAAATAGTTAAATTAGTGTTATTTTTGTTGATTCTCAGATTCTTTCTGTTACTGTTATTACTCTCCGTAACAGAGATTATATTCCCAAAATTTCTTAAGACTAAGACTCAAAATGAGGTTGAAAATATTAGGCGTAGAAAAACGCGTAAAATTGGCATAGCTGGCATCGGTTATATCAATTTGAAATGAAAAAATTGTGCACAACAGCAAATAACCATAAATATGAGTGGGGAGTTTCATAACTGTATCCCGTAAAAATACGTCCCAAATGGAATCACAAAAGTGTGTTTTTTAAGGGTTTTTGTTGAAAATTGTGAAATATTTGAAATGACATAACTACATCAAAAAAGTGATAAATAGAGAGTAATCGTTTGACTGGACTTGTTTCGTGAAATAATTCATGAGAGGTGAGGGACGTTGTACAAACACGAGTGCGCGAATGCGCACGAGTGTTTTACAATATAATCCCGCGCCTCGAATGAAATTTTCACGTAACCAGTCCAGTCAAGCGATTACTCTGTTTATTACTTTTCATTATTAACGATAATTATATTATTTAACCCTTTACCTAACGTAACGGCCAGGGCCATTCTCAAAAATAGCCAATCAATTCTCATTATTTTTTTTCATTTTTTGTCCCTAAAACATAGGCTATGACCCCTCATTGGAACGAGCTCGTCGAGTTCGTTCCAATGAGGGGTTACCTATGTTATTGAGACAAGAAATGAAAATAATAGCTATTCAAGAATTTTTTTTTGCAAGTGTCGTCTGTTTTTAATATTAGGTAAAGGGTTAAAAAAAACAAAAACAATGAAGTCCCCATTACATCCACGGCAAAGCGGCTTCGTTTGCGCGCACGGATACATGACACAATTGTTGATTGCTTAATTCACTTGTAAAATTATCGTTTATAATCAAACCCGGAAATCCCATTAAATCTCACTTTGGAAAGTAATAAATCGAAAAAACTAGCTGTCTCTTGACCTGAGAACATACTGAAATTTCACGAAACTCAGCCGACATTTAATTTTTGGTGACGTCACTGTCAATAACGTCACCCGTAAATTCGACCAGTGCCCTTCCAGATTTCCCAGATTGGCCCCATATTTTTAGATATGTTTTTTTTTTATTGGAGATGATATATTTACAAAATCTGAAAGAGGGAGGATTGATACAGGCGTACATATTAAAATGTGGAGAAAAAAGTTTGACGTGACGTTGTTTTAGATAAAGTCGAAATAAATACACAGAACGACACACCCGTGTGAATGTGTTAGTCGATACGGCACGAATGCCAGCGCGGAAGGATAAAACGAGAGGCCAAACGCGCGTGTCGTTCTGTGTTTATTACACACCTTCACATCTATAAAAGCAATTATAAGAAGGACACTCAGCAATGCATTTAACAAATCAACCCCTGAAATCCAATGTGGTCTATGTGCCACATCGCACATGTTCTGGACATACACCCATATTACGCATCTGGCCTGTCGAGATGTCCAAAAATGTGAGACTTTCAAAGGAACTTTAAGGCGAATATTAAACTAAGATAGATCAAGGCGGCCAAGTTCAAGAGAAGCGATTAAACTGAGGATTAATGTTCTAGCTATCGAAATAAAAATCGGGGGATCTTTCGAAAAATTCATTTCAGTCTGAAGGTGTGTAAGACTGTGTGTGGGTCGTTGCGAGTAGATGGGGATGTCCCATGCGATAGGTTAGAGGAGGTGCCGCATCGGTGCGAAAGTATAGGCACGTTGTGATGTAGGGGGACCACACAGCTCATATTTAGAATAGGAGCAGTCACGGGCCAAGCCGGTGGCCATATGTGAGAATAGGACCAGAAACACGAAGTACGAGCTCAGGGAGCTATTTGCATTTAGGTAAACGGCATTACCTGTTTTAGAAGGCATGCCAGACGCAGGCAGAGTAGGCTTTCCCTGTATGAACATTATTCTGAGAAAAACGCAGGGGAGCGTTTAACCCCATTGGTGGCGACTACTTGAGTGAAAAGCGTCAAGTAAAGTGACAATAAGCTAGTGGCCGTGCGACGGCAGTGGTAGAGTGACATTCCGGCACCTGTTGGAGGGAATGCGATATAGTGAAGTGACAACACGTTAGTGGCCGTGCGACGGCAGTGGTAGAGTGACATTCCGTCACTTGTTAGAGCAAAGGCGCCCGGATAAAGTGACAATACGTTAGTGGCCGTGCGACGGCCGTGAAAGGGTGAAGTAAAGAGTCGACCAAAGAACAAACACCAGCGAGAAGGAGGCAAAACCAGCGACAGCAGAGTATACTGACCCGCAAGTGACTCAAAAACTGTGTGGGTAGGGTGTGATTGACGTTTTGTTTTTCATATTCATTGGATACCATGTAAGTCACAAATTGCCATATTTATTTATATGGAAATGTATTAAAATTGTTGTTTTCAGTGAACCCCTGTTGGTTTATGCTTTTCGAGGAAAAGTCATTAACCCCTTCAGGATAAGAACTATCCCAACAATGTGAAACGGGCTGGTTCGTTACGGCGAGACATACGTGTTCACCAGCAACGACAAAGTCCCAGTTTCCGACAAGTGTTGCTGTAGATGGGGATGTCAACGCCGGATCAACATTTACAAATGTACCTAATTAAGTGACGGCAGCTTTAGAAATATGACTGGCTGTGGTTCGCTGAATGAAGAAGTATAAAATAGGCTTACGATCAGTATAAGCAATAAGTCACTTCTACTTCGTTGAATGACTTAATCAGGTGACGGGGATGCTTTTAGGTTTTTTCTGAGAACCATAGGCCTATGAGGCGGTGGGGGGGGGGGGGGGACTACCCCCCCCCCCCCCACACACACACCCCGGAGCCTGGGAATTCAGCTGTTTTCGGGAAAGCAAATGGTATTTTCAAAGCAAATTCCAGGAAGTTAACTCTTCGAAGTCGGGGAATCAGAATGAATTTACTGAACATGCCATACGGCGAAAAACCTACAGTAAAGCAGGTGCTTCTGGTCAAGTGTCGTCTGCCTATTCAGGCAGACGCCACTTGACCAGAAGCACCTACTCAGAGTTTAATTCTCCCATAGCCCAAAGATAGCCGAACCGTCACAGCCAGATTACCTGCCGTATTACATCACAGGCAAGAAAACTCGACTCCCGGCTTCGAAGAGTTGAGTAAGTGTATATTTCCAGGGCACGATTACAATGATTTCAGAGTTTTTATACAGGGACTAACAGGGCAGATCCAATGTAAGTTAGACCATTTAAAAAAAAAATCAAAGCAAGGTAAAGTCTCATCCTCCCAAGAAAATGTTATCCCATAGGGCCCACGCCTGTACTGAGAACGTTCACTGACGCAGCAGCCTTTTGTTAATTTTTAAAGAAGGGCCCATGAAGACAACTCTTCTTGTTTTTAAAAGTAGCCTTCCGTGTGGTTTTGAGATCCTGACCGATGAAATATTCAGTTGAATCAGAGGTCAGATAATAAGTTTATCCAAAATGACAGGGGAATTTCTTGAAACGACTATTTCCATTTAGATATCCGACTACGTCACCGTTTCGCAATGTGATCTTCCAAAAGTACCCTCTCTAATTTTGTTGTTAATTTTTGTTTTAGGCCCACAATACTTCTCGCCGTTCATGTTTTCGTATATTTCCAGAATGATTTCCTTCAGCGTGGAATTTTTTCAAATGTTGCTTGTCGTACTTAACTTCTGTTGGAAGAATATTCAAAATTTCAATGTTCGATGTTGAAAAACTGCAACTTCTCAGTCCCTTTCGGAAAAAAATAGAATGGATCAAAACAAATTTATCGAACCTCGTGAGTTCATCCGAAATCATCCGAGCGACACGTCTTCGATTGTTCTGTCCCATAATGTAATAGTGTGGTACATTTCAGCTTGGACGAGTTGCAGTTTCCTCTCTTGTCTGTCCCTACTGTTACTGTAGGCAATCAGTGCCATTATGACCACCTCACTACACTACAAGTCTTCCCCCGGACATCTACTGCCGTTATTTACCACAAATTGCTTTACCCAAACTGCCACTAGTAGCGATTTCTATCTGTCTGTGGCTCCGGCATTTTACTATGGCTTGTTGTCTCCTATCTTTTAAGTGACTCTTAGTTTCTAAGCCATCCCTTTATAGCTTATATGAAAGGGTTGAAGAGCAACACGTGTAAGTGCACAAAGGAGTAAATACCCTTTCGGATCTTCGACCCATCCGAGTATGGGTTCCAAGATCACTCGATAGCTTATTGGCGCCTAGCTTCTTTACTGATCCCAGATCCCCCTCCGTGGCTCCTACGAAGGAGGTGAAGAGCAACAAGTGTAATTAATCGAAGCGCCGTTCGAGCATTTACTGGTTAATATCATGATATACTACTTTCGTTCTTCGAAAAGTACTATTGAACCCGTAATGATAAAACATTAAATACCCCTTCTGCACTCTAAAATCAGCTGGGTTAAAAAGTAATCAAATCAACAAGGTTGTGCGAACATGAACCCAATTTTTATATTCACTCAACCCAGTTGATATTGGGTTGATTTTTAAACCAACAGATTATAGAGTGTGTTCAGGCCGAATGAGATCCACGGGAGCAACCTGTAGATTCTTTGAACTTCGTGCTTGCGTCGCCAAGTTTCAGAGTATTGACTGTCCGTTTTTGAAAGGAGATCTTGAATGACCCGAAAATGTTGATCGGTGAAAGGATGGTCATCGTCGTAAATGTGTGTTGGTACTACCGTTTGTCGTGAATGTTGGATATCAGCTAGATATTCTTGTGGACGTATCTCAAAATGTAAGAATTGAACGAAACCGGCCAGGTTAACAAAAACAGGAACGATGAGGTCCTAAAACCTTATTCAATCGGCAAGCTTCAAGAGGGGAAGCCTCTCGAATCTATACTCATAGATTATTTTTATGTTACTGTTGAACCGTTTTCAAATGGATCGGCCAAATTTGTTCAGCACAAAACAAAAGAAGCAACTCTGTCCATATGTTATTTCCTTATTTAAAGAATTTATCGAACTTGTTCTAATGACAGGTTAAAATGGAGGATTAAGGCCAGGCGTATACCTTTCTCTAAACGTTTTCCTAATTTTTATAGTGCATACACGTAGACACAATCGAGTATTTTACTATTGTATTAGTAAACCACGAAATCATATTATATACTGAGTCAAAAAAGAAAGTATAATAGAACCAAATGTGAAAAATAGCATAAAGGATGAAATATAATAGTTCTAATGTTACATGTTTGTGGACAAGAAGTCGTGCAAAGAGTTTAATGATATGTTGTTGTTGTCCACCCAACCGTATACCATTTTGCTACCGATTTCAAAATAGCACGTGCTACCCGAGAATGTCAAATTTGTGTTATATTGTGCTAGAGGTTCCAAAAATCAGAGGTTGCGTGCCATTGGTATGCATGAGGCTGGGATACCTCCAGATGAGCTCGCTGCTGAGTTCGGAGTCACTGGGGCCACTATTTACCGTCTCACTGGAAGGTATAGAACCACTGAATCTACAGCCGACCGTCCGCGTTCAGGTCGACCAAGAGTTACGATCCCAGCACAAGACCGACACATCAGGACATCTCACTTGCGGGATCGCTTCCTCCCGACGACGAGGACAGCAGCAATTATCCTGGTAGAACTAACAATAGAATCAGTGCACAAACTGCCCGCAACAGACTCGCTGAACACAGCATCCGAAGTAGGCGTCCATACCACGGATCAATCCTTACTCAACGTCATCGTACCGTCAGAATGGAATGGGTACGTCAGCATGTTCGCTGGACGCAGAGCGTTGGAGCACAGTTCTTTTTAGTGATGAATCACGATTTTGTCTACGGCACGCTGATGGTAGGGCAAGAGTGTATCGCCGACGAGGAGAACGGTTTTCTGATGCTTGCGTGCGGGGATGCGACCGTTTCGGCGGGGGTAGTGTAATGGTTTAGGCAGGAATGTCCTTGCATCATCGAACGCAAGTAGGTGTATATTGAGAATTCAAGCATCAACGTACATGTACGTGTACGTGTACATGTACACCTCCATAGGATTTAGTGTTAAAATCGTGTACCTGTACACGATTTTAACGTTTTTTAGGGTGCTTTAGAATCCGCTTGCGGATTCAAACATCACTGATTGTATCCAAGAGTGACAAAAAACGCATGAAATTTTACGTACAGTACATGTACCGTTTTGATTGAAATCGGCAAATGAGTTTCCCCCATAGGATTCAGTGTTAAATTGCGAGCAAAAAAAGGTTTTGTCGTTTCTAAATCATCCTCTTGCCGATTCTAACAATCCGCGTCCGTACACGATTTTAACACTGAAACCCAATGGAGGCGTACACGGAGATCCGCTTGCGGATTTTAGGTCTGAAATCGACTCGTGTAAAGAGGTGATGTTTGAATCCGCAAACCCACTGTCGCGTTTCTCGAAGTAAGACTAGCGCACGTTATTGCGAGGTGATCTCAATAAGCACTTGATGGAAATGTTTTGAATGAAGAGTGTTGTTGGTGTGTTAGAAATCCGCAAACCCGCTGTCACGTTTTCCTGAAGTAAAAACTGACACATGTTATCGTTATGACTGAATGAGGTTTTCGTTCATAAAGAGTCGGTAAAAATATGATCTGTAATAGACATTCGTGTTTTGTCTTGATGTAAAGAAGAGAAATTGAGTTTAGGGATATCGTTCAAAAGAGTCAAACACTTAACGGAATGTTTAAACGCATTTTCCGCTCAATTAGGTTTTGAGTGGTAAAATTTTTAATATATTCACAATAGCAATCAGAGAGATTTGAAAATGAAATAAGTTCCTTCAGCGTTAAAATTAGAAAACCAGTTTTCTTTTGTGTGTTGAAATGTTTTAACAGTCATCAAAGGGATTCTCTCTTAATTCGACACTGAGTGAATGGTTCTTTGATATGTGAATGGAAATCCTTTGACAAAACGTAAAACTACTATCAAAATGCGTTAAATCAGAAACCGGTTTGTCATGTACTGCTTAAACGTATTTTTAAACTTCTCCAATTCAATCAACAGTGAGTTGAGATGTGAATATTTTTAGTTTATTATATTAAAGACGGAAAGATTTTTATTACTTAAAAACATAAAAATATAATTAAACATTTAATTTTGAAAATAATAAAACAATTAAAAACGAAAGATGTTTTTACAGATGGATTCTAAACACTGAGATCGAATTTTAGAAGAGTTTGAGCGTGCTAATTTTAGAAGAGTTTGAGCGTGCTAAGAAGGGCATTCAGTCAGCTGATAGAAGCAGACATCTTGGTGAGATGGAACTCAAACGCGAAGCCACAAAAATATTTAAACCCGTGACGGAGGGTCAAGAGCGTAGCAGGAAGGAGATAGTCGAAGAATTGAGACCCATAAAGGAGAGTTCTTTGAGAATGGGTTCGTTGCCTCTTAGTTTTGGAAATCGGTATTCCGTTCAATCTACACCGGATTATGTTCCCATGGGAATTCAAACAGAGAGCGAGTCTGATGATACAGCTTCGACTATCACCACTAGTAGCGTCGCATCGTCTGATGATGATGGCGGTAAGAGAGATCTGTTGTATGGATTTTATAAGGCTTCGGAGGGAAGAATTTTTGTAGGAGACACAGAAGTAGATATTGGCGATGATGAATTGATCGTGGGTTCGAACAGATACGAATTGACTGATGGACTGCACAGATTGCTCCTTTACGACAAGCCTAGCGATTACACGGATCAGGATTTCGACAATTACGGCGACATTCTGGTTCAGACCCACGCCATGAAGAGAAATAACGATGCTAGAGAGACGAGACCCAAGGCCAACAGAGGTTACAAGTGGACGAAAGTGGTGAAACCCATATGGGATATGAACAAGAAGTTCATCGAATCAGTGACTGGCAAAGGGGTGAAAACCACTTTTCTTCCGAGCGATTCTGACGCTCTGTCTCAGAGATTGAGTTTGTTGATGGCGAGCAGACGGGCTGGTAACACAGGATTAGATAATCAGATAGTTACTATATCTGACGAATTGTTAAGACAGAAGGTTTTGAATAAAAACCATTATAAAAGGCTGATGAACGAATTGAAGGATTGATGTGTATATAATAAGTAGAGAGAAACAAACAAACAAACAAAAATAAAACAGTAAATTTTTACACTAGAATAATAAAAGAATTTAAAAACAACAAAACGATTTACCAGTGAAAAAAACAAAAATATATTATAAAAATAAAATATGTTGGTGATAAAGAACAGGGGATACGTCAGAACTTACGTTCAAGGTGGTTCTGGCATCGTCGATTCTATAATGCGAGCGTTCACGAGCGATGCGGGTATAAAACTCGCATGGACCACGTTTGAGGTCGGTAAGAAGATGGCTTTGGATGCTGGTAAGAAAGCCGCTTCCGAAGCCAGTGGTAGGATAGCCTCTGTGGCTGACAAGAAGGCAGCCGATGCGTTGATCGACAAGTTGATCAGTCCGCCGGCGAAGCGAGCTGCGTTAGAGCGAACGCCGAAAAGTTGGAAAGATTTTAAGGATGCTGTGGTACCCATACAAGATGTAGCCAAAATGACGAGTGGATCTGGATTGAAGAGAACTCGCGACGGTGTGATATAAATAAATAATAACATTAAAAACTGAGTTTGAAAAACATAAAACATTTGCATTTGAAAAGAATCTAAAATAACAAAAAAAAAAAATAAATAAAACAAAGATGAACATTAAAGATATGTCTTGGAATGACGCTGCGACCAAGAGGTCGAATAACAAGTTCTTTCCCAAAAGCATAAGAGATTTGATAGTGGGAAAATCGAATTGTGGAAAGACCAATCTGTTGATGAATCTGTTGTCCCGACCTGACTGGTTGGATTACGACAGATTGTTCATGTTTGGCAAGAGCTTGTTTCAACCCGAATGCAGATTGCTTCGAGAGTGCATGGATCGTAGATTGCCCAAGGACGTCATAGCCAGAATCTTTGAGAGTAGGGAGGAATTCGACAAGAGCGAAGCTCCACTTTCGACCATTTTGGACGGTGCGGCGATGGAACTGATGAAGAGAAATGCATCTTCGAACGTCGAGTGTTGATTTTATGAGAACGCTAGCGACGTTCCGGATCCTAGAGAACTGAAATCGGAAGATAAGAATCTCATGATTTTCGATGATCTGCTTTTGGAGAGACAGAACCGATGCGAATCGTATTACGTTAGGGGTCGAGACAGCAACGTGGACTGTTTCTACCTGTCGCAGAATTATTTTCGATTGCCCAGACAGACGATAAGGGAGAACGCTAATTTTCTCTGTCTCTTTCACCAAGATCTCAAGAATCTCAATCACATCTACAGCGATCACGTCGCAAACGACATGATCGTGGTGGAATTCAGGAGATTCTGCAAGAGGGTTTAGGATGGTGGACTTTACAATTTCGTCGTGATCGATTTGACAAGCGAATTTAATCACGGAAAATATCGGTGCGGATTCAACAAGTTTTATGTTTCTGATGATAATAAGATAGAGCGTGAAAATAAAATTCAGAAAATAATAAATCTTCAAATAATTAGTTTTGAATAAAAAAAAAATAAAATTAAATATAATGTTCGAACATGGAGAATTGTTAGAACGGATAGCCGAGAATACAGCTGCAAAACAATCCATTCAAATCGTGGTGGGTGGCAATTCGACTCGATTTGCTACGAAATTCGAACCTTCCATCGAATTGAATAGAGAGAAAAGATACGAGATAGCGTTGGTGAATCTGGAGACTTATTATTCCTTTCCCAACGTCACCGAAAAGAATAACTCATTCAAGTATTCCGACTGAGTGGATTGGTTGGAGATTCGAATTCCCAAAGGGAGTTACGACATAGACGATTTGAACAATTACATTCAGACGCGAATGAAGATGGATGGAAAGGGAAGCAACAAGATCAGACTCGCTCCCAATCCTAATACCTTACAGACGATGTTGGATTTGGAAGATAATTTTCGAGTGGATTTCAACACGGACGATTCTATAGGCAAGATGTTGGGATTCGATCAAAAGATGTATCGAGGCCACACGGCATCTGAAAATATGGTCGACATTCTCGCAGTCAATAGCATTCTGGTGAACGTGGACGTGATTGCTGGAAGCTACGTGAATGGTAGCGCTCAACCGACGATCTACTCCTTCTTTCCAAACGTGTCGCCGGGTTATAAGATTGTGGAGCGACCTCGAAATTTAGTTTATCTACCAGTGATTTTAGACACGTTGTATAGTCTCAAAACCACGTTGATAGATCAAAATGGTGAACTGTTAGATCTTCGTGGAGAGAGGGTGACGATACGATTTCACATAAGAGAAATATAAAAGCAAAAAAAAATATTGTGTATATATATAGATAACAAAAATAAAATAAACGCAATATTAATTTTACAAAATTATTTTAATATAAATAATTATTATTAAACAAGAAACAATTGAAGTAAATATATTTTAAAAAACAGAATTATGACAGAATACATGATTAAAAACGTGAACATATCCACAGGACAGAGGAAGAAACTTAAGAGAGCGTTAACAACTCGAGGTGAGGTGGTGAGATTCAAATTCACTCACGAAGATCTGACGAGAGGCGGTCAGGATTTGATCGCCTGGACCAGAAGTCAAATCAAAAGGATGGAGAAAGCGATTCGCGATGGAAGAGGGTTGACGGTGAGATTGAGTCCCGCTCAATTGAGATACAATTTGAGAATGAAAGGTGGTTTCCTACCGCTATTGGCAGGAATCGCCACAAAAGCATTACCCTTCATGGCAAAGGCACTACCCTTTCTCGGAAAGACTCTTGGCGTGGGAGCTCTCATGGGACTCGCTAGTTCGGCAGTTGAGAAATTAATGGCTGGCAGCGGACTGTTTTTGAAGAAGGGAGGAGCCGTGTGTCGTGTCCACGTAGACAATAGCAGTAAAGGATTGTATCTAGAACCTGTTAGAGGTGGCATCTCTCTGAGAGGAAACGGTCTCTATCTGAAGAGTGGTCAGAACGTTGAGCGACTCGGCAAGGGTTTGTTGCTCGGTGAGAATTCGCCGTTTAAGAATATACTGATTTTGAATATGTTATTATAATATAAAATTATATAAAGTATAAATCATAGAAAGTATAAAATAATATATTTAAAATGGGTAAAAAGGTGGAGAAACAATTTTATCACCTGGATGAAAAGGTGGAGAAACAATTTGACGATAATGACGAATATCGCGAGACAGATGAAAAAAAAAAAAAAATGGTTAGACGCTAATGATGGATATCTAAGGAAAGAACTGATGAAAGGTATAGATAAAGCGCGGGATAGACTGTTGGAATTGAAAAGAATGAGATGCTTTCCACCGTCACCACTACCTTCTGAAGAGAATGGTAATGATGCGAGTGTTACCAAGAGATGCACAACATTCCTTCATAATTATGATTCGGATAAACGAATGTGTTGTTATAAAAACGTATCATATCGCAAAAAAAAGAAAAAAAAAATAAAAGAAGAAGAATCGACGCTGAAATTTGAGAAAAAAGGAAACGTTATTATATTATATGGATAATAGTGAAGAAGGAAAAAAAAAAAAAAAAAATTAAATCTAAAGATGATCTCATTATTTTTTTTTCCTTCTTCTTCGCTAAAAAATCAGTCTCTCTATTGTTTATATTTCCAAGTCCGTTATTAGCATGTTGACACTCATGTCTTCTCCTTTTTCGAAAATGTGTTGAATGTTTATCTTTACTCTTTTGAGTTTTGTTACTTCGGTCAACTCGCTCTCACCACCCAATTTCTTCACGAGTTCGAATGAGATGTTTGGAAATATGTAATTTTCATAGGGCAACGACAAATCGTCCTTGTCGAATTCTCTATCTTCGGCAATGACGATGTTCTGCAGATCACTTTGGTACTTGTAAAACAAATCGAGCGCGGCTTCGTCCAATTTCAAAGGCATGCGATATTTGTCGTATTTGTGCTCTAAGCCCTTCGTCTCAACCTCGTTCAATTCAATGGGATCATGTCGTTGTAATCTATAGATTTTATGACCGAATTTCTGATACGTTTCGACTCGTTTCAATTTCAATTCGCATCTTTTAGGTGTTGTTGTCCTCATGATTGATTATTTGGTTTTTTTGTTTTTATGAATTCTTGCAAATAATGTATATTTTAAATTTTGTATTTTAATAATTTGTTTAAAAAAAGTTTTGTTTTTTGTTTTTGCTCCTTATATATATAAAAAAAAGTTGTTTTTTTAATTTTAATTTCTTTAATGTGAAAATGTTTTTTTGTAAAATTTTTTTTTCTCTTTATATAAATAAAAAGTTAACTGGATACATGAAGGAACAATTGTTCAATACATTGAATCACGCAAACAAGACGTTATCTCAATTCTTCACTTTAGAAGATTTGATTTGATTCATGAAAGAAGCAGACGAGTTTTAGAACGTGCAAGACTTCGAACCTTTAAAAATTGGCCTTCGCATATTGCCGTTATCATCATCTATTGAGAAGGAATCGGGTGACATGAACACGCGTCTGCTTCGCGGAAATTTGTTTTGAACCTCGTGCGAGACTTCGCATAAAAGTCGTAAGAGATCTATTTGTCTTGAACCTTCTTTTTTAATAGTTCGAACGACATTGTCGATTAATTTTTGTTCGCTAATAGTATTACGATTCGATTTTCTATCCCAAATCGTATCGTTTTCTTTCGAAACGCGTAAATATAAATTACGATTTTTTTCTTCTTGGTTTTTTGGAGAATAACAATTTATTAAACAATGTCGACGTTTATGTTGAGATTCCGTCGTGGATGTTGTCATCATGATCGATTATTTAGTTTTTTTTTGTTTTACGAATTCTTGCAAATAATGTATATTTTAAATTTTGTATTTTAATAATTTGTTTAAAAAGTTTTGTTTTTTTCTCTTTATATATAAAAGTTAAATTTTAACATCCTTTTTTTCTCGTATTAATTCAATTTTTTGGACGTTAAGGAACATAAAAATTGATTAATTTCATCAAAAAAATATATTCTTTTTTTTCACATTAAAAAAACAAAACTTTTTAAACAAATTATTTAAATACAAAATTCGGAAAAAAATATATTCTTACAAAATGAAGCAAACAGATAAAAAAAAATTGGAAAATTTAAATGAGAAAACCATACCTCAGTTAAACGAGATTTGTAAACTGTTAAAAATTTCACATTTCAGAAATCATAGAACTAAATCAAAAAAGATTGAAGTCATACAGAAACATCTGCGAAATGATGGAAAGGCAAATGAAATGCCGATAGCAACTACATCAAAAAATGCATCGGTTGTGAAAAATGAGAAGAAGAAAAAGATAGTAAAGGAATCGAAATGCTGACGTCGAAAAAAAACCAAAATGTTTTGATTGTGAAAAATAAGAAGACGACTAAACGAAAAGCCGTTGAAGAACTTCAAGTTTCCAAAGAAAAGAAAAGAAAAACTAAAACGAAAACGAGTGATGCACTTCAGATTCTAGGCAAACGAGATACCTCGAGCGAAATTCGACGAGCAAAAGACGAAGGGAAAGGAAAAGAATATCTAGCATGACTCACCGTGGAACTATTTCAATCGAAGTCCGTAGAACGGGAAAGTGCAATCAAAGGCATTTTTAAAACTTTCAATGTGGTTCCCTCATTGAAGAAAATCGATCCGAAATTGTTCATGGAACGGGTGAAGAAAAAAGTATTGGATTTGTTTCGCAAATACATGAACGTAGGACTAAAAATTAAGATGATACTCCATTGCGTGATGAATAAAATTGACGTGAAGTCCGGCGAGAGCTGTATTTCGAGGTTCAGATTTATCGGACGTTTTCGAAAAGATAAAAGACAAGATGTTGACGTCTCTTGCGAATTATCAACATGAAGGTAGTAATTGGACATTCGATGAGGTGTTGAAACTCGAAATTCACATAACTGAAAACGATTTGTTGAAAGGGTCTTCCTACGTGAAATTACCGTATTTCCTAGCAAAAAAAACCCGCCGTGGTCAACGTGAAAAATAAAGATGATCAGTGTTTTAAATGGGCAGTCACTTCTGCTTTATACCCTGTCAAAATGAACATCAAAAGAGTTTCTTCTTACGAGGTAACTTCTAAAAATCTCGATTGGACCGGAGTGACTTTTCCAACAGAGTTAAAACACATCGAACGTTTCGAGGCTCAAAATCCCACCGTAGCGGTGAACGTCTTTGGATACGGCGATGAAAAACAAAAGATCTATCCTCTCAGACAAACTTCGTATCGCGGAAGAGAAAAGACGATTATTTTATTATTGATTTCGAATGGTGACAATCGTCATTATTGCTGGGTTAAACATCCGAGCCGATTACTGTCGAAACAAAACAATAAACATAAAGGAAAGATATCTTTATGTTGCAACTGTATGAACACGTTTCACAGTGAAAAATCGTTAGCGAAACATCAGGAATATTGCAATGAAAATCAAGGTGTCGCCGTTGAAATGCCCAAACCCAACACCATCGTGAAGTTTGAAAATCACAATAGAAGGTTAAAAGTACCATTCATCGTGTATGCCAATTTCAAATGTCTCACCACGAAAATGAGTTCTTGTCAACCCAACACTCTTCAAAGTTACGTCGAAAGATATCAAAAACACGTACCTTCGGGCAATTGCATTTACGTGAAATGCGCTTTCGACTCGCAACACGACATGGGTCCCTTCAGCTACACGAAAGAGTATGAAGACAGCGACGTGGCTCAAAGGTTCGTGGAAGAGTTAGGATGGAAACTTCAAATGTTATATGACAAATTCAAAACTCCAGCAGAAATGATCATCATGCGAGAGCAGCAGGACGAAAATAACAGAGCCACCGAATGTCACATATGCAAACAATCGTTCAACGAGAATTCGAAGGAAAACAAGAAGGTCAGAGACCACGATCATTACACGGGTCTGTATCGTGGTCCGGCTCACAGCATGTGTAATTTAAAATATCGAGACGCCATTTTCTATCTGGTGATGTTTCACAATCTATCGGGTTACGACAGTCATCTGTTCGTGAAAAATCTCGGCACCTCACACGAAGAATTAAATTGCATCGCGAACAGCGAAGAAAGATACATTTCCTTCACGAAATGGAAGCTCATGGAAGAGAAAAGAGTAATCGACGGAGAGACGTTGAAAGAAAAAACGAAATTCATTCGTAGAGCCATACGTTTCATCGACAGTTTTAAATTCATGTCAACTGCTCTGGAAAAATTAGTCGATAACATGAGCAAGGATAAATTTAAAATCACGAGCGAACATTTCGGAGAATGAGTAGATGTCATGTTGAGGAAAGGAGTCTATCCTTACGATTACATGAACGATCTAAAGAGATTCGAAGACACCGCACTACCTTCGAAAGAAGATTTTTATTTAAAATTATACGAATCCGACATTTCCGACGAGAATTACGAACACGCCAAAAACGTGTGGAAATCATTCGATATGAATACCATGAGAGATTATCACAATCTCTATCTGAAGACCGACGTTCTGCTCTTGCCAGACGTGTTCGAAAATTTTCGAGACGTCTGTCGTCGAAATTACGATCTGGATCCCACTTGGTATTTCACCGCACCCGGTCTGGCATGGGACGCTCTGTTGAAGACCACTGAAGTCCAATTGGAATTATTTTCCGACGTGGACATGTTGCTCATGTTCGAAAGGGCTGCGAGAGGTGGCGTCTTGATGATCTCCCACAGATATTCTGAGGCTAACAATCCCTACATGAAAGAAGGTTTCGATTCGAAACGGTCGACTAAATACATACAGTATTGGGACGCTAATAATCTGTACGGTTGGGCTATGAGTCATCCTTTACCGATCGGAAATTTCAAATGGGTGACGGAACCGGAAAAGATGCAAAAATGGAGAGACTATCCTTGCATTTTAGAAGTCGATTTAAACTATCCGGAAGAATTACACGATCTACACAACGATTATCTGCTGGCTCCCGAACGAATGGAACCGAACAAAAGAGATGAGGAAAAACTCATTCCGAATTTATTTAACAAACGTAACTACGTCGTCTACAGCCAGAATTTGAAACAGTACGTCGATTATGGGATGAAATTAGTTGACATACATCGCATTATTCGATTCGATGAAGAGCCTTGGATGAAAAAATATATTGATCTCAACACGAATCTCAGAATTCGAGCCGAGAACGATTTCGAAAAAGATTTCTTCAAACTCATGAACAACTGCGTGTACGGTAAATTGATGGAAAACATCAGGAAGAGAACCGACGTTCGACTCATCACGTCTGAGAAAAGAGCTAAAAAATAAGTGGTGAAACCCAATTACAAACACCGAACCATATTCGATGAAAATCTAGTGGCCGTTCACATGCAAAAGACGCACCTGAAGTTCGACAAACCGTATTATCTCGGACCGATCATCTTAGATATCAGCAAGCGATTGATGTACGAGTTTCACTACGATTACATCAAATGACAATTTGGTGATAAAGCCAAACTACTGTTCACCAACACGGACAGTTTAGTTTACTAGATAGAGACGAAAGACGTCTACCGAGATATATCTCAGGACGTGGCCGAGTGGTTCGACACGAGCAATTATCCCGTCGATCACCCATCCAACATTCAATCGAACGACAACAAGAAGGTGTTGGGTAAATTTAAGGATGAGAGCGGTGGTAAACAAATCGTCGAATTCGTGGGCTTGAGACCCAAACTGTATGCTTATCGTCTAGAAGATGATGAAGAGATCAAGAAGTGCAAAGGAGTTAAAGCGTGCATGGTGAAGAAAAACATCTCTTTCCAAGAGTATAAAGATTGTCTGTTAGGAAGTGGTCCGGTGTATAAGATTATGAAATCGATTTGAAGCGAAAATCACGACTTGTATACCGAAATAGTCAACAAGATTTCGCTGACTGCCGACGACGATAAGAGATTCGTTTTAGATGATAAAATAAGCACTTTGGCACTAGGACATTCGACTTTAGATCTAATTAGAGATGATATGAATGTGGATGATTGGATTCCAGATACGACTGTGGATGATAGGATTCCAGAAAATCAAGAGGAATTAGATGGATTCAAAATTATAGAAATCGATAGTAACATCGAGAGTCTAGAAAATCAAGAGGAATAAGACGGATTCAATATTATGAAAATCGATAGTGACATCGAGAGTCCAGAAAATCAAGAGGAATTAGATAGAATCAAAATTATAGAAAACGATAGAGACATCGAGAATGTTAGTTTAAAAAAAAGAGAAAAAAACAAAAAAAAATAACGTCATTTTTTAGTAAATTATAACAGAATAAATAAAAAAATATATACGCATTTATGAGTAAGAAAATAAAGATATCCGTAGAAGGTGTCGTCTTACCTAACGAACCCCTATCCAACATCGATCTGTTGAATGCGGCAAAGGATTTGAAAATCAAAGATTTTCTAGGCGTGTTTTCCAGAGATGCCTTGCCGAAGAGAAGACCTTGACAATTGGAATGCGGAATTTTAAATCTAGATGATTCATCGGGTGAAGGCACTCACTGGGTGGTGTGGATCAAGAACGGGAAGAAGAAAAGTTATTATTTCGACAGCTACGGAATCTCGCCGCCAAAAGAAATAAAGAACTATTTCAACAAATCGATGGTTCGTTACAACACGGAACAAGTGCAATCACCAGATCAAGTGTTTTGCGGTCACCTGTGTCTCTACATTCTCAAGAGATGGACTGAAGGAGATCGATTTCAAGACATTCTCAATGATTTACATTAGAGAGAGATTTTTTTTTTTATAGTATATAGAAAAATAAAAAATTATTTTAAAAAAATTTTAATCGAATAAAAACGAAAAATAAAATAACATAGTTCATTTTTAATAAACTGCGTTTTGAATATATTTTTTCTAAACACAAAAAAATCCCACAACAACATGCCAGTCAATAAATTTGGTAGAAGTGACGACGAAAAAGTCAACCTAAGAAAGAAGAGGAAGACGTTCGAAGTCGACGATGGTTACGACGTTGCCAACTTGGACGAACGTTACATTCGGAGATACGAACCTCGAGAAGAACCTTTGAACATGAATGATGAGAAGCTCTACAATCTTCCCGAGCTGATATATCTTGCA